>MUZC01004516.1:46170-61881 GCA_002072015.1 Radix auricularia | reverse complement strand
GGGGGGATTACTGACCATGACGGGGTACACCCACCTACCCCCGTCTTATCTAAGGGGAGGTACAATTTGATTGACGGTTGACTTTTTTACAGGAAAGTCTGGGGGCGGAGCCTGGATTGGACTAACGCTCGGACTGAGACTGACAGACGGACACACGGATAGAGAGACACGCAGGGAGAGGGAAGGAGTTATGAAGTAGGAGGCAGAGGTAGACAGACGCATGTGTTAGAGAGATGCACGAATAATGAATGTACTGAAGTTAAGAGATTAAAAGTAATGAAGTGTACATTCTGCCTTGGTGTTGAGTGTTTTAAGAATAATTAACCAAGTGTGTGAAGAGCAGAATAACAGTGAGAGTAGATAAGGATACCAAAACATAGAACAACCATAGATCTTCACAATACATTGACAGGAACTGAGACATCGTTTGTAATCATTTAAGTGTATTAGTCTTCCTAATAGATTATGAAATTTATTTTAACTTAAACTAGGGCTGTTATCGATTAATTTAAATTTAATAGTTAACTTTTGAAAAATTACAGAATAATTAATCGATAAATTTTATTAAAGCTTATAATAAGATGTATGACGTCAATCAAACTAAACATTTAAGGGAAGTAACAAAACAGGCTATTGACATGTTTTTATTTAAATGTAAGTATTTCAACATAATGTGAATGAATTTAAATTTTGTTATTGTTAATTAAGTAAAAACAATGTTTAATTTTTTATATTATTTTCCTTATAAAAACAGCTTTATTTTAAGTTTACACTTTAAAAATCTTTTCTTTTTTTTTCAATGGAGAAGTTCGTAGAAAAATAAAGCAAACTATTGTTAATTAATAATATATAAATTTTTATTAACAAATCGTAAGCATTGTTTTAGACATTTTCTTTAAATTTAATCACTATTTTATCGATTAAATTAATTTTAATCGATAAATTTGTTTACCAATTAATCGAGAAATTAATCGATAATTTCCGCAGCCCTAACTTAAACCCATTCAATATGTCAAATTTTGTTAAGGGTACTCAGTTAAATTTTAGGTTAAAAAATCCATCCCACCTGATGAGCTTAATCTTAAATTTTCAGCTTTACTATTTAATTTATCAAAACTATATCATGATGAATATTACAATTTAGGTAATTGAAAAAGGAATATGTTTCTACTATTAAAAAGTGAGACAAAATTACCCCATAAAACCTTTAGGGATATTATTGTACTCACCAGCTAATACATCAGGTAACAATAATCCAATCAAGTTCATATTTCTAACAAATAAGTCTTATTATATATCATAAACAACTGGAAAGTTTCATTGCAATATCTCCAGACATTATCAAGTTATAAATTTTTTCCCATGACACATTTCAATTTAAAAAAAAAAAAAAACAATAAAATAGTAATGCTCTATTATTACACTGATATTTACTTAAACATACATTTTCGTAATCACAGTCGACACTGAGTCTTCAAATTTATCGTCTTTTGAAATTGATTTGTATATTCAAATCAATTTATTTGCTTGATCATCAGTCATAGATCAAAAAATTAATAGATTAGTAGTAGAATTATTGCTCAATGAAGCCATTTCGATCAGCTGCTTTTTTGTTTACAAACTTTTTGACTGAAAAAACAAGCAAAAATACAATATACAAGGTCTATGTCACGGATGACCAATTTGCCCTTGTAACTTGTTGTTGTGAGTTGCGCACAGTGGTGTGTTTGATGTTTGCTTTTGTGGTATTTAAAGTTATTGGTTAGTGGTGCGAAAGCGTGCAAAGTGATTGTGTTGTTGACATCATTTGTATATGTGTAAAAGTTTAGATAGTTTTGTGTAGATGGTTTGTTGTGGCAAGGAGGAACGCCATTAAAGTTGTTGTTTATTTCTAGCAGTGTCTTTATTTCTTGTGTAACGGTAATTGTATGAATCTTGGAGCAAGCAGTCAAGATATAAGTATTAGGATGCTTGTGACATTTCTGAGGGGCTCGTCCGTTACAGTCTAATCCTTTCGAAATTGCACACAATGGAAGTTGAAACTCTTCTGAATAGAAGTTTTATAAGTGATTAATAAAAATAGTTGAATGGAAAAGTCTGATTACTAATAAAATGAAACAAACCGTCGGTGACGCAGAGAGTGGCTAAACGTACATGGCTGAAATTGCGCTGACGCATGCTGCGGCGTAACGTATTAAATAGGTTAAGGAACATGGCATGGAAAAATAAAATCAATTTATATACAGAACATTCAAGCCATAAATTATTTGCCTCTTTCTCCTTACCTTGAAAGAATTTAGTTCTGATCTATTGTCTTGTTCTTTTGTTTGGAAGTTAAGTAACTGGTTTTTAAGTTCAGCAATCTCAAGCTCCAATTTAGATATGACTTTTTTATTCTTCATCTGCATACTCTCAAATTCTTTCTCCAGAAGACTGGTTTTTTCCTTTAGAAAAAACAATGACAATGTACTGATAAGAGAACTAGAAAAAATTCAGTCCAGTGTTAAATAGTATGGTATTTGGGCATTAATTTAAATTGATTACTACTTTTTTAGCTCATTTAACATGTGAAAAAATATAGTAAATTATTCACACATGTAACTGATAAAAAAAAGTTATTTTTCCAATGCACCCTTCATAAAAGTTGATCACATCATTGACAAGAATATCTGTTAAATATAATTAAATTCTACAAAATACAATACAGGATACAACTAGGCCAGAAATTTGTCATTGGTTATATACAGTAGTACCTCGCGATACGATGGGTTCACGATAGGATGTGTTCAAGATACGAAGTGGAATATCGCAAATATTCACGCTCGCAAAACGATACGTTTTTCACGATACAATCCCAATATCTCTTGCCGCTTGAAATTGTTTTGAAGTTGGCGCGCTACGGGCAAACCTCATGCATCACTAAGCAAGCCTCAATACGTCACTATTCAAGCTGTTCTGCTATTGGTCGACGTGACGTCATTTTCCTTTCTCTAAAAATCCTGCTCTCCTATTGGTCGGCATCACGGCATCGTAGGATACCGAGTCCACACAAAGCGTTGATGTGATATCATCATTTTATGCCTCAGGCGAGAAAGGAAAATTTAATAAATTTAAATAAACTCACTGTGTCTAAGTTTTATAAACGCTGTGCGCAATTTATCAGTGTCGTAATAAAAACTATTAACCCGTACTGTACGTACATACGTACGTATCATCAGCTGTGTGTGTGGGTGCTGTTAACACCACCAGCAACAAACCCTCACGTAGCTATCTACCACCACTCCTCACCATCCCCACTGAGCTCTGCTCCGTCGCCTCGCTTACCCTCGCTGACTGAACAGTACTTTACGGAAAGTGAAATAAATTTTCTTCTTTTACTTTTTATTTATTTATAAGGTTATTTTAATTTATAAATGTGGTATAAATGTTTATTGTGTGTATGTGGTACTTAATATACTATTTTGTGACTAATTATTATTACGTATAGAAGATTTTGGTGTTAATATATGGGGCACTGCACTAATTAATTAAATTACATAGGATTACATTGTTCATTATACGATTTTTTCACGATACGATCCCGGTCCAGTAATTGATTAAGATCATATCTCAAGGTACCCCTGTACTAAAATACAAAAGAAATAAACACGTTTTACAGTATTACCAATAAATTTTCCAGCTGTGAATTTTTCTCTATTTCTCTTGCTTGGTAAGCGTCAAGCTCACAAGTCTTGGTTGCTATCTCCTCCATATATTTAGACACATCTTGCTTTTGCTGTAACTCCACCTTTTCTAGTGCTTTTGCAAGATTATCACGCTGTTCCTAAATTGTGATCACAGTTATACAAAAGGTTAAAAAAAAGATTTTAAAAGGGAAAAAAAAACAGGTTTTAAAAGGGGAATAAATCAGGTTTAACAAAGAGCAAAAAATAGGTTTTAGAAAGGGACAAAAAAAAGTTTAAAAGACTAATAAATACAAATTACAAACAGAAGTATTACCACTAAGTTTTTCAGCTGCGAATCTTTCTCTATTTCTCTTGCTTGGTAAGCTTCAAGCTTACAAGTCATGGTAGCAATCTCCTCCATATATTTAGACACATCTTGCTTTTGCTGTACCTCCAACTTCTCTAGTGTTTTTGCATGATTGTCACGCTGTTCCTAAATTGTGATTACAGGTATACAATTGGTTAAAAACAGGTTTTTAAAAAAGGAATAAAATAGGTTTAAAAAATGAAAAAAGTAGGTTTTCAAAGGGAAAAAACAGGGTTTAAAAAAGGAGGAAAAACACATTTTAAAAAGTGAAAAAAAAAAAAGCTTTACAGTTGGACGAATAAATACAAATTACAAACAGAAGTATTACCACTAAGTTTTTCAGCTGTGAATCTTTCTCTATTTCTCTTGTTTGGTAAGCTTCAAGCTCGCAAGTCTTGGTTGCTAGCTCCTCCATATATTTAGACACATCTTGCTTTTGCTGTAACTCCAACTTCTCTAGTGCTTTTGCATGATTGTCACGCTGTTCCTAATTGTTTTCACAGTTATGAATTTGGTTAAAAACAGGTTTTAAAAGAGGGAAAAAAAAGGTTTTAAAAGGGGAAAAAAATAGGTTTGCAGATAGACTAATAAATACAAATTACAAACAGAAGTATTACCACTAAGTTTTTCAGCTGTGAATCTTTCTCTATTTCTCTTGCTTGGTAAGTTTCAAGCTTACAAGTCATGGTAGCAATCTCCTCCATATATTTAGATACATCTTGCTTTTGCTGTAACTCTATTTTCTCTAGTGCTTTTGCATGATTGTCACCCTGTTCCTAAATGTGATTATAGTTATACAGTTGATTAAAAACAGGTTTATTAAAGGGGCAAAAAATAGGTTTTAAAAATGGAATAAAGTAGGTTTTACAAAGGGAAAAAAAATTAGGGTTTAAAAAAAAAAAACAGGTTTTAATAAGGGCAAAAAAATCTTTGCAGGTGGACTAATAAATACAAAGTACAAACAAAAGTATTACTACTAAGTTTTTCAGCTGTGAATCTTTCTTTAATACTCTTTCTTGGTAAGCTTGAAGCTCACAAGTCATGGTAGCTATTTCCTCCTTATATTTAACCTCATCTTGCTTTTTCTGTAACTCCACATTCTCTAGTGCTTTTGCAAGATTGTCACGCAGTTCCTAAATTGTGATTACAGGTATACAATTGGTTAAAAACAGGTTTTTAAAAAAGGAAAAAAATAGGTTTTAAAAAGTGAAAAAAGTAGGTTTTACAAGGGGAAAAAAACGGGGTTTAAAAATGGAAAAAAAACAGGTTTTAAAAAGTGAAAAAAAAAAAAAAGCTTAAAACAATTGGACAAATATATACAAATTACAAACAGAAGTATTACCACTAAGTTTTTCAGCTGGGAATCTTTCTTTATTTCTCTTGTTTGGTAAGCTTCAAGCTCGCAAGTCTTGGTTGCTAGTTCCTCCATATATTTAGACACATCTTGCTTTTGCTGTAACTCCAACTTCTCTAGTGCTTTGGCAAGATTGTCACGATGTTCCTAATTGTTTTCACAGATATGAAATTGGTTAAAACAGGTTTTAAAAGAGGGGAAAAAAAAACGGTTTTAAAAGGGGCAAAAAAAGCTTTACAGGTGGACTAATAAATACAAAGTACAAACAAAAGTATTACCACTAAGTTTGTCAGCTGTGAATCTTTCTCTATTTCTCTTGCTTGGTAAGCTTGAAGCTCACAAGTCATGGTAGCTATTTCCTCCTTATATTTAACCTCATCTTGCTTTTTCTGTAACTCCACCTTCTCTAGTGATTTTGCAAGATTGTCATGCTGTTCCTAAATTGTGATTACAGGTATACAATTAAATAAAAACAGGTTTTTCAAAAGTGAAAAAAACAGGTTTTAAAAAGAGAAAAAAAACAACCTTACAATTGGACAAATAAATACAAATTACAAACAGAAGTATTACCACTAAGTTTTTCAGCTGTGAATCTTTCTCTATTTCTCTTGCTAGGTAAGCTTGAAGCTCACAAGTCTTGGTTGCGATTTCCTCCTTATATTTAACCTCATCTTGCTGTTGCTGTAACTCCACCTTTTCTAGCGCTTTTGCAAGATTGTCACGCTGTTCCTAATTGTCATCACAGTTAAACAAGAGGTTTAAAAAAAATTTTTAAAGGGGAAAAAAAAAGGATTTTAATAGGAGAATAAATCAGGTTTTAAAAAGGTAAAAAACAGGTTTTAGAAAGGGATAAAAAAAGATTAACAGACTAATAAATACAAATTACAAACAGAAGTATTACCATTAAGTTTTTCAGCTGTGAATCTTTCTCTATTTCTCTTGCTTGGTAAGCTTCAAGCTCGCAAGTCTTGGTTGCTAGCTCCTCCATATATTTAGACACATCTTGCTTTTGCTGTAACTCCAACTTCTCTAGTGCTTTTGCATGATTGTCACGCTGTTCCTAATTGTTTTCACAGTTATGTAATTGGTTAAAAACAGGTTTTAAAACAGGAAAAAAATAGGTTTAAAAAGGGAAAAAATAGGTTTTACAAAGGAAAAAAAAAAAAAGCTTTGCAGTTAGACTAATAAATACAAATCAGAAGTATTACCACTAAGTTTTTCAGCTGTGAATCTTTCTCTATTTCTCTTGCTAGGTTAGCTTGAAGCTCACAAGTCTTGGTTGCGATTTCCTCCTTATATTTAACCTCATCTTGCTGTTGCTGTAACTCCACCTTTTCTAGCGCTTTTGCAAGATTGTCATGCTGTTCCTAATTGTCATCACAGTTAAACAAAAGGGTAAAAAAAAATTTTAAAGGGAAAAAAAAACGGGTTTTAAAAGGAGAATAAATCAGGTTTTAAAAAGGTAAAAAGCAGGTTTTAGAAAGGGATAAGAAAAAGATTAACAGACTAATAAATACAAATTACAAACAGAAGTATTACCACTAAGTTTTTCAGCTGTGAATCTTTCTCTATTTCTCTTGTTTGGTAAGCTTCAAGCTCGCAAGTCTTGGTTGCTAGCTCCTCCATATATTTAGACACATCTTGCTTTTGCTGTAACTCCAACTTCTCTAGTGCTTTGGCAAGATTGTCACGCTGTTCCTAATTGTGATCAGTTATACAATAGGTTGAAAAAAAGATTTTTTAATGGAAAAAAAACAGGTTTTAAAAGGGGGATAAATCAGGTTTATCAAAGGGAAAAAATAGGTTTTAGAAAGGGATCAAAAAAAGTTAAACAGACTAATAAATACAAATTACAAACAGAAATATTACCACAACGTTTTTCAGCTGTGAATCTTTCTCTATTTCTCTTGTTTGGTAAGCTGCAAGCTCGCAAGTCTTGGTTGCTAGCTCCTCCATATATTTAGACACATCTTGCTTTTGCTGTAACTCCAACTTCTCTAGTGCTTTTGCATGATTGTCACGCTGTTCCTAATTGTTTTCACAGTTATGTAATTGGTTAAAAACAGGTTTTAAAACAGGAAAAAAATAGGTTTAAAAAGGGAAAAAATAGATTTTACAAAGGAAAAAAAAAAAGCTTTGCCGTTAGACTAATAAATACAAATCAGAAGTATTACCACTAAGTTTTTCAGCTGTGAATCTTTCTCTATTTCTCTTGCTAGGTTAGCTTCAAGCTCACAAGTCTTGGTTGCGATTTCCTCCTTATATTTAACCTCATCTTGCTGTTGCTGTAACTCCACCTTTTCTAGCGCTTTTGCAAGATTGTCACGCTGTTCCTAATTGTCATCACAGTTAAACAAGAGGTTAAAATAAATTTTAAAAGGGAAAAAAAAACGGGTTTTAAAAGGAGAATAAATCAGGTTTTAAAAAGGTAAAAAACAGGTTTTAGAAAGGGATAAAAAAAGATTAACAGACTAATAAATACAAATAACAAACAGAAGTATTACCAATAAGTTTTTCAGCTGTGAATCTTTCTCTGTTTCTCTTGTTTGGTAAGCTTCAAGCTCGCAAGTCTTGGTTGCTAGCTCCTCCATATATTTAGACACATCTTGCTTTTGCTGTAACTCCAACTTCTCTAGGGCTTTGGCAAGATTGTCACGCTGTTCCTAATTGTGATCAGTTATACAATAGGTTGAAAAAAAGATTTTTAAATGGAAAAAAAACAGGTTTAAAAAGGGGGATAAATCAGGTTTAACAAAGGGAAAAAATAGGTTTTAGAAAGGGATCAAAAAAAGTTAAACAGACTAATAAATACAAATTACAAACAGAAATATTACCACAACGTTTTTCAGCTGTGAATCTTTCTCTATTTGTCTTGTTAGGTAAGCTTCAAGCTCGCAAGTCTTGGTTGCTAGCTCCTCCATATATTTAGACACATCTTGCATTTGCTGTAACTCCAACTTCTCTAGTGCTTTTGCATGATTGTCACGCTGTTCCTAATTGTTTTCACAGTTATGAAATTGGTTAAAAACAGGTTTTAAAAGAGGAAAAAAAAGGTTTTAAAAAGGGAAAAAAAAAGGTTTTAAAAAGGGAAAAAAATAGGTTTGCAGTTAGACTAATAAATACAAATTACAAACAGAAGTATTACCACTAAGTTTTTCAGCTGTGAATCTTTCTCTATTTCTTTTGCTTGGTAAGTTTCAAGCTTACAAGTCATGGTAGCAATCTCCTCCATATATTTAGATACATCTTGCTTTTGCTGTAACTCTATTTTCTCTAGTGCTTTTGCATGATTGTCACCCTGTTCCTAAATGTGATTATAGTTATACAGTTGATTAAAAACAGGTTTATTAAAGGGGCAAAAAATAGGTTTTAAAAATGGAATAAAGTAGGTTTTACAAAGGGAAAAAAAATTAGGGTTTAAAAAAAAAAAACAGGTTTTAATAAGGGCAAAAAAATCTTTGCAGGTGGACTAATAAATACAAAGTACAAACAAAAGTATTACTACTAAGTTTTTCAGCTGTGAATCTTTCTTTAATACTCTTTCTTGGTAAGCTTGAAGCTCACAAGTCATGGTAGCTATTTCCTCCTTATATTTAACCTCATCTTGCTTTTTCTGTAACTCCACATTCTCTAGTGCTTTTGCAAGATTGTCACGCAGTTCCTAAATTGTGATTACAGGTATACAATTGGTTAAAAACAGGTTTTTAAAAAAGGAAAAAAATAGGTTTTACAAGGGGAAAAATACGGGGTTTAAAAATGGAAAAAAAAACAGGTTTTAAAAAGTGAAAAAGAAAAAGCTTAACAATTGGACAAATATATACAAATTACAAACAGAAGTATTACCACTAAGTTTTTCAGCTGGGAATCTTTCTCTATTTCTCTTGTTTGGTAAGCTTCAAGCTCGCAAGTCTTGGTTGCTAGCTCCTCCATATATTTAGACACATCTTGCTTTTGCTGTAACTCCAACTTCTCTAGTGCTTTGGCAAGATTGTCACGATGTTCCTAATTGTTTTCACAGATATGAAATTGGTTAAAACAGGTTTTAAAAGAGGAAAAAAAAAAAAGGTTTTAAAAGGGACAAAAAAAGATTTACAGGTGGACTAATAAATACAAAGTACAAACAAAAGTATTACCACTAAGTTTGTCAGCTGTGAATCTTTCTCTATATCTCTTGCTTGGTAAGCTTGAAGCTCACAAGTCTTGGTTGCGATTTCCTCCTTATATTTAACCTCATCTTGCTGTTGCTGTAACTCCACCTTTTCTAGCGCTTTTGCAAGATTGTCACGCTGTTCCTAATTGTCATCACAGTTAAACAAGAGGTTTAAAAAAAATTTTTAAAGGGGAAAAAAAAAGGATTTTAATAGGAGAATAAATCAGGTTTTAAAAAGGTAAAAAACAGGTTTTAGAAAGGGATAAAAAAAGATTAACAGACTAATAAATACAAATAACAAACAGAAGTATTACCAATAAGTTTTTTAGCTGTGAATCTTTCTCTATTTCTCTTGCTTGGTAAGCTTCAAGCTCGCAAGTCTTGGTTGCTAGCTCCTCCATATATTTAGACACATCTTGCTTTTGCTGTAACTCCAACTTCTCTAGTGCTTTTGCAAGATTGTCATGCTGTTCCTAAATTGTGATTACAGGTATACAATTGGTTAAAAACAGGTTTTTAAAAAAGGAAAAAAATAGGTTTTAAAAAGTGAAAAACTAGGTTTTACAAAGGAAAAAAAACAGGGTTTAAAAATGGAAAAAAAAACAGGTTTTAAAAAGTGAAAAAAAAAAGCTTAACAGTTGGACGAATAAATGCAAATTACAAACAGAAGTATTACCACTAAGTTTTTCAGCTGTGAATCTTTCTCTATTTCTCTTGCTTGATAAGCTTGAAGCTCACAAGTCATGGTAGCTATTTCCTCCTTATATTTAACCTCATCTTGCCTTTGCTGTAACTCCCCCTTTTCTAGTGCTTTTGCAAGATTGTCACGCTGTTCCTAAATTGTGATTATAGTTATACAATAGATTAAAAACAGGTTTGAAAAGGGGATAAGAACAGGATTTAAAAATGGAAAAGAGTAGGTTTTACAAAGGGAAAAAAACAGGGTTTAAAAAGTTTAAAACGTGAAATGTTTAAATTGTGATTACAGTTATACCATAAGTAAAAAAATGAAATTTGATAAATATGTGGAATGTTGACAAACCATATTGTTTTTAACTCTTCTTGTGCCATAAGGTTTTAGTAAACTTCCGCCTCAGTGCCATAAGAATTTCCCAAAATGAGATCAAGCAATTATGAAATTTTAAAAATTTGGTAAAATCTATTTATATTTTTATTATCGTACTGACTTCATCTTTTAGGATAAGAATGGTTATTTTATGAATCCAAAAGACGGCATTGAGTTTAAAACTATTTTATCTGTAGTTTAGTACTATTATTTTAGTAATAATGTAAAGCAAAATCGCATCTTTGAGAAAAAAAAGAAAAAAACTGCCAAAAAACATTGCTGAAGTCGAATACATCGTTTTTCCTGCACTGAAGAGTTTTTATTTTCTGTTATTTCGTTTCTAAAGAGAGTTCTATCTAAGTGTGCTTTAGTAAAAAAGAAGTGGTGCCAATTACCGTGTTTTAGCACATTAAGAGTTAATTGAAATACAGAAACAAAGTAAACACACCATAACAAATTGTTTCCTCTAATGCTTACTTTGAAAGTTTGAAGTTGTGACTTGTAGGCTTGCTCCATCATCTCAAATGTGTTAAGCTGACTTGTAAGTTTGGCAATGTCACTCTCCAATTTTGATATGAATTCTTGATTATTAAATTCTTTCTCTTGAAGGCCTGCTTTTTCCTTTTGGTCAAAAAATGGATGTTAAATAATAATGCAAAGTTTTTCATGACATAAACTTGTGTTTTTACATGACAGAGATCATGTGGTAAGAAATCTTAGCCCATACCATTTGCTGTTGAAACAATCTAAGCCCACACCATTTGCTGTTGAAACAATCTTAGCCCACACCATTTGCTGTTGAAACAATCTTAGCCCACACCATTTGCTGTTGAAACTAAGGTTGTTAAGACCGCTCGTTTTTGAGGACCGACTAACCGTTCAAAAAAAGACCGGTTAACCGCTCATCCTTATATCCCTAATGTTTTGAGACCCATTTGAGAACTAGCAAGAGAATGTTGTCGCCTGGCGTCGTCTGATTGGCATCAAAGCCCGCTTGCTTCCCCCGCTTGCGTTCAGCTCTTTCCGCATTGTCCTCAATTCAAGAAAAAACAAATTACACAGACTATTTGTGTAAGGAAACAATAAATTAAAGCTTTATTATCAACTAATACAAATAATGGTAGACGTTTCGGCTCATGCCTTCATCAGTACAAAAACAATTACATGTACTTACATATATATTAAAATTAAAACATATTAAAGTCTATGTGATAAAATGAAAAGAAATGAAAGACAAAAATAAACATGGACATAGAATATATTCTTATATTCTATGTCCATGTTTATTTTTGTCTTTCATTTCTTTTCATTTTATCACATAGACTTTAATATGTTTTAATTTTAATATATATGTAAGTACATGTAATTGTTTTTGTACTGATGAAGGCATGAGCCGAAACGTCTACCATTATTTGTATTAGTTGATAATAAAGCTTTAATTTATTGTTTCCTTACACAAATAGTCTGTGTAATTTGTTTTTTTAATAAAAAAGCTTTATGCAGTCCTATTCTGTATGATATATTAATCCTCAATTCAAGGCATTTTTAACAAAAAAATCCAAAGAATTAATTAAACAGTGATGGTTAATAGTCTTTTTTATATTTTATTTTGAGGACTCTTGTTCACTGTTCTAAATAAGAGGACCGGTTCAATCGTTTGTTAAAATTAACGAGGTATTTTTCATTAGTTTAAAAAACCAACACCTCGCCCCGTCCGCTGTGGCGTCATGTTTACCTCTCTTGTGTGTGATGCCGTTAAACTCGCGTATTAAAATTAATAATATAATAAAATTATAAAGCTACGGAGTTAACGATGATAAAATGGAATTTTTGCGACCGCACGTTCCTCTTCCCCGTTTTTTTCTTCTGTTCAAATGGGGTTTGAGCTACACTCGGCGTACGATTAATGTGGTAATCAAATGCCTTTCAAATACCTCTCGTAATATAGGTACATGTACTTCACTAAGCGGTGTGCGCCGATAAGTTTTTGAATGCCTGAAACAAAACAGACTATAAACCGGTGATCAGAAAATGCGGATAGGTCACGGGGTCATATGCTTTTATAGCTTTCTTTGTCTTTATAAGAAACAGACTATAATTAATATAAATAGAAACAGCCTCGGCCTTGACCGTTGTTGACATCAAACGCTCACTGTGTTAGCTAGCGTTTATAGAGGAGGCGGGTTTCGGGAAATCGCATGCGCGAGTCGACCCGCGCGAACTCGCGCAAGGAATGTTTCTATTTTTGCTTTGCAGGTGTTCATAGCGGACGCGGGTGTCTCGAGGCGACAAATTTGCCGACTGGCGCGGGTAATTACCAGAACTAGTTGCTAGTTCTTGTTCCGCGTTGCCGCGCCGGACTGTAAGTTATCAAGACATGAAAATTAAATATAATTTTAAGTCTTAAGTATTAGAACCCACAAGAGAACATACGAAATTGTTACCCTGCGCCGTTTGATGTTGACATCAAAGCGTTTGTGATGTAACTGCAATTTCGCTTGGTTCACTTGCGGCAAGAGTCTGCGAGCTTTTTTTTTTTTGTCGGTTACACGCTGATTGTTCTCCTTCTTTCAATGTCGGGTAAAAGAAACTTTGTTAAACTGCTGTCTAACAATAAAAAGTCATCAATAACAGAAGCCATTTTCTTCTGTTTGCTATTGCAAGGAGAGACAGGATTGCAAGTGAATTGTTTGTTGTCTCACCTGGCTTTTTCCCGCTTTTACTGTAAACACCAACCACGCGAGGGATTAGGCGCGGTTTTCTAGCGCGAGTAACCAGCTCGCGGTAACCTGCCTACCCGCCGCCTCTATAAACGTAGCCTTAGCTCTCGTACAGCCACAGTACCTCGACAACTAACCAGCTGGATCTTGGTATCGCTTTTACTCACCGTGACAAAGCGAGAGGGAGAGGCGCGAGGCGCGTTACCCGCTTGTGTTGTTTTTTTTCACTATCACTATTTTATCGCTAGTTTTGTTGTTGCTTTTATCTTTTCGGTTACACGGTCCTACGGTCCTGAATAAAAGTGACCGGTCCTAGTCTGAGGACCGGTTAACCGTTAACAAGCTTATTTGAAACAATCTTAGCCCACACCATTTGCTGTTGAAACAATCTAAGACAGTAGTTTGTAAATATACTATCAGCCCTGGAATTGTATCTCTCTTATTAAGCCTACATACCAAATAGGACACATGTAAGCAATTCTCTTAAAATATTGCACTTCTTTTGACTAGAAATAGGTAATCCAAACTGGCGATAAAAAACGCGTTTTGGGGTCATTTTTCATAGTTTTCAAAAAAAAAAAAAAAATACTTCTAGGAGACTTACACAAATAAAATTAATATGTGAATAAACTTCAAATCTTTATCTACAGAAATATATATTTTTTGTATCTGTAACTTGTGTCCATATGTATTTTTAATGTGTTTAAAAAGTATCAGTTTTGACAAATTTTAAGGCGTTTTTTCGTGTGAATTTTTACCATTAGGTGTTTGAAACGCCGATCGCTTCGCGCCTATTCAAATTAGCGACGTAGTGTTACCATCAAATTAAAGGGCAGATACTACCCTTTCGTTTGATGTATAGAAAGTATATCTAACTTTATTATTTCATTTTAAAAATTCAGATTGAAAACTTAAGTCGTAGGAAAAACAATGAAATTAACTAAGCTGTAACACTTTTCGCACACCGATAGAAAGATCATTATAATATTCAAATTACTGTTATAAAATCAAATGAGTGGTAACTATTGGCGCAACGCAATTTTCTTTAAAAAAACCTAACCATTTCCATTTTTCGTTGTTTCACAGGGAAAGCCGAGCGAGTCACTGCTAAGTTCTTTGACCACGGTCTAGTGGTTTTGTTAATAGGAATTACTCGTGTTTGAGACGTCAATCAATACGTAAGTAATATATTTAAAGTTTTATTTACATTTAAACAAAAGATTTACACCTGTTTTAGTTTAGTTGATTTATATATAAAAAGATATTATTATCTTAAGCAACACTGCTGGTCTCATCGCAGTAACATAATATAAAATTGGACGAGTCTGGCACATAGGGTATGATTAGAGTTGGATGTATTTAATTTAGGACAGTCTATCGATAAAAAACATGGATAATCTTAGAAATGACTGCATAATACATACTCAAATGATGTTACATTTGATAATTTTTACAAAATACGGTTGTAATAATTATTTACAATACGGGTTTCTGCATAAATTGTGAATCGATTTCAAGATGGATTCCCGATAGCCTGTGGCAACGGAGTATGTTGGAACTGGCATTCTTTTCGGGGGGTGTTAGGATTGAATATCAATGAAATCTTTTTTAGAAACAAATATTTATTTCAAAGTTCTAGGAAATATTATGAATTTTTTCATTCATATTAATTACTTAGTATAAATATTTATTAATATTATTATACTTGATAATATTTAGATTTCTTTGCTCTGCACTGTGAATCTTGTGCATACCAAATAAGTAGGATAACATAGACTCGCCCAATTCATTCATTATTATGATATTTATCAATGAATATCAATAAAACTAATCTGAATCTGAGCTGATGTTCAAAGTTAAATCCTCTGATTCTGATTAAAAATATACTATTTGTATTTAGTAGATAGTTGGCCTATTACTATTATTGTCTTGGTTTAAGTATAGTGCAACTATATTAATAATTCAATAAATAGTTAATAGGTTTATAATTCCAAAACTTCATCTAGAGACCATGCCATGAATAAAGACAACATCACAGAAATAGAAAGTGATGACTATGCTACTTTGCACTGATTGAAATGGTAACCAAGATGTAGTACCAGTAGCTGGAATGAACTCTTCATTGAGTATCATAAGAAAGCTAATATGTAAGTATTGTAAATTGTAAGTATGGTTTTAAGTTCAATAATAAATCTTTTAATGTTAAAGTATTGACTTCAAACACTTCCTTACCAAAGATTACACATAATTCTAGTTTTGATGGTATATTAATAAAATGTTTTTAATAGTATATTCCTTATTCCTCAGTGGGGGAAATTCTTGTTGGCCCGTGTGCATCATTTCTGGCTAAAGGAAAAGGCCACAGCTTCCACCAGTTCCTAGAACATAC
>MUZC01004516.1:9661-45638 GCA_002072015.1 Radix auricularia | reverse complement strand
AAAAACTTCATTATTTAAAAATAACGTGGGGCCAGTATATTTGAAATTAATTTAATTCATGTAAATACACTTTAATGCTATTGATTCATAATGCTTACTGTGCTGATCAACACTATCTTTAGTTTGATGTATGGTATGTTGAGTTATGTCAATTGCATAATTTTTTATGAATTTTTAAATTTTAGCATTTTTAATTATCACGTGTTAGTACTTAGTGTTAGTACTTATGAGGGTACTAGTTTTAAGGATTTTATCAATTAAAGTGATTAAACTGTTTCTATCTTGAAATTCATTCACATAAATTGTTAGGCTTATTAAAAATACCTTAATTTGATGTTAGATGTTGGATATATTGATTTTTGTGACGAGGTGACATATTTTTATGTTTACATTTGTGTATCATTTCATGCCACTTTTTAAAAGCTATTTTAATGGGGTTAAGCATTAATAAGATTTCTCTCATTTCATTTTTTTATAATTAGATTCATCTGAGAACATTTTGAAATGCCTTCGGCTCAATAGTGTTTTGCCAAGCATTTTTTATAATTTTTTTAAAAACTTCAATTTTTGAAAATTTAATGGGGTGGGTATCTTTGAACTTATTTTAATGGATGTAAATGTACTTCAATGCTATTGATTCACATTACTCATTGTTCCTGTTAAAATTACCTTTAATTTGATGTATGGTATGTTTATTTATGTCAGTTGCATAAATTTATATGAATTTTTGAAACTGTGCATTTTACACTTTTCCGGTCAGAAAATAAAAATGAAAAAAAATTGATGTTTTCAATTTTTAAATATTTTTTTACTTTTGAATGAATCAATGTAGAGGCTTCAAAAAAATTGGGCTTATTAATTATAAACTTTGTTGTAACTTTACCAATTTCTAGACATCTCAGTAAATTATGTTAGAAAATACCAGTCTTTGAAAATGACCTTTTTTGAAAAGTGAAAAAATGCCGATTTTGGCCTCTTTTCAAAAAATTTGAAAATAGCATAACTTTTTTGTTTTTTAAGATAACTCAGTAATTTTTTGTTCCCAATGTCTTAGAATAAAAAGTACTACAAAATGAAATACACCAAAATTATAAAATCCTAAAAAATAAAATCAGTTTGGACTACCTACTAGAAAATATTTTTATGAAAAGGTGGTTTAGATTGTGATTGAAAAAATCACTTATCTACTCCTACATGTTTTTACCTGCTTCAGGTTCTGGACTTCTTGCTGAAGAGATTCTTTTTCTTCCCTGACCTGCTTTATATCATGCATTAATTCTTGCAACTGTATGTCAACAAAAACACTCATAGACTCCCCAACTGGAATATCTGAAATGTTACCAAATGTGTTTACTAGAATAATTTTTTACAATTTGGTGACACAATCACAAGAATCAGAAATCTTAACAAGGAACTATCAAGTAAATTCTTTACAAATTAATACCAAATAAAATATCACACAATACTTTATTACTTTACTTTGTTACCATGAAACCAAAAAGGTTACAGTTACCATGAGATCTGATTTTATACATGTTATCTTTATTGATGAATTATGCATACAAAATTAAACTTTCCCAACCATTTCTTGTGCCTTGAAGCTCCTCAATCTCTTGACGCAAAGTCTTATTCACATCTTTCACCATTTCGAAATTGCTTTGCAAAATTTCCTTGTCCTCTTCCAATCTCTTCTTGGCTGTCATATTTTCTGCCAGTTCACTTTGCAATGTTTCAAGTTGGTCTTGAAGCTGACTTATACGATGATGAAAAACCTTTTGCTCCTCACTTTTTTTTTTCAGCATCTCCAGCTATAATTTAGGAGAATTTTAATTTGTTAAATGCATTTTTTAAAATTAAAAGATGCCTTTGTACTCTATTTAAACCCGCATATACCACAAGATGATCCCTAACATGGAATACACAGATGAAGGAAAAAAGCCAAAATAGATGATATGACAGGGATCCAAGTGCTAAATCACTGAGATACACCCAGATGGAACAGGAAAGTAAGCACAGAATAGAAATGTAGATACACAGTGAGTTGGAACAGGAAAGAAAGCACAGAATAGAGATGTAGATGTCCTATAACACAGTGAGATGGAACAGGAAATTAAGCACAGAATAGAGATGTAGATGTCCTATGTCCTAGAAGTACCATATATAGTCAAGTATAAGTCAAGTTTTATTTTCAAAATTTCAAGGCCAAAATCAGGAGGTCGACCTACACACGCATAATTTATTTTATACATTTTATCAACATGATAAATTATTTTTAAGTGACAAATCGGGGAGTCGACTTATACTTGAGATAGACTAATACGAGTTTATTCAGTAAAAGTCATTAAAAAATTTGTTCAATTTCCCCAAAAATCTTTTTTTTTAAATGTATAGGACACGTGAATTTTCTTTTAAAACTGATAATTTAGGTGCATATTTTAACTACGTGGAGCAAATTCATTCAAATCAATGATCCAATTAAGTTATTGTGAGGTTCAGGGAATCACAATGTGAGCCAGCTATTAATGAGACAAGTAGTTAAAGCCTAAAGAAATCCTTGTTTCAATATACAATTCACTCTCTTCTAATCTATAAAGTTAGGTAATCAAACAGTTACCCAATCTATATCAAAAATTAACGCTCTTCTAATCTATAAAGTTAGATAATCAAACAGTACCCAATCAACATCAAACATTCACTCTCTTCTAATCTAAAAAGTTAAGTAATCAAAACAGTTACCCAATCTACATCAAACATTCACTCTCTTCTAACCTATAAACATTCTTATCCTAAAAAGATGAAGTCAGTATGACAATAATAATATAAATGGATTTGACGCAATTTTTTAAATTTCATAACCCGTTGATCGCAATACGAGAAATCCTAACGGGAATGAGGCGGAAGTTAATTGAAAATCTTCTGGGCTTTAAGAATTAATATAAGCCTAGCTGTTTCATTTAGCCCGAGGATTAACACTTTTAAACAGATTCTTGGTCTGAAATCTATTAACAGTTACAGAGAATGTAATTTTCACCTCATTCAACAGTCTATCCATATCCTCACTCTGCTCTTTTAATTCTTGTTCTTGACACTTGGCTTGCATCTCAAACTCTTGCAATTTTGCAACTTTGCTCTTATAACTGAAATAAATCATTTAAAATCATTGAGGTAAATAATCTTTTTACACATATCTTTTTTAAAACATATTGTGTTAAGTCTTTTTAAAATTCTGGGGGTTTATATGGATGAACATGTATTATTAATACACTTGATTTTAATGAAGGTTAAACATCTGTATATTTCATGTGAGATATTAGGCATATTTTACTGAATAAATATTTGAAATATTGCTTTCTTTAATAAAGTAAATTTTATGTCTAGTCATTTATTCCTTAAGTGAAAATATTTTGATCAAGATTTACTAAAAATGATGATTTTTATTTACCATAAATCCTTTCAAACCTACCAAAGCAACTGCTCTTCCGTTTCATCATACTTAAGTTTCATTTCTTCAAGATCATCGACAGCAGTTTGAAACTTAATGAGTTCTTGCACACGGCTACGCAAGTGAGAGATTTCGCCGTCTGCAACAATGTCAAGTAAAGGATACAAAATAAAATTTCAACATTTCAAACTAACCTAATTTCTAAACCTCAAGTCATATAATAAGACAAAAATGAGGACCTGCTTTCACTTCAAATGATCAGAGAGAAGTCTTACCTTTTGTGGAACATTGTTTGGCATAATCTTGAATGGTAAGCTTTAACTCATCCTTTTCATAGATCTCATCAAGCAATTGCTGTTTTAACTTCCTTATTTCCATCTCCTTTTGGTTTAGGGTTGCCTTAGATATGAACAAAACAAAAACAAACAAGTTAATGCATGAAAATACTAAGTGTCATTTTCTACAAATGTTTATAGATGAGATTGAGCCATAATTGCTTTTATCCCAGTGCTTTGAAAGGTAAAAATAAAAATTATGGTTGTTTGATATATCAAGTGTATTTTTTAATATTTTTTTTTAAAAATAAAAACTTACCTTTTGAATAAGCTGGGGAGATTGCACAAACTGCATGACAAGTGATGAGGGAGATGTGGTATCAATGCTAAGATTTCTAAGGGGTGATGAAATATCCTGCAGAGAACAGTTAAAAGAGGTATTCCTTTTCAGTGGACTGTCTTTGAAAATAAATGAAGGTCCAGCAGAATGATGACTGTCTTTTGGCGTTGAAGCGTCTTGTAAAGACATAATAGGTGGACTGAAGGTGTCATCTAAAGGAGATAAAAGAAACTTCTATGGATATGCCTAAAATTAGAACATTATTTGTCAAATCTCCTCCCATTTTTCTTGAATCACCATTTTGGTAAGGGTTTAGTTTATTGTACAAATACAATTACATATAAGGTTAGAGTCAGTAATACAAGCATGCAAGGGGCTACGGATCTGTAACACTTCAAAAGTAGATACAATTATTCAAAATTCAAACAGTAACTAATAAAAAATATAGCTAGAATTAGATATAATTCTACAATACACCAGGGCTGGGCAAACTATGCATGGCATTCTGTGCGACCCACAGAAGCCTGCAGCAACATAGAAAAAGTATAAGTTTATGTTCAGGGTAGATGTTTGTGCTTGATATGAAGTTGAATTCTGTTGAGGTGCAGCCCCTTGATGTTTCTTATTAATGAGGCCTCGCACTCAAAATTTTCCCCACCCCTTCAGTACAATATAATGTGAATATTGACACAGAAATGTATTGTGCTTTGTCTTCACAGTGAGTCTTTTTTTACTGAACATTTTATCATATTGATTTATAAGTATTGTTGAATTGGTGGAAATATAAGAGTGAAAAAAAAAGTTGCCACTTACTTCCTGCAACAACTAACACCTTTTCAATATTCTCAGTTAGTACAAACTCTGTACATCCAGCCTGCACAACAGTTTGGATAAATTCAACAATATCTTGATGATAGACTTCGGGGACCTTCATGGCAGCATCCTTAAAGTATGTACCATTTTTATCCAAGACACCAATACCAACAAGGATAATGGCAATCTATGGACATTAAAATCAATACAAGTTGACACTGAAAAAATTCTCAGGTATAATTAGTTAACAAGTAAAAGCAGGAACATTGAGACATAATCTCTAGTTCTAAAAACTAATGACAGCAGCAGTATCAAATAATTCATTATAACACATCTGCACTTCATTCATTTCAAAAGTTGACTTAATGGTTTAAAGAAGTCCTTCCATACAAAGTTCAAGGACATACCTTAGCTAATTCCAATTCAACAAGTCCAGGATCCTCATGGCTTTGAATTACATCAAATTTAATGAACATCTCAACTTTTTCACGATCTCCATAATAGTCTGAAGAAATGTTTTAAAAAGCATGATGGAACCTTAAAAGTTAGACAATGCAAATGTCTTTTACAAGAAGGAGATTTAATAAGCATTTGACAGATGAGTACTAGCAGACTTAAAATCTATCAAAGTCATCCAGGGACAGGCACTATGACCATCTCCTTTCTCATCTACAAGGTTGTTAGATAACAACAACTTGGTAATGTCAGTTAAATATAGAGCATACATTTTTTTTTAAATTAAAAAAAACCCTTAGGCAAGATTTAAATGTAGTTGTATAGGCCCAAAGTAAATCACACAAAATTCAGCTCAAAGGCTAAAAACAAGAGACAGGAAAACTAAATCTTAATTAAGGTTGTCAAGGCTGCTCATATTTAAGGACAGGTGAACCATTGCAAAAAAGATAATAGTTTACTGTCATTGCTGTTAAACTTCCTTAGTTTGGTTTACCATTGACAAAAACTACACATGATGTCACTAACAGAGGAAACTAGGGTAAAATTTATAAATTTCTTTTTAGGGATCTACCGATATATTTTTTTTGCAGATACCGATTTTTTTTTCCAGATATGAGAGTATTTGTTAGGTCAAAAACCAGTGGTCATATTTGATTGTTAAATTTATCACATGTACTTATTTCTATTTTTAAAGGGTCTACCGATATGCATTTTTGCCAGTATTACCTATAATTTTTTTTGCGGTATGAATATTTGTTAGGACAAAAACCAGCTGTCTTATTAGATGACGCCTTTCTTAAATTTATCACTCGTAATAATCTATATTTTTTATCAGGGGTCTACATATATGCATTTTTGCAGATATTGCCTACATTTATCTTTTGGCAGATATGAGTATTTACAAATATCAGCTGTCATATTTAACTTTACATTTTGTGACCTAAATTCAGCTGTTCGCACCATGCGTTTTTTTCTTTCGTTTTAATAATCATCTTATTTTCAGGATCAATGCTATAAATTAAATTATTATTTCTTTTTTTTTTTTAAATATTCTTTATTGATAGCTCATTCAACTTGGTAGAAACTAGAAACAGTAAATTTTATCTTTAAATGAAGTTTCTGATGTGTTTTCATGTTCCAGAACATGACCTACACATTGTTTGTGACAAAACGAACAGTCCTCTGAACTCTATAAAAATGTACATATAAAATTAGGAACTCCTTTTAAACCTTCAACTTTGACTTATAATTAATTCTAATCAATGGTTAAATGGCTTTTGCACACGGTCACCTTTTATGAATGATCAACAATGAGAACACAGCAATATTAAAAGAGTCACATTGAGGTTCAGTGTTTGCCAAAGACAAAAAGTCTGCATACTACATTTTGTTATTCCATGGGGTAACCAAATGTATTAGACATCTGCGGTTCTGCATGCATCTTTGCTATTTGAGTAATTACAGTATACTTGGTATTGGCATCACTTTCACAGTATTTCCCAGTACACGAAAATCGGCTTATACCAAAACAATATCATCGCATATGAAATGCTGTATCATGGCAGTACATATTAATACTAGGACTCTGTTGGTTCTTTCAATACCAGTGTCAGGATTGATATTTGTCAATTTGTCAAGATATCTAGTCTAAATGATACAAAAATGTTTCTAAATTATTTTTTCAAAATGTCACCTATTATGAAATATTGGTGACATCAATATCAGGACCTTTACATGCTACCGATATTACGATATTGGCAATATAGTAAAATTGGTGCCAATATACCGACCAGCTGATATTTTGGTAGACCTTTATTTTTTATATTCTCTCATTGTTTCTTAGAACTTCAATTCTTTATGAGGCCATCAAAAACCATCAGTAGATTGGTCGTAACAACCTCATATACTGAGCAGTCAAAATTTCTTTATATAATTATAAAACAAATCCTCGCTGCATAAATCTGTTAAATTGAAACATCTAGTTTTGGGCTTTTCAATTCTGTTATCAAATTAAGTTTTTTTTCTTCTGTATTTTCCACAATCTGACATTTTAAAAATCCTCAAAAGTGCTGAAATTATAATTAATTATGTTCAAAGAAAATGTAGTAGTTTGTATTTTTAAAAAAACAAACAAATTAAATATATGCTACTAACCTTGTAAAAACTTGTTGATGGTTTGTAGCCATTGTGACTCGCTCAGAGGGTGGACCTCTTTTTTCCAGGTATCTCTGATGGACAAAAATGATATCAAACTTTGCTTTGTAAATTAACATTTATCACATTAAAAAAATATTTTGATTATGATATGTTAAAACAATATGGTTAATATGTCATTGTGTTAAAGCAACACCTGTTGCATTTAACATTTTTATTTTAATTTTTAAAAGGCATCACTTTTTTCACTACTTTTTTTGTGTCTAAAAATTTATTTATTGCAATTTACAATGAAATTTAATTTACTTACAATATGCCTAACACATGTAAGAAGAATAAACCATCTCTCAATTCCAACAATTCTGATACATTTTTTTCCCATAGAAGCGTTACCTGTTAGCAAGAAAAATTTGAAGTACCACGATTTTTAAATATTTACAGAGTCTTAAATATTAAAATATAATTAAGACATTAAGATAAGTTATTTGTAAATAGTTTAATCATGATACATGATGCAATAAAGGAAGAAAAAAATAATTTCAAAACACTTTATTTTTTTATTTTTATAAAAATTCATACTATCTGCAGACTTTCTTGGTGAACTGCTTTTAAAGAAATATTAATAAATTTGATATTGTTCAAATTTCTAATCAATGTTCTCTCTAAGGTTTGTTGGTCTGTGTGCAAAGTAAAAAAAATGTGTGCAAAGTTACACAGCATTAATTTTTTGTGCAATATTTTACTAGATTTGCTTTGCTGTAATCCTAAATGCAGCCTAAAGGGAACATTGGTTCTTAACTAATTGTAATAAAAACTGATATACCTTAATTCTTAGTGTTGTGATATACCTTAAATCTTAGTTTTGTGACATACCTTAAATCTTAGTGTTGTGCATTGTGATACATATAAAATTATTGTTCTACTTTTAAATGTGTTTTTAATAGCTAATCGTTTTTTAAAAGGAAAACTTTAAAACACAATTTTTTTTCAAATGTTAGTTTTATATTTGCAGTCTTTAATTTTTGTTTCCCAGTGTCTCACTACAAAACCTTTACACCTCCCCACCCCTGCTCACTTGACTGCTTCTCTGGGTGCGTGAAACCCTAGATCTCTTGCACACTGGGCTCCACTCAAAGTGCTCATCTCATCATATCAATAATCAAAATTGCATGATGAGTAGTAACCTGAAAGAAAGTCTTTATGATGACCTACCATGTGTAGTAAAGCCGCTCTTTTTCTTTCAAAAATCATGGGTGACATTTCTGTAGCCTAACGTCAAAGAAAACTGAAGAGTAAATAAGGTAATTTCAACCATTATAAACTGTTCAAAAAAAAAAGGAACTATCATTTCAAAATAATAACAAAAAAGCACACAAGAGAAAAATAAACTAGGGGTCCCCCAGTTAGGACGGTGATCCGTTCTTAAGAAAATTCATAACCTAAATTTCAGTTTAAGTCGGAACATTAATACATAAATATTAGAGCTGCAGAAATTAAAGATTGATTTCTCAAAAAATCATTAAAAATTGTAACGCTTAAAATATTTTAAACGATTAATAGACCCATCACTTACAAATTATTGGAAGTAAAAAAAGTGATTTTAAAAAAATAATAATTAATAAATAGCCGCCATAATAAATTTCCTGACGATGACACAAACATTTTGGTTTTAAATTATTGACTGACAGAAATGTTTGTCTACCATGGTTCTAACACTTTGCCTTTTTATCAAAACAAATGATAATTCAATAATTTATATTCCGTTAATTTTATTTTTTAAAATATTTTTTCTATCATTTTCCTTAAGCAGCTGATTTTGTTTACATTTTAAAAAATCTTTTTTTTTTGTAAGTAGCCCTTTTTTGCTGTTAAATTTATAATAATTAATGAAATATTTTAACAAATGAAGTTCATATTTTTAGTTTTTAGTGGCTTTGGGTCAGAAAACAACATTTAATCTAATAGTACAAAGTTTGTTTTATTTGATAATTGGCTATCATACTTTTAACTTTATCCATTTCTATATATAGACAATAATATTCTATTTCAATTTTTTTCAATATAGAAAACCATTTACATGTATTTTAAATTACTAAAAAGCATTTAACAGCTACAGTTAGTTAATTCATTGTGCATTTAGTATGACTTCTTAGTTTACAGTTAAAATCTGTAAAACAAATATTTTTTTGAAATTCACATCAACAATTATTCACTTAACAATATGATGCTTTCTATAATCTTAGACTAACTTAGTAATTACCTTGTGTAATTAATGGATTAATGTGCCAGAAAGTTTTCAGACCATGTGAATTCTGAGGATTATTGTGCAATTACTGCAACATTCAATATTGTGATATTGAGTAATTATTGAATATTTCATAATTTCATTATTAAAGGTAAGTGCCTTTTTGATTTAAGAGGATGTAAGTGTAAGAGCCAAAAAAATGCCTTGGCCTTAGAAATTAATAAGACTTTGACCTACAAGTAATAGTAATATAGCTAAAAATACAACATGTAAGCATTATTCCCCCAGCTGTGTGAATATTGTCAGCGTAATTCACACAACCAAAAATGTGACAGTTATACTGACTTTAAATTAAAAGCATACTAATACTAATCTATGGGTCGTTCGGCAAATAGCTTTAATATTGAATCATAAATATCCTTATTATATAGCCTAAAGCCTAAATATAAACATTATTAATTATTATGATTATAATGTCGATCTTAATACTAGAAGTTTTAATTAAAAAAATAATTTTATATGTCTTAGTGTTGTTAAATTTTAGAGAAAAAAATATTCCATTACATGTATATAGTCATTAAGTCTAAGTTGTCGTCCATAAATATCTATGAACTTTATAAACTTGCATTCATCATGAAAAGACAGTTATTTAGTTGGACAAAACATTATTATACTTAATACTAATTCATAGTAATAGTAGGCGATTATTTTTCCCAAAACTAGCACCCTGTAGTTGGAATATTTTTTCCTTCAAAATTGTAATTGTTATAGTATATAGAGCTTATTAATTAATATTATAAACAAGTATATAATATATAATATATGTTAATATGTTGTATACATAGCATGAATGCTTCACCTTAAGTAAGAATGTGTATACTAAATCTGAAAAGTACCAATGTTATAAAGCTATATCTGAAAAACTAAACAATACATCATCTAAACACAACTACATGCAACACAAACCACATACATCACATAAAACTCATTTTAATGATTGTTTTCATGGGTTTAAGTTAAAGCCATTATTAAAGGTGAATAATATTTAATAAAAATTTATTGAATTAAAATGCTGTTCCATAATATGGAAATATTGAAAAAATATAAATGTAATACAAATTATAGCTTAATAAGTACATGTAATACAAACTCTTTGTGGTTTAAAGTTATATTAATTTTTTTAAAGGCTAAAGCGAAGTATGTCGACGGGACTTCACGATGCTACCAGTTGCTGGAAAAGAAAGTTCTATAAATTCTAAAAGGCTGCCATGACCGTGACATCACGGTCGACATACTTCGCTTTTATCTATAAAAAAAATCCGCTAGCTCAGGGATTCGATCCACCAATACGAAATAAAAGGTGTGACCCTGGTTCTGACCATTCCTCTAACCACGTTCATGAAATAATGTTGAATTTTAAGATTATTACTTTTAATAGTTTAATTAGACCAGACACCAATGCGCATGCGTCACTGTGTTGATAACGGAGACGTTATTCCCACAGCTGTGTGAATAATCACTCCATATAATAATGCATTTAATTTTAATAAATTGAAAACGTAAGTAAAGAAAATTAAATTTTGCTGTGACTGTGAAATAATTAATAATATATAATGAATAAGTTAATAAAAATCTGTTACGTAAATACTGCTGGATTACAGATAAAATGACCTTATCTGCGATTATCGGACACTTAGCCTTAGAAATCATGTTTTGGTATAATATTAATTAATAAAGTAATATAGTGGTACTTGTATTACTTCATATTACATAATTATTAAATTACTTGATACTGAATAATAGTGATTGAGTGATTATAGTGAATAGTGAATCTGAATACTGACTTCATTTTTTAAAATAAGATTAGTTATTTTACATAACAAAAAGACTGTCTTGACTTTAAAACTATGTTTATCTGTAGTTGAGAAATAATATTTTTAAACTAAAGTATAGCAAAATTGCATCTTAAAAAAAAAAAAAAAAAAAAAAAAAAAAAACACAGTAAAAACTAATAAAAAATTCGCTTATCAATTCATAACACTAGTGAGTGAAACAGCCGCCGCCATTGCTGGAAGTCAAATGTGTCATCGTTCACGCACTGATGAGTATTTACTTTCTGTGATTTCATTACTAAAGACTTCTATCAATGTGGCCAAGGAGGTTTGATTACAGGGAGATGCAGTGACGTCCATAGGCTGAAGCCAGACCCCACCCACAGCAGCCATCTTGATGTACTCAAAACATTGGAAGCTGTGTAGTTTGTACGTTATATTTATTGTAATATTTGAACGTTATAAAACACTGTGTAATAAATTATAATAAAATTTCGTTTGCGTTGGGCATTTCTTTTTTTCTATTTACTTATCTACACACTGTTGATATTTCAAATACAGGCATATATATAGATCTCAAGGAGTACTAAGGACAGGAGATGGCATTCTGATGCCCAGCCTTTGCTAGCGAAGGCCATTCAATGCTCTACCTTAAGTGCTATTTACAGACTATAAACGTGCTAAATGTTTAGATACAATGTTTATTTAAGATTTAAAAGTACTAAACTATGTCATTCAACATTTTGGGGGATGAAAACCTTATGTAATATGTGTTTGATACTGTTCATTAGAAGAGACTTTGCTGCAAGTAAACATAAAATGCTAATATTTAAATGTTAAAATGAGTATTTATTTTGTTTTCTTTTAAATCCTAATGTCTAGAAATTTGGAATTGATAGTCGGTAGGCTACTCCGACATACCTGCCTTCTTGACTGATGTCTGCAGGAGCACTCCGTCTAGGTTCACAGAAGAAATCCCTGCTATCACCTTCCTTTTTTTGGGCATCATCAGGTATTCTCTCAGATGTTCAAACGAAAAATTAGGAAAAGATTCTATAGCAAAAGCAGTAATTTTGGGTGGAATAATGTTTTTCACACTGAAGTTTCAGTTGATGTGTGATGAACTCCCAATTTTTTTTTTGCTGCTTCCTGTCTTGGAATTCCAGTTGTTTGAGCACTTCTGTCATTTCAGATTTAAAGAATCCTGTCAACAGTAGGAATGACGTAATTCCTAACAGTGTCAACTGTCTACTGGAACTGTGAGTAAGAAGATAATCCATTGTCTGGATGCAAAATTTTTCAAAGAGGTACTCTGATTCCTTTCTTGTATGCAGTGAGAACAAGAGGAGAGCAAAGTGTTATTAAGTGCCTTATTCTCTACTATTACTATGATCGTCGACTCACATTTCTTGAAATCCTTTGACATGAACAGGCAAACAAACCTGTCATACCTCCTTGAAATAACAATGTTGTCATATTTCTTCAGTTCTTTTTCAGGCACATGACATGTAGTCAGAAAATGAAGTTATTTTGTCCTTTTTGAGGAAATGCTGCAACTACTTATATTCTTGTTTTGCTGGACGAGAATATATTGGGGTGGCAACCATGAAATAGACACATAAAAAATACACCTGGTATTGTAAATCCACCTGGTATTTTCAACATTGGTGTGTCAGAAGGCTCAGAAGGCCAATGTCTTTCACATATGTAAAACTTGGCTGCATCAACAACTAAGTTTTTAATTTTAGTGGCGGAAGAACAGTTATCCATTTCTGTCTTTCTACTTGTTTTCGGGGCAAATTAAACACCCTACACTTCTGTGATTCCATTTAATTTCCAGAACAGTTTGCAACACCACATGTCACATGTGTTAGGCATGATGAAGCCTTGAACACGAGCAATTTTACAAAACGAAAGAGAGGCTAAAACGTAAAAACCAATTATCGGCCATGTTTAGATCCGAATACGACTTATATGTACCACTGAACTTTTACTATAGATACGACATCTGATGCTAATTTGTATTCCCTGTTTCCTGTGGTCATAGTTACGTAATGGTTCAATTTTAAACGTTGACCTAGTTAGATAGAAAAACAGTTTCCAACACCATATTTGATAGGCATGATGAAGCCTGGGACTCGAGCAATTTCACAAAACGCAAGAGAAGAGAAAACGTAAAAAAACAATTATCGGCTATGTTTAGATCCGATCAAATACATAAATATTGTACGGAGTCCCGACGGTAGAAATAATACAATGGCCTTCGCTAGCTACCCCTGAAAGTAGAAAACGCATCTCCTGTCTTTAGTACTCCTTGATATATAATATATATATTTATAATTTTGATCGATAAATTTTTTAAAGATTAATCTAGAAATTAATCGGTAATTTCCGCAGCCCTAAAAACACATTGTTTTTAATTATTTAACAATAACAAAATTTAAATTCAAAGATTTTTAATTGAACTACTTATATTTAAATATATCTCCTAACAATATTATATCTTTGAAATCAAATTAAATCAAATACTTAAATTATGGGCATTTTAAAATATGCAATAAAATGGCACAAAATGTGAATGAAAACAACCTAGTGAAAAAAGTGATATGAAGTCTTAGAAAAAAATCATAATATGATTTTTATCATTTTGTTAATCATCAAACAATTTCTATATGGCTGTATTACTTTTATATTTTCAAATTAATCAGAAATTTTCATTCAATTGCCTTTTAAACTTTAATACGTTATTTAACTTATTTTCATTAATTATGTTTTTAAAATAACTTAATAAAAATATCAATTTCCTGTTTTTATTACTTCCCTTGAAATTTTCAGTTTCATGACGTCATACATCTTTATTTCTAGCTTTAACAAAATTATCGATTAATTAATCGGTAAATTTTCACAAGTTTTTGTTATTTTTTATATCATTGTGCGATCTTTTTAATTGTGTATAGTAGAACTAACAAGTCAGTGAACTGCAAAACTGTTTATTTATATCGCATAATATATAGTATTATATAGGCTTTATAGGTCTCAATCAGCTGATCGTATAAATAACTTTACATACATTACAGCGTGTGGTAATTGACCCCTTGGAATATCTAGACCACCAGAAATGAACTAGGACCTTAGCAGACTTAAGAAAAAAACGTGATGACAAAATACGAAGTTCATTGTAGTCGTTACCAGAATGAGAAAACTGGTATCCTAATGAGAGCTGGTGGAATGTTTTGAGTACAGCAATATGGCGATTGGCTCCGCCCACTGGCTTCAGCCGCTAGCGACCATCTGATGGCAGATAATCAAACCTCGTTGGATGAGGCCAAGGATGTTTAATTCAAGGAGGTTTGATTATGACCTCCTTGGTTTAATCAAACCTCCTTGGATGAGGCGCGCGTTACCACGCTTTGGGGCATTAAACGGATAAATAAGTGAAGGAAGATGAATATCTTCTCGAATCATTTCCTGCTAATGAAACAGTCATAATGTGCAAATGAAACGACAAACCCAAATGTATAAGTTAATATAAGGTGGAAATTTATCTTATCTTATCTTAGATATACAGACGCTCCTTCTATGCAGAAGATAATTGCGTCCACAGACCATGAGAGATGATCTGTTGGCAAGTGATGCAGCGGTCACAGGCCACGGCTATAGGGGTTCCACGCATTACCCCAGCCGCCTAACTATTGTCTAGTTAGGTACCCATTCGGAGCTGGGTGACTCGGGGACTCCTCAGGCCGCGAGAACAAATCCTCACCTTCGTGTGGATTCGAACCCGTGACCATCGGTATGACAGTCGAGAGCGCTACCTCTCGACCACCAAATTCAGCCGCAAATAAATTAAAATGTAAGGCTATGATTATGGCACTCTGTGAGCACAGCAAATAATATTGTCCTTAGTTTTACTAAGCCCATAACAGATTACAAATGATTTCATATGAATATTCCTTGAAATATGTTAGAAATTTTCAGGTAACAGCGCACTAATTAAATGACTTACTGCTGTGAAGCAATGATGAGAATGAAACCTCCTATCGTTTACACAGCCAGGAGACAAAAGTACACAAGTAATACAACTCACTTTAATCCCCCTCACATAAAAAAAAAGTAAACAAGACGGAGAGTTCACTCATTAAACAAAGAACCAACACATCTGTGTAACCTGTGGCCTCCACATCACCCCACCCGACAAGCTACTTTAGAAAGAATGGTTCTACCAAGTCCAACCACAGGGTAGTCTTGGTGTGTTCAATATTTAAGTAACTCCCCCTCCCACTTGAATCCATTATTGCACATCAATATGTTGAGAGATAATAGAAAGGTTTTTCAAAATTACAAAAAGTCAATAAACTAACACTAACGCTGGTCCGGAAAAACCCTTTAAAATGGCATAATATTATTATTTGAGCCCACTGTGTGATATTTTAATGTTCTGTCAAAGTATCTAATAATAGGGCAGGGTTTTGTAGGGATATACAGGCTCCGCTTAATCCGAAACCCGACCATTTTTTTAACAATTATGGCTCCCGTACAATTTTGCGGATTTGGCACAAGCGCAGTAGCACTTTCAGTTTGGGGTCATCCGTGTATTACATACGCACACAAGTCGTATTTTCGTCCCCCCCCCCACACACACACACAAAATAAAAATTTTAAGCCAGAGTAAAAAGTGATTGCCTATTTTCTTTTTGGCCGTCCATAAAAAATGTTACTTGGCCGTCCATATATGATATTACGTGGCCGTCCATGAATGATGTTACGTGGCCGTCCATAAACGATTTACGTAGCCGTCTGTAAATGATGTCACGTGGCCGTCCATGAATGATGTTACGTGGCCGTCCATGAATGATGTTTCGTGGCCGTCCATAAATGATGTCACGTGGCCGTCCATAAATGATGTTACGTGGCCGTCCATGAATGATGTTACGTGGCCGTCCATGAATGATGTTACGTGGCCGTCCATGAATGTTGTTACGTGGCCATCCATAAATGATTTACGTGGCCGTCCATGAATGATGTCACGTGGCCGTCCATGAATGATGTCACGTGGCTGTCCATGAATGATGTTACGTGGCCGTCCATGAATTATGTTACGTGGCCGTCCATAAATGATTTACGGGGCCGTCCGTAAATGATGATAAGTGGCCATCCATGAGTGATGTCACGTGGCCGTCCATAAATGATTTAAGTGGCCGTCCATGAATGATGTCACGAGGCCGTCCATGAAAGATGTTACGTGGCCGTCCATGAATGATGTTACGTGGCCGTCCATAAATGATTTACGTGGCCGTCCGTAAATGATAATAATTTGCCGTCCATGAATGATGTCACGTGGCCGTCCATGAATGATGTCCCGTGGCCGTCCATGAATGATGTTACGTGGCCGTCCATGAATGATGTTACGTGGCCGTCCATAAATGATTTACGTGGCCGTCCGTAAATGATGATAAGTGGCCGTCCATGAATGATGTCACGTGGCCGTCCATGAATGATGTTACGTGGCCGTCCATGAATGATGTTACGTGGCCGTCCATGAATGATGTTACGTGGCCGTCCATAAATGATTTAAGTGGCCGTCCATGAATGATGTCACGTGGCCGTCCATAAATGATGTTACATGGCCGTCCATAAATGATGTTACGCGCCTAGGGGGAAAAGAGGGGGGCTATGGCGGATTAAGCGGGGTGCTGACTGGGCTAAAGCCAGGGGCCCCCAATGATTTAGGGCCCCAAACTTATAATATTGTATAATAAAGATGGCTCGATCGGGCCCCATGCAGTCCTTGGGGAGGGGGGTTATATTTCTAGTCTGACACCATGTAGAAGTAGTACAGTCAATAAAACAAGACATCAACAACTTGTGATCTGTGTGATAACTGTCTCATTAATCCTGTACAATACATTTACGATGTGGCTATTTGGACCTGGGTCCGTATAGCCTATGATCGCTATACGGACCGCTAGGCTTAGTAAGCGATAATATTATAGAGTTTTGTTGATAATTTTTAAAAAGACCAATGTTGTTCGAGTCTTCCTGGTCTCATCGTTAGTGCGATGGATTGCTGGAATATAGGTCCGATGTTCGGTTTCCAGTTGAGGAATCTATTTTTTTTCTATTTTTAGTTTTGTTTGTTCCTTTGTTGTTTTTTTTTGTTTTGTTACATCAATTAATTTTTAATATTTTTTTTCATGATTTAGGTTTAGTGATAGGTTTTAGTGTGTGGGTAAGGTTTAGTGATAGGTTTTAGTAGGTATCCTAAACTAAAATTTCAAATTAGAGATATCTCATTTTTGATAGCTGTATCAATTAAAGCTTTTAAAAACATTAAGAGCACTTTTTATTTCATCAAAATTGGTCAATAAATAAAGTTTGGCAAAATATGAAAAATTACACAACTTGGACAATTTATGGAATATTATCATTCTGTTATCATTTTATTGGTGTCAATAAAGAATACAAAGCATAAATACAATTACAAGGTGCTGCAAAGTCAAAATCAAGAATTATACCTTGTGAAAATTAGAAAAAATTACCATGGTCAACGACGGAATAGTGCAAAATTGCAATTCAAGGTTACATAACTGCGCAAAATGTATCCACACAAGGCCAATTTCTTATAAACTAGTTGACAGTAGCCCATAGACTACACCCAATTTTTTTCTAAGCCAAAATAATAATATTAGAGTATTTACAAGCAGCCAAAATTGGCGTGGGGCCAATTTTGCACTTTGGCGAAATAAATGAAGAAATTGTGCGCGACCCGCGCAGTTTTATCAATAAAATTTCTCAAAATTTGAGTAAAATAAATGAAAATTGCCCTGTGTATGTAATTTTTAGCCAGGAGCACAATTTTGCAATCCTTTTTGTGATAGCATGAAGCATTTTAAAGATAATGTGAGACATTTAAAATGGTTATGGTAGAAGTTTTTTGTTGTTGTCTATTTGATGCCCTCTTACTTGGTGGTTCATCATCAAGAATATAATTCAAATCAGTTTCAGAGCTTATCTCATCACCATTTCTCTTATACAAAGTCGCCAAGTTGCTAGCCAAAAGAATATTTTGATTAAGAAACAATTTTTGATATTTAATTTGTTTTTTTTTTAAAAAGATTTTTAAGAGCACCTGGCCCTGGTCTTTTCACTCATTTATCTAAATCTGATACAGTTTGACATACCCCCCCTTCCCCACTCTTTCTGTCAAAATTGAATTTAAAACCGTATTCTTTTCTTCCATGTGCTTTTCTCTTTTTTTCTTTAATTATTGAATTATTGCTTTAATTTTATTTTTAACCTCAGTTTATATTTGCCCCGCATCTTCCTTGTGAAAGAATATTTTCTTGCATTTGCAAGGAGCTTATTAGCAGTCATTATTTTTTGTTTACTTAACCACTTAGCTGTTCTGTTCTTTTCCACATGTTCATTGTGGTTCTGAAATGTAAAGAGGCTCGCTTTCTTTTAAATAAATCGTAATCAAAATCACCGAAAATCCGTTCGTCAGTTAGATTTGTTAATGGACATACGTTAAAAAGATGCTGTACATCTTCATCAAGAGCTGCCCCATATACTCCTCCTTCTAAAAAGTCAGCCAGCTGACGCTTAAGTACAACCAAAGCTTGTGAAACAATTTCACCAAAACACATTTTTACAACATTTATATCACACTCAGGGGTTGAAAAAAAAAGACTGACAATCTTCTTTAAAAACAGATGAGATGGACTAAATGTCATCAGAGTTCCAACCATTTAAAGAATTTAACATTAGAGAATCATAAGAAGGAAATTCCCCATAAGATTTGTTTACTGTTAACTAACTTCCAATAAGGACCTGTGAAACACTTATGAAATAAGGCAACAGAAGCAACAAAAGCAAGAAGATTTTTATCCTGAAATTCAGCAGACACACTTCTAAGTTTTAAATTCAAATGATATACAAAATCATTTTAAAAATGTAATGATGTCTGAATAATGATATATAATGGCAGATGCGTTTTCATAAAGGCAATTAAATCAGTTGCTTCTGTAGCTTGTGAACTTAGATGACTTCCCTTCCAGTACACGACAGGCTAACCATTCTTATCGGCAGCCATTTTTTTCATCTCCATGTGGACCAAGCTCCTCCACAGCAGTTCTAATAATACGGAAAACACTACATTCATTAGAATTAGCAAATCTGGAAAATTGAGTATCTCGATCCCTACCAAGCTGGCCAAAACCTTTTTCTACAGAAGAGAGAGCTTCATCAGTAGATTGAGAGAGACCTAAAAGAAAATGTGCTGTACAAAATAACAAGTGTATTGATGGCTCCTCATTTTTTTCTTTTCTGTATTGATCAATTTTTTGGTCAAAACTTGATTTATCTTATCTTATCTTAGATATGCAGACGCTCCTTCTATGCAGAAGATAATTGCGTCCACGGACCATGAGAGATGATCTGTTGGCAAGTGATGTAGCGGTCACAGGCCACGGCTATAGGGGTTCCACGCATTACCCCAGCCGCCTAACTATTGTCTAGTTAGGTACCCATTCGGAGCTGGGTGACTCGGGGACTCCTCAGGCCCCAAGAACAAATCCTCACCTTCGTGTGGATTCGAACTCGTGACCATCGGTATGACAGTCGAGAGTGCTACCTCTCGACCACCACGTCCCACGTCAAACTTTTCATAACTGTAGCGTGGTCTGACATGAAATTTCAATTTCTTTAATATATCTTTCAAAACATCATCTTTACTTTCATTGTCATTAGCAGTACAGTAAATTTCACTGAGTTCTTTAAAATTTCAACACTTTTTTCTAATAACGTATCGGCATCATCGACAGCAATTTCAGAAAAACTCTAACGAAAGAGACGAGGATCCTGCCCTTGTTGAATTTGAATTAGCTAAGGTATGTCCTTGAACTTTGTATGGAAGGACTTCTTAAAACCATTATTTCAACTTTTGAAAGGAATGAAGTACAGATGTGTTAAAATGAGTTATTTGATACTGCTGCTGTCATAAGTTCTAAAGTTAACTACTTATACCTGAGAATTTTTTCAGTGTCAACTTGTATTAATTTTAATGTCCATAGATTGCCATTATCCTAATTGGCATTGGTGTCTTGAACAAAAATGGTACATACTTTAACCCTTTAACGGGTAGTGGCATAATAGACGCCACCACCAAAATCAATGTTTTTAAATTTGATGTAATCAATGGTGGCCACGAGGATCCTGCCCTTGTTGAATTTGAATTAGCTAAGGTATGTCCTTGAACTTTGTATGGAAGGACTTCTTAAAACCATTATTTCAACTTTTGAAAGGAATGAAGTACAGATGTGTTAAAATGAGTTATTTGATACTGCTGCTGTCATTAGTTTTTAGAACTTGAGATTATGTCTCAAGGTTCCTGCTTTTACTTGTTAACTACTTATACCTGAGAATTTTTTCAGTGTCAACTTGTATTAATTTTAATGTCCATAGATTGCCATTATCCTAATTGGCATTGGTGTCTTGAACAAAAATGGTACATACTTTAACCCTTTAACGGGTAGTGGCATAATAGACGCCACCACCAAAATCAATGTTTTTAAAGCCCAGTGGCCAATATTTTGCCATGTTTAATTGTCGCAGCAGGGTTGCCAGATTGGCCTTTTTAAGGCCAAATTTTGAAAATTTGGCCTTTTTTTCAGGTGGTTTGGCTTCAAAAAATTTTTTTGGCCTTTTGGCCTTTTCTTGGCCTTTTAAAAATTTTTTTACTTTTTTAATTTATTTAAAAAAAAAAAAATCCAGTCCTAGTATACAGGGTATTGTCATTACGGTTTAGAATCGTAATCGGCATAAAAAAATGGAATAGTATTTCCATGTAAAGCGCTGTGAGCCTGGCTCCTTGCTATGATACAGCGCTATATAAAGTATCATTTTATTATTATTATTATTAGTAGTAATTCTAGCAATCGAAAGTACAATAGTGAATTGGAGAAGACTTTTGTGTGGCTTAAAAAGGCTTCTGATACAACGGAGGAGGCCTACTGTAAACTTTGCCACTGCAACATTATACCAAAGCTTAGTAATATTTCAAGTCACGAAAAGACGGAGAAACATAAGCAAAGGATGCCATCACCTAGCCAGGCTAAACTTACAGTAGTGAAGGCGTCCAGACTAACGGGTGATAACGTTAAGTTGGCAGAGTTGCAAATACCTGTAGGCATAACCTGCCATAGCTCAATACGTTCAATAGATCATATGAGTGATATAATGAAAGCACATGGACAAGGGAGTACAATAGGATAAATAAAGTTACACAGGATAAAATGCGCATGTCTAATCAAGAATGTCATCTCACCTGCTCTGAAGAGGGATCTTGTTAATGATTTGAAAAACAAGAAAAATGCAATAATAATAGATGAGTCTACAGACATTTCTATACAAAAGCATTTGTGTACTTTGGTTCGTTTCTGGAGCGATAGATCAAATCAAATTACCACCATTTTTCTAAGCTTCATTCCATTACACAAAGCAACAGGGGGAAATTTATTTAATTTGATTAACGAGGAAATTAGAAGTTGTGACCAAAGTCTCACAAATTGTATTGGTTTTGGCATCGGATGGAGCTGCTAACATGATTGGTTGTAATAATTCTGTATGGTCGAGATTAAAAAATGTATCTCCTAACTGCCTACAACTGAAATGTACCTGCCATTCGCTTGCACTGTGTATTCAAAATGCAAAAAGTTAGACATCTTTCTAATATGAAATCACAAAACTTTGTTCTTTTTTGCATAAAAATGTTAAAGTGTCTGTTTTTTTGTTTTAGTTATAATATATTGTTCTGAAGTAAGCATATAAAACAAAAGTAATATTGATGGCATAATACTTGCCACTGACTGTACCGGAATTTGAGGGTGGCATTATATTTGCCATTGACTGTATTTAGTTACTATATGTATAGCACTTCGTTTGTGAACTACTCATCTTTTTCCTTCTTGGTGTTGCAGATGGCCAAACGGCGATTCTTTTCTCAACAAGAAGTCATAGAATATCTCGACATACCTGATAATTCAGGTTCTGAAGATGATGAAGAGGACATAGTGACAGTGAAAGTGAAGATGTAGATCCAGAAAGATCTGATCCCCGTCATGTGTCCAGCATTGAAGAAACTCAATGTGACCCTGATAACAGAGCAGGCGATTCTTTTGACAGACTTTCTTTGCATTCAGAAAGTGATGAAGAGTTTTCTGCTGACAGTGAAACTGATTCACCAGATGATGAAATAGCTTCAGATGATGATGATCTTTATTGGAAAAAGAAAGAACCCCCTCAGTCGGCAACAATGTTGAATTTAGATTTTGATGACAAATCGTTAGAACCAAATCATCAGTTTTCCAAAACAGATTCAGCATCTGCATATTTTTACAGATTTTTTCACAAAGAAGTTATTGATTCTATTGTTGAGCAAATTAACCTTTATGCTTCCCAGAAAAAATTGAAATACTGGACTGACGTTACTGACAAAGAGCTCACCGCCTTCATTGGGATGCTAATTTTTATGGGATTACACCGTCAACCATCCTTACCATTATACTGGTCAACAGAACCACTGTACTTTGTAAAGCCAGTGGCAGAAGTAATGCCAATAAAAAGATTCAAGAAGATACTGCAGAGTCTCCATCTGAATGACAATTCCATGGCTCCAGGAAGAACTGATCCCTCCTTTGATAAACTGTACAAAGTGCGTCCTCTAATTACAGCTCTGAACAACAAGTTTCAGTCCGAGGCCAGCCCATCAAAATCACACTCAATTGATGATTGCATGATTCCTTTCAAGGGACGATCGTCACTCAAACAGTACATGCCTATGAAGCCGATAAAAAGGGGCTACAAAGTGTGGGCAAGAGCAGATTCAAAATATGGTTACTTGTACCAGTTTGAAATTTACACTGGGAAAACTGATACAGGGACAGAAGAGGGACTTGCAAGCAATATTGTGCAACGACTAAGTGCATCTTTACATGGAACATTTGCACATGTAACTTTTGATAACTTTTTTTCTTCCCCGGCTCTCATGGAAACACTCTACTCCAGGAACATTTACGCAACTGCTACTGTTCGTACGAATAGAAAAGGTCTTCCATTGATAGCACAAAATAAGAAGAAAATGAAAAAAGGTTTTTTCAAGTGGCGTGTGAGGGATCACGTGGGTTTTGTTCAGTGGCAGGACACAAAACTTGTGAATGTTTTGTCAACTGCCTATTTTCCCAATATAGAGCTTGATGTGATGAGAACACAGAAAGATGGTTCAAGGATGTCCATCAAGTGCCCCCAGCCAGTTGCACAGTACACTAGGAGGATGGGGGGTGTTGACAAATTTGACCAAAAGAGATCATTTTATGAAGTTGGCAGAAAGTCAAAACGGTGGTGGCTACGAATCTTCTATTTCTTGTTGGATTCTGCTATTGTGAATGCGTTTATTCTTCGCAACATTGTTCACAAACAAGCCCCAGTCAAAATGATTGATTTTAGGAGACTGTTGGCACAAGAACTGTGTGGAACATTCTGCAGCCGTAAACATCCCAGTTCACACTTTTCAAATTTCTCAAAAAAATCCAAGGCAAATGCTCCTACAAAAGAACTAGGGGTTCCTTTGGCAATTCGTCTTGGTGATGTTGGCGTTCATCTACCAGCTGATCTTGAGTCCTTCAGAAGGTGTCGGTACTGCAGTTCTAGGACCAACAACAAAAGATCAAAGATTCAATGCTCGAGATGCCAAGTGCCATTGTGTGTCACTCCCTGCTTTTCATTATTTCATCAGTAGAAAGTGACTAAAATCATATATTTCTGATGTTATTCACAGTTATTGTGTGTGGTCAGTGGCGTCTATATTGCCACCTTCACTATACTACATGGTCAGTGGCAAACTTATTGCCACCCTCCAAGTACAAGAAACTCTAAAATGTTAGTGTTAGTAACTTGATTTTATGTCATTTGAGCGCATTTCAAATAAAATGATCACAAAAAAAACTTCCAACTATTTGTACTTTTCTCTGCCCTTTAAAGGGTTAAGGATGCTGCCATGCGTGTCCCTGAAGTGTATCACCAGGATATTGTTGATTTAATTCAAGCTGTTGTGCAGGCAGAAAGTTCAGAGTTTGAGAATATTGAAAAGGTGTTGATTGTTGCAGGAAGTAAGTGGTAACTTTTTTTGTTCACTCTTATTTTCCCACCAATTCAACAATACTTGTAAATCAAAATGATAAAATGTATAGTAAAAAAAAAAAAGGCTCACTTTGAAAACAAAGCACAATAAATTTCTGTGTCAATATTCATATTATAGTGTACTGAAAGGGTGGGGAAAATTTTATATTCTCATTAATAAGAAACATCAAGGGGCTGCAACTCAACAGAATTCAACTTAATATCAAGCACAAACATCTACCCTGAACATACACTGAGACTTCCTCTATGTTGCTGCAGGCTTCTGTGGGTCGCATAGAATATCATGCATAGTTTGCCCAGCCCTGGTGTACTGTAGAATTATATCTAATTCTAGCTTTATTTTTTATTAGTTACTGTTTGAATTTTGAATAATTGTATCTACTTTCGAAGTGTTAAAGAACCGTAGCCCTTCGTGTACTTGTTTATTAACTCTAACAACCTTGTATGTAATTGTATTTGTATAATAAAACCTTCCCAAACTGTGATGTAAGAAACATCAAGATTTGACAAATAATATTCTAATTGCAGTCACATCTATACAAGTTTCTTTTATCTCCTTTAGATAAATACTTTACTCTTCCTATCATGTCTTAACAAGATGCTTCAAAATTAACAGACGGCCATCATCCTGCTGGACCTTCAACACCACAGAAAAAGAATACATCATTTAACGGGTCCCTCTACCTGTATTCGCCTCGGTTTGGCCTTGTTGCCACATCTCCCTCATCTCCCCAGCTTGTTTAAAAAGTAAGATTTAATTTTTTTAGAAATATTAATAAATACACTTGAAATATGAAACAACTAAATTTTTATTTATACCTTTCAAAATACTTGGATAAAAGCAATTATGGCTCAATCTCATCGAAATACATTTGTAGAAAACAGCAAATTTTTAAAAATGTACATTTTTCATTAAAAAAATTTCCACAATGAAGTAATTTGCAATGATTAATATTAAATTTTTAAAAATTAACAGTATTCAAACAGCATGAGACTGGGAAAAGAGTAGGGCTTAATATCAATATTCAAAAAACAAAATTTTTAAAAGTTAACTACCAGCAAGATGGAGACATACACGTAGCGAACTGTACCTTGGAACAAGTAAACAACTTTGTTTATCTTGGGAGTGTGGTTAGTGTAACAGGGGGAACTGATGAGGACATAGAACGAAGAATAAATCAAGCACGACAGGCATTTGCCAATCTGAAACAGGTCTGGAGATCTACATATATCTCTGTCAAAACAAAAGTACAGATCTTTAACACCAATGTTAAAACGGTCCTACTTTATGGATCCGAAACATGGCGAACGACAGAGACAACAAAAAGTAGACTCCAGACCTTTGTCAACAGATGCCTTAGAAATATTCAGAAAATAAAATGGTACGACAAGGTCGAAAACTCCAAACTGTGGGAGAGATGTGGACAAAGGACAGTAGAACAACAAATCATGGAAAGGAAATGGAGATGGATTGGACACACCCTTCGGAAAGATAACAGCAGGGTGAGGCAGGCCTTAGATTGGAACCCCCAGGGCAAACGACAGCGAGGAAGACCCAAGCGTACATGGAGACGGAGCATGTTAAATGAGGCTGGAAGAACTGGAAAGAGCTGGGAAGAATTGAAACGACTGGCAAGGGACCGTGCACAGTGGCGAGCTTTGACAGAGGCCCTTTGTTCCACAAGGAACCAAAAGGAAAAATGATGATGAAACAGCATGTTAGCAAATGTCAAGTCAGTTTGTTTGTGAGTACTGGTTAACCCTTTAAAATACAAAGACAGTTTTACTGCCCGGTCCATATTTACTTCAATTGTTTTCTTTGGTTTAAACACCAAGGAGAATGTGGTGAAAAAGAGTAGACATTTGACAGCATTAAAGAAAACAAGGATGTACAATGTTAACCTTTAACAACTTTATTTTTATTTTTTCAGAGACCAAGAGAAATGTCAAAAAAAAAAGTCTTTCAAAAAGTTGCTGTAAGTGTGAAACTGAAGTGTGTGAAACAAGCTTAAAAATAGCATTTTATTTCTAAATGTCAAAACTTTAATGTTGCCCATGCCAATAACAAAAGAGCACCCTGTCATGTTATTGATTGTAGAGAATAATTACATTTTTAAAAATATTCATTTCTTATCTAGGAATTGAAAGACTTATTTGATGGAATGCAAATTTGTCCGCAGTTCAACAAGAAAGTCTGTGCACATATGCATTTTTATAAAAATAATGAAATAAAGTGTTTTGAAAATTTTTTTTTTTTCTTCTTTCATGCATCATGTATCATGATTAAACTATTTAAATTGGTGATGAATCCCGTGTTTTTAATGAAAAATGGACACACAAATATTTCTTTGGTAATACAGGCAAGAAAGTGTTTACTGTGTCATGAAACGATTGCTGTATTTAAGGACAATCTGAAACGACACCACGAAACAAAACAAAAACGATTTTGGTAGCAAACTTTCAGAGGAAGAACGAAAGAAGAAAGCTGCAGATTGTGTTACAAGTTGAAGAAGCAACAAACTTTATTTACAAAGCAGTCAACACTTCAGGATAGTGCTACAGAGGCCAGTTTTATGATGGCTTACAACCTTGCTAAATGCAAAAAGCCTTTTTTTTTGGAAGGCGGGTTGTTAAGCAGTGTATGGTACATTGTGCCAGCGTATTATGTCCTGATGTGAGAAGAAAATTTGAAAACTGTTCATTGTCAAGAAGGACAATAGTGTGACGCATTGACTTAATCAATGACGAACTAACAGAACAGCTGATGACCACAAACAAAGATTATGTTTGGTTTTGATTGGCACTGGATGAAAGCACAGATAATGAAGACACTGGGCAGATACTCATTTTTATCCGTGGAATTAATGAGCATTTTGTCATCACAGAAGAATTACTAGGCCTGGAGTCAATGAAAAGTTCAACTACTGGTCAGGACTTGTTTGGGTGTGCTGTAAAGCTTTTTTTAAAAAAATTCAATCACAAGACACCGACAATCATTTTAAACGTTGCGAGAGAGGAGACTGTGTGACAAGCCCACGGAGACACGCAAAATTGGGCAATCACAAGGAAGTGGTTCCCATGTTACATAAAAGGGTGCCTGACAATTGTGATTCGAGTCATTATTTCTTATTGAAGAACTATTTTTCTTTAACATGGGTGTCTACTCTAATGGCACCCTAGTTCCTAGCTGTTTTAGTGCACTCCACAATTAGCTGTTTTAGAAAAGTGCACACAACAAGCTGCCTACACTACCCCTGTCACAACCACAACATGTGGGTGCAGAGGCGTCGCTAGGGTTGGTGTCACCCGGGACAGACGCCAGGCACATAGGCCTAGACGCTGTACTGCTACAAGCCAAGGATGGAGAACAAGAACCTCGATTATTCCTCAGGATTCTGAATCAAGCTGAACGAAATTACGCCACAGTAGCAACTGCCATGATAATATTGAAAGAAAAGGGGAAAGACCTGTAAACACAAACCATATTCACATATATATTTATTATTAACTTGTTTATCTTTTCTATCACAACAGTGTAATGTTTTTACATTGATGATTGATAAATGTATTAACATATTTGATCTCTTTTATTAATATTACCACCAGTATTGGTTCGTTAACATTTTTAAGATCACTAACTGTGGGCAACTATGCAAAAATTCAACATTAATTCTTAACTCATTGCAGTGATCAAGAACCTGTTCAACAGATTAACTAGCGCAGTACTGGGAGATTGGTTCAAGACCACTGTTGGTGCAAGATAAGGATGCCTTCTTTCCCCCATCCTCTTTAACCTCTTCCTTGAAGGAAATATGACAGATTGAATGGGGAGAGGTCAGACAACAGATTGAATGGGGAGAGGTCAGACAACAGATTGAATGGGGAGAGGACAGACAACAGATTGAATGGGGAGACATCAGACAAAAGATCTAATGGCGAGAGGTCAGACGTCAGACTAGATTGAATGGGGAGAGGTTGATCCAAAAAGCAGATTTAGATGCTGAGAGCTATCCGTTTGTCTTGACACTTAGCAGTATTTTGTCAATTTGTTTATAAAATATGTTAATTAAAGATGTAAGGACACACAGCCCATTATTGACTCATTATAAATGGTCAGTAAAACTGTTTGTGTTTCCCACCTTGTGCTAGTAAATTTAAATAGTAGATTATAAGTACGAGGTCCAATGAAATCAAACAGCTTCAGTGCACTTGGTACCATACTTTTTATACTGCTTTAATCATTGTTTCAAATCAACGGGACAGTTGTAGCTCATCAAACATGTGTATCAGCAGCTTCAGTCCACATAGTGGCATCAATTTTATACTGCTTCATTCAGTTTGATGGTCTACTACAGTTCTGTCAAAAACACAAACATTCAAGTGGCATCTTAATATAGTTATGGGCTGTTTGTGTAAAGAATTGCTATTGAGGATAAACAACTATCAGGAAGTTTGGGGAGAAAGGGTGGACAAACACAAACATTTTTGATTGACACTAACAGTGATTGAAATATTTGAAGGCTGTATGACATTACATCATTGACTAATTACACATTTTATAAATAAACATAATGAAATGCCAAGTTTAAAAACCTGATTAATTTAAATAAAAATTGATAGAAGATCTGCTGTAAGACCAAGTATGTGATGCCATCATTCTTTAGACAAAATGGATGGACACATGGAATATGGATGGACACATGGAATATGGGTGGAGCCTTGGAGATGTACTCTAGAATGCCTTTCAAGGAAGCATTGAGGTATGAAAAGATGAAGAAAGTGCTCCTAAAGATATATAATCTCACAGAGGAGGGGTACAGAAACCTATTTACAAAGAGCAAGCCTCAAGAAGATCTTCCTATAAAACTAGAAGGCGACTCAAGGGCTATTTTTAAATCACACATTAAAAAAACATGATAATTCATTGACTGCCATTATATTTTAGCAGTGTTTTTTGCACTACGTTATCGCTGGGTTGTTTTTTTTTTGTTGTTGTTTTCTTTGGGTTAAACGGTCCTACGGTCCTGAATAAAGATGACCGACCGCTTAGTGAAGTACATGTACCTATATTACGAGAGGTATTTGAAAGACGTAGCTAAGATAGCGGGCGATTAATCGGCCCACAAATTCGAGTTAGGTCTTTTAGTGAAAGTTTTCCTGCTAGTCAAAGGCATTTGATCACCACATTAATAGTGGTAATAGTACACCGAGTGTAGCTCAAACCCTATTTGAACAGAAAAAAACGGGGAGGGGGGACATGTGCGTCACAAAATTCAATTATTCTGGCGAGTTGAAGATCGAAAAATAATGTTTTTTAAAATAAATTCCATTCTATCAGTTTACTCCGTAGCTTTATAATTTTATTATATTATTAATTTTAATACGGGAGTTGATCGGCATCACACACAAGAGAGGTAAACATGACGTCACAACGGACGGGGCGAGGCGTTGGTTTTTGAAACTAATGAAAAAAACCTTGCTAACTTTAACGCTACCCTCAAAACAGAATTTTTTTAAATCATAGCAGCGCCGGTCCTAACACGATTGATGGACCAGGAGGACAATTTACAGACCCGTCCCAATAGTGTCCCACAAGAAATGAAGGCAGCACGAAGAAGGGATCCATCATTGTCGAAATGGTTCGCCTTCGCTGAAGGGAAAAAGCCCAATAAGAGAAAGCACGAATTCTACCTTAAAGATGGATTACTATACCGCCGACCCAAGGAAGGGGAGAGCAAAAGAAGTCAATTTATTGTTCCGGCACAACACAGGCAAGAAGTACTAACGGTCGGGCATGATGCGACCATGAGTGGGCATCAGGGTCAAGGTACAACGTCACACCGAATATGCCACTACTACTATTGGCCAGGGGTAACTCAGGACATCAAAAGATATGTGGTTTCCTGTCCTGATTGTCAAAGTAGGTCGCCCAAAAGTCAAGTACCGCCTGTTCCTCTGGGGAAAACACCTCTAATTGATGTGCCATTCAGACGGCTATCAGTGGATATCTTTGGACCATTACCCAGAACGAAGAAAAGAAATGCCTATATTCTTTGTGTGGTTTGTCAGGCTTCACGTTGGCCGGAGGTAGCAGCTTTACCATCAATTGTCACCAGGCATGCACTTATTTCAAAATAAAAAAGACTCGTTGCAATGCCAACACTAGTAACCCATCGTGGCAAGGTAATTACAAGTTGATTAAAACAGCATTTGATTAAATGAATAAGTTTGTTAGCTTTGATCCAAGCTTCGGGGCACGAATCTTTTATAGTGGGCTCATAGTCAAATTATAACCATTTTACAGTCAAATGGATTTCCTTTCTGAATATATATTTTTGAACACACTAAACTGTAAATAGACTGTTTCATTGAATTAAATCAATTTTACTTTATAAATCGATGTTTTTTACCCTCTAATTTCTTTTTAATAAAGTTAAAATTATATCACATGGTAGAACTAAATTTTCTCTCTCTAAAATAACTCTTTCCCTGCCAATCGCCTATATATAGGTGATCTCATTTCGTCACGTTCGTGCCAATCGTCGATATATAGGCGATTTGGAAATAATAGTTTGTTTTGTTGCCTGCGACATCTAATAGGACTTTTTAAGTTTAGAAAAGGAAATTACTCTTTCAACTTCCTTTTGGATACAGAAACGTGTGCTTGTGCTCAGTTTTTATCGAATTTTTAATCATTTTTTTCCAATTGTTTGTAAACAAATAAATGGCCACGCCTACTCCTAGTACATCAGGATTATCCAGACAACGCAGACTATTTAGTTTGCAGGCTCAGGAACTTTTGTTTCGTATAATTGATTCAGAATTATCTGAAAACAATATTGAATCATTAGATCATGATGATTCAAGCGATGATTTTTATCGTGATGAAAATACTGGGGCGAATGTTAGTAGCAACAGTGATTTAGATTCTGACTCTGATTATTCAACTCCCCTTCCTCCAAAAAGGAGACGAAGAGAAGGAAGAAATGAAAAAACAGGAGCAAATATTGCTGCTACTGCTGTAAGTGTTAGAAATGATGGAGACAATGACAATAATGTTATTAACAATAACACTATTGATGGTCAGTGGAGGGAGGCAAGAGAAGGTGAAGAGGTTGGCACCTCATTTTTTAGAGAAGTCAACAGTGGGCCACGCTTGGATTTGCCAGCTACTGCATCTCCATATGATTTTTTAAGGCAGATAATAACTGATGAAATTATTGATCAGCTATTGGATGACATTAACTCATACAGTACGGTAGTAATGCAAAAAAATAGCCCCCTGTCACAACATTCACGCCTCCATCAATGCAAACCTGTAACTCGACAGGATTTTAAAAAATTTTTGGCTGTCATGATCAATATTGGGATGGAGCAAAGGCCCCTAATTGAAGACTATTGGTCAACTAAAAGCCATAAAAATACTCCATGGTATAGACAAATGTTTTCAAGGAATGAATTTCAACTTTTATACCATACAATTCTGCATGAATCTGAACCGAATGCACAAGCAACCGCTAAGATTGAGCCATTTGTGGCTAAACTGCTGGAGCAATTTAGGAAAAATTTTTATCCATATGAAAATCTAAGCATTGATGAGATGGTTATAGGTTACAAAGGTCGGTTCCAACACAAGCAGTTTAATGCCAGTAAGCCTGCAAAGTACCACATAAAAACTTTTGGGCTGTGTGATTCGACAACAGGTTATGTAATAAATCTGTTGATTTACTTCGGTAAGAAGACTGCCTACAACCCTGAACTTGATGCTAATACTGGGCAAGCTATAAAAGTGTTTGATACACTTCTTGAACCACTACAACAGCCTCATCATCACATTTATGCTGACAGGTACTACACCACAGCAGCTCTGATAGAGTACCTACAGTCCAAAGGTTACAATTATACAGGGACTGTTCAGGCTAATCGTCGAGATTTTCCACCTGATTGGAAAACGCAAAGATTGTCACACAGAGAGGCAGTATGGCATGTGAAAGAAAGGACACAATGTGTTAACTGTTTCTTGGAGGGACAAAAAGGCCAAGAAACCATGCTATGTGGTAACAACAAGCGGCAAGGTGGGATATGTGGAAAAGATAGAAGGGAGTAATCCAGTTGTGAAGCCAGAAATGATTGATAAGTACAACAGATCCATGAATGGATGTGATCGTGTTGACCAGAAGGTTTCATATTATGGCTGTCACGACAGAAAAACCGTTAAATGGTGGAAGAAAAATTTCACATGGATTCTGGAAGTTGCTCAAGTCAACAGCCACATTCTCTATTGCCTAGCACAACCAGGGGAGAAACAACCTACACCTTTTGTCAAATTTAAGGAGAAGCTTATCATCCAATTAGTTGAGATGACTCAAACCCAGAACCCTAACAAAGCCATTGACACATTGACCACTCATTCAAAGCCAGGAAAAAAGCCCATAATTAGTGCAGAAGAGCGGCTAAGTGGCAACAAGCACCTAGTTGACCACGACGGACATGAACGGCAGTGTGTCTGTTGCTCAATTTAAAAAAGAAAAAAGAAGAGCATATATGTTCGCCTAGGATGTACAGGAAGGCCACATCTGTGTGTGAAAGATTGCTTTAAAAAGTACCACACAGAAAATAAAATTGTAAAGAACTTTAATTGATTTCAATAATGTAAATAAAAACACCTTCTCTGGCGAAGTGACTAACTTTACTAAAAATATCACAACTTTTAAACTAAATGGAATATTTTCAAAATTTAAAGAGTGTTTATTTCAAAAATGGATGTATTATTCTGATAATTTAAGGAGAGAAGGATTCCAGTTATGCAGATCATTTTGCAGTCTGGTAAGTTTTGATTTTTAACAAAAAAAATTGAACACAAAAAAATTGAGAATCAAAAAGTATAATAAATATTATATTTTTTTGCGTAATAATGTAATTTTTCCTGTATATTTGTATTCTGTATTCAATTTCCTTCAATTCGATATATAATATATCAATGTTGCATAGATAATTTATTAAAAAATTTGCAAAATGCAATATCACCCTAAATTTTTATAAAACTGAAAAAATGCTCTGGCACGAACAAGTGAAACCAGCTGAAACCCCCCTGCTGGGAAAGAGTTAAAGAATTGTGCCCTAAAGACAGTTGAGAAACAAAGTAATGTGCATTTATAAATGATGTATCAATAAAATGATTCTCACAATTCAGTTTCAAAGAAATTTTAAAGTGTTTGTGAGTATTAGGCATCTTGCAATTGCAAACCATAAATACATATTGCCAGAGTAAGGGAGCTAAAAAAACAAGCTTGATGATGTTAATATTACACTCATGCAAACAAGGCAGAAGGTGTTAGACTACCAGCAAGTGGTAAAAGTGACCATTCACCCATGTAGCTGAGGCCCTTTTCAATATATTCGCTCGCATTGGTTTTCCTGAAGTAATACCAACATACAATGGTTCCCAATTTACTGGGAAGCTGATGAGAGAAGTATATGAAACCTTCAATACCACTCACATTAAATCGTCAGTCTACCATCCTCAAGCGAAAGGCCTCGTGGAAAGGTTTAATGCCACAATACTAACCATGCTCAAGAAACTGTCTGAAGGACGACAAGATGAGTGGGATATTTAAATACCACCCACTTTGTTCGCATACAGGGAAGTACCGCAGGCCAGCCTGGGTTACTCCCCATATGAGATAATATTTGGCTCTCAGCCACGAGGACCCTTGGAAATACTGAGACAAAATTGGACGAAAGAGGAATTGGAAGAGGAAGCTCGCACGGTCTCTAAATACGTGCAGGACCTGCGTGAAAGGCTACAACTAGCGCGAACCATAGCCATAGAAAACTTAAAGGAAGCACGCCAACGTCAGGAAAGGAATTATATAACAGACGTGCCAAGGAGAGAGAACTACAAATAGGAGATAAGGTATTACTGTTGCTACCTAAGAACACTAACAAACTACAAATATTCTGGCGTGGCCCTTTTGAAGTGACTCAGAAATTATCAAATACACTCTAGAAAAGTGAGAATGGGTAAAGGGGAAAAGACATACCACGTTAATCTGCTTAAGAGGTATTTGGAGAGGGAAAATAAGGATCAGACATTAGTTGCTATCACCATAGCAGAGGACAGTGGCTCAACTAAAGGCTTAACTGAATATCCCCTAACTCAAGGGGAAGGAATAAAAGAGGTGGCCGTATGCCCTGACCTGAATCCTGAGCAACAAAATGAAGTGACTTCCCTGCTAGAACAGTTTCCCCAAGTTTTAACCAATCGACCGGGGAGGACCAATCTGGAAGTATTCACAATGAAACTCATCGATGATCGACCCATCTTTATAATGCCTGACAATGAGAAAGTGGACAACTTGCTCAAAGCACCAAGGCCCACTACGAAAACTCAAGTCAGATCATTCTTAGGAATGTGTGGATATTATGTGTGTAAATATTAGAGATTATTGCCGTGTGAAGCCTTTAGCAGACAGCAATGAGGTCTCAACTCTAAAAATCGAACCTGATGAAGGACTAATTTCTGTGCTCAAAGCTGGCAAGATTAAGGCCTGTTCTTAAATTACCTAATCTAGAGAGGGAGTTTATCCTTAGAGCAGACGCTTGTGGCATAGGAATTGGAGCAATTTTGACGCAAGCTGAAGATGGACAAGGATCAGAACCTCGACTTTTTCCAGTTGCATACGCGAGCCGGAAACTTAAGTCAGAAAAGAATTATGCCGTGGAGCTGGAATGGCAAGCCCTGGTATGGGCTGTAGAAAAATTTCAGCCTTATTTATACGGCAAACAGTTTCTGCTTCAAACCGACCATCATCCACTATCTTTCTTATCGTCATCCAAGAAATTAAACGCTAGGTTAATGAGGTGGTCTCTTCTTTTACAACCATACAACTTCCGAATTGAGTATATCCCTGGAAGGACGAACTAGGGTCCTGATTATTTAAGCAGACATCCCCCAGATGTCGAATTAGAAGAACCTGATCGTCAGACAGAAGACTGTTAGATACAAGAAATTGAGCTCGTTCGCAAGCATATTTGGGGATTTGGAATACACAGAAGCCTATTAAGATCAACGCCTAGGAAATGTCGTTCATCACTTGACAATTCATCAAGATGAATTATCTCAAAAAGGGGCCTATGTAACGAAATTTATGAACGCGCAATTCCTCACTGCACAGCAACTAATAAACAGGAAAAGGAAATATCTCTAAAGGCGCACCATTTCGC
>MUZC01004515.1:406687-418857 GCA_002072015.1 Radix auricularia | reverse complement strand
AATGGTAGAGAATTCCATTGTTTGGCTGCACAAAAAGAAAATGAACTTTCGCCAAATTTTTTGGTGCGTGTCTTAGGAACACAGATAATGCGTGTGTCTGCAGAAGAGCGTAGGTTACGACTTGGTGAGTAGACCGACAAAAGTTCAGCTAGATAGGAAGGGCATGAGTCAGAAAAGAAGTTGTGACACAGAACGGCCAGTTTGTAATCAATTCTTGCTTGTATGGGTAGCCAATGAAGTGAGTAAAGTAGCGGAGTAACATGGTCATGTTTTTTTGCCTTTAGAACTAATCTGGCAGCTGAATTTTGAACTCTCAGTAGTTTTTCAATGCATTGTTTTGGCGCACCTGACAGAAGAGAATTGCAGTAATCAATGCGAGCTAGAACGAGAGCACAGACTAGAGTTTTTGTTGCGCTATCTGTTAAGTAATGACGGATTGAACTGATCTGACGAATGGCAGCATAGGCAGAGCGACAGATGTGATTGATGAAGTTTTTGGTAGAAATGTTATATGAAATAATGTAGACTAGATTCCTAGTCCATGTTTTAAACAAATGTCGAGTTAAAGAACTCGAGTGTTTAGAACACATAAACGTTTTTTTTAAAAATGTGGCCTTGACCTTGACTTCTACTCTCAAATGTCCCTAACACCCGGGCAGCTGGAGCAGCAGATGTTTAGTTTACTTTCTGTGGCTTGGGTGGGCGTGGTGATTTGGCGGGGAGCTAGCGCGCACACTCACCCACTCACTAATGCACACACTCACTCACGCACACACTCACTCATGCACACACTCACTCACGCACACACTCACTCACGCACACAGTCATTCACGCACACACTCACTCACGCAAGCACTCACGCACACACTCACTCACGCACAAACTCACTCACGCACACACTCACTCACGCACTCACTCACTCACGCAAGCACTCACTCACGCACACACTCACTCACGCACACACTCACTCACGCACACACTCACTCACGCACACACTCATGCACACACTCACACTCACTCACGCACACACTCACTCACGCACACACTCACGCACACACTCACTCACGCAAGCACTCGCTCACGCACACACTCACTCACGCACACACTCACGCACACACTCACTCACGCACACACTCACTCACTCACGCACACACTCACTCATGCACACATTCACTCACGTACACACTTACTCATGCACACACTCACTCATGCAAACACTCACTCACGCACACACTCACTCACGCACACACTCACTCATGCACACACTCACTCACCCAACACTCACGCACGCACAGAAACACTCTCACACACACATACGCCCTCAAGCACAACACACTCTCACACACACACATACGCGCACACACACACACTCAAGCACACACTCACTCACGCACACACTCACTCACGCACACACTCATGCACACACTCAATCACTCACGCACACACTCACGCACACACTCACTCACGCACACACATGCGCCCTCAAGCACAATACACTCACACACACACACATACGCGCGCACACACACACACTCAAGCACACACTCACGCAAGCAAATACTTACTCAACCACAATCAATCACACATAGATACTCATACATATGCACACATTTTAAAATATTTCATTATGTGGCGCCCAGACAGAATCGAATGGATACCCTAATAACTAAGGCTTGAAGGTGTTTTTTTTTTTTTTTTTTTTTTTTTTTTTTTTTTTTTTTTTAAAGTTCTGTACTTAAGAATAAAAATTTTCCTGAGCATATTAATGAGATGGGTTCAGATTAAGGATGGGCTTAAGTTTTTGGTTGTATGTGGGGGTGGAGGGGTATCTATCTGTTTGGCGCAATTATGAACTGGGAAAATTTGAGTTTGTCTCTCAGTTGCAACAAACAATTTTATGCCTTGCCTGTTGATTTTAATGAAAAGACCCACAAATTATTGAGCCATTTTTTTCTCTTTATGTTCTTTCTGACATTTGGTTGTTCTGTAGAATTTTGAATTCATTACCACTGTTAGTCTTTACTGTAGCTATGACATTTGTCAGTGCACACAGACTTAACGTGGCAGACTACATAGGAAAAATCACCTGTGCGCTTGCGCACTCTGACGTCATACACAAAGAACGTGATTCCTTGATATTTTTATCCTCCACAAGTGGACGTCAAGGGGGAAAAAGCAACATCAACGGACGAGCGCAGTCCGAGGGCGCTGACGCACATAAATTTTTGACTCTCTGTAGTAGAGACATTGACAGTAACAAGACAACACAGCCATTTTAAAAAAAAACCCAATGAATTCAATTTCTTATTTAATAGTTTCAATCACATAAATCGTTTGTTTTTCTCCCATCACATGTCATATCATAAAACGAGTAAATGAAAATAGCAATGTGAAGTTTGACATTCACGCCAGGTTAAATCTTTTTTTTTTTAAAATGTCAGTACCGAAATTTGACTGTAAAAAACATCAGAATTATTCAGTGACGAGTATGAAGTAAACATCTAAGACCCCTCCCCTCCTCCTCCTCCGCAACATTCATTCCTACTCTATTAAGACACCCGCTTACAACCACCACACGCCTACACTTACACTTACAAACACCCGTAGATACGCCCTTACATCCAAAAGCCAAACTTTTTTTTAATACTGTGCTGTAATGACGTTAAGTTGATTCGTCATAATAAACCTTCCCGTTTAATCTTCCAGGTTTAGAGATTATATATGTTCTAATCAGCTTCTCTTAATTATTAAGAAAACTCAATTTTTTTTAAAAAATTCGATGACGTCATCAAAGCATAACGTGCACATGTTTGATTATTAAGCGAAAACTAAATAAAACAATTCAAAATAAATCAAGAAAGAAAAATTATAATGAAAAAAAATAGAAATTCCATTAAAAATATGTCTTTCGAGTACAATACAAAACATTTTTGAAAGTGAGAAAAAAAAACAACCAAAAAACCAAAATAAACATTAAAAATAGCAAAGCTAATTAGTTCAATTTTTAAAAAAGTTAAATGGCAGTTTTCTCTGAACCAGCAGATATCTCTTATCACGATGCACAATTATAAACAACGTTTGCCGTGTAAAACGAGCGTCCTTACCTTAATTATATTTACCCCCTCCCCCCCGCCCCTATTCCGCGGAAAGCTGCACCCCAAAATTAAGGGGGAAAATTCCACCATAGTTTGTGGTGGGGGCAGGGGCTGAATAATGGCTACCAGAAATAACCAGTAATTTCTATCAATTATAATGAGAGCTAATACCCCTACCCTTTTAAGTATCCCCCCATGCATTTGAACAATCGCCAATTAATTTTATTACAATTTTTCCCCACCCCTTTTACATCACATAGTTGATACGACAATCAGTGATTGAATCCCCGAAAGAAAACAGAAATTCAGTACGCGACAAATGCGCTTAAAACATCAAGAACCTTTCATTACGCACCAAACGCTATTGAGGTTATATTTTTATGTTTTACTCTTTAGAAATGTTAAATGAACATAATCCATTTGTTCACCCCACCATCAACTATTCATCCACTTAGTCCAGCCGCCAGACTGCGCGCGTCACTTGTTCCCCCCCCCCCCCCCACCACCGTTGTTCTTTGTCCACTCGTGGCGGATAAAAATATCAGCGAATCGCGTCCTTGTGATATGACGTCAGAGTACGCAGACGCACACGTGATGCTCCCCTGCTTTACAGGAAGTGACGTGAGATTTTTATCCGCCATGTTTCCACCTGCCGGCACTTGATCAACTTAATTAACGCCAATGGGACGAGATCTCATGGGCACACGAGAAATGTAACCGGCTGTAGTCGTATGCACGAGCAGGGCTGAAATGTATTATAACCGTTTTGTCATGTCACTAAAAAAAAAAAAGGTGATTTTAACATCATTTAATTATCTGCTGCACAGTTTTATGGGAGAGAGACACATCTGTTTGTCTTATCATTTATTCAGATACCCATACATTCATCCACTGGTCTCTACATCCACCCATACATAGGTCCGATCGTCCGTACACTCAGCCATCCATGTCTCAGCTATTCCATCCATCCATGTCTCAGCTAGTCCATCCATCCATGTCTCATCTAGTCCATCCATCCATGTCTCAGCTAGTCCATCCATCGATGTCTCAGCTAATCCATCCATCTATGTCTCAGCTAGTCCATCCATCCATGTCTCAGCTAGTCCATCCATCCATGTCTCAGCTAGTCCATCCATCCATGTCTCAGCTAGTCCACCCATCCATGTCTCAGCTAGTCCATCCATCCATCCGTCTATCCATCTATACATACACCCCCCACTCGTCCTTGCATCTATGTGTTTCTTCAATTTAATTGATTTTTTTTTTTAAAGCCGCTTACCCAAAGGGTGTGCAAAACGATAAGAAAAGTTGTAGGGAGATCAAATTTTCCTTTTACCAAGCGATTTCTGAACTTTAATTGTTTTTTTACCACGTTTTTCTTAGTTTGCTTTCTTGGATGTTTGTCTTTCCGGGGCAAAAGTTGAATTCCTTTTTTGAACCACTTCTGATCATCCAATTTTGATGAAATTTTGCATGCATACTTGATTCACATGACAATTTAATATTTCATTAATTATAGTAGTCAATTCTACTTAATTAATTAATTAATTACTAATCAAATGTCAATGATTTCTTGTGTGTGAGGGAGACAACCAAGGAAATACAACAACAAAGGGAAGTTTTTCTTAGTTTGCTTTCTTGTCTGGATGTCTTTGATGAAATTTTGCATGCATACTTGATTCACATGACAATTTAATATTTCATTAATTATAGTACTCAATTCTACTTAAATGAAAACTAAAAAGTATAAAATAAAAATATTTTAAAAAAAGTTTTAAAGATACCACGTTTTGTGAACTAAAAAGAAGAAAATAAACTAAAAACGTGGGGCGCATTCGGCTGAAATTAAATGAAGTATCATATATAGACTGTGGAGGAATTTGAAACTGAAAAGTTTAATGTAGCATTAATAGACCATTAAATGAAGTATCATATATAGACTGTGGAGGAATTTGAAACTGAAAAGTTTAATGTAATAGCATTAATAGACCAAATTTCAGCCGAATGCGCCCCACGTTTTTAGTTTATTTTCTTCTTTTTAGTTCACAAAACGTGGCATCTTTAAAACTTTTTTAAAAATATTTTTATTTAAATGTTGAAAATGTCGGCATAGATCCACATGTTGTTGTACTGTAATCACGCAGCAGGTGACTGCCGTCTCTGAGTTGTTTTTTTTTGTTTGCGTGCAACAGTCAAGGAGGCGTCGATAAAAAAAAAGGGGGGGGGTGGCATTTACAAACGGCTATCCGCAGACGGTTATCAATTTTTTAAAAAAAATTGGTCGTTGATTTATGACGGCCTGGCTCATTAATTCACTGTACGACGTGTCCGGAAATATCAAACCTCATGGGATGCCGCCCGGTGCACGCTGAAGGGCGCCGCTGTTTCGATGCACTGCCAGACATATTAATAAAATAGAGTTTTGGAGAGCGTTGCGAAGCGAGATAAGTTTTGTTGATCCCTATCGAGCACGCGTCTCTGGTCTCGAGTTTAGAGGATCATTCCTTGCCCCCCCCTCTCACCCCCCCACTTCCCTATTAACAACTACAAACAGTATGACGTGGGCCTTATTGTCCTTTCGAGGTTTCGTGGAAACGAACAAACCGGGAACAATAACTTGATTAAATCAAAGGGAAGTAACAAACGGAAGGAAGTATCTAAAGCTGATATTGGAACTGGAAAAAAGGTTTTACAGTTTCTTCTATATGATGTATTACGGAGGATAAGTTATACTTAGTTATCGGACCTTCCTACGGAAAAGAAATTGGACTGAGTTACCGAAACAAAAAACACTGACTATCGGCCTCGCTTTAATCGTTTCCACAATATGAGTCTGTTAAAGTGAAGAGTTTTGATGACACTATTTATCATTTGTTTATCGAACCTACCATTGAAACTTAAAAATTGGCGTAAATTTTACTTCACACACCTGCTTAGTTTTAACAGTCGTCAACTGAAAATTAAACACCGGTAGCTGAAACCCCCATTGTCGTGTGCAAAGATTGAGAGCCCTTACGTGTTTATTGAGCGTTAAAAGATTCGCTATTGCCCTGTCTACACTTTTAAAAAAAATAATTAAATTTTTTAAAAATCAATTAAGGACAAAGAAAAGTCGAAAATCAATTTTCCAAGAAATTTGTTAAACAGTTTTTTTATACGCTATAGACTACCAGCTCAGGCTGAATCCGATTATGCGTTACCAAATTGGTTTTAGAGTATAGAGCAATTAATTCTGCATTCTCTTTCTTTGTTTTTTGTGTTTTTTTTTTTTTTTTTAGGTTAAGATTTAGAATTTTTATTTGTTAATTTAGGGTTTGGGTTACTCTCGGCATCCTTCCCTCTCGCGAGACGATAGTGCATCACCGTTGGGTTGGGTTGCATTTCCTCGAGTGGCTGTGCAGTCCTATCCTTGAGTGACAGTCCTTACCACAGTTTTTACACACGAGTTCTGTGCTTCCAAATGTCTTGGCCTTTCTCCTAGCTCTTATGTCTGCAGCCTCCTCCATTCTTCGCTCCTCGGCTACTATGACGCCCTCTTTGACAACCGTGCGCCACATAGATCGGTCATCTGCCTTACACTCCCAGTCGCTTGTATGTATTTTGGCTGCTTTCATGTCCCTTTGACAGACATCTTTAAATCGCAAGCGTGGGCGACCTGTTTGCCTCTTTCCTGAAGCAAGTTCACCTTTAGTTTTAGTTAGCTTTAGTTATAATTGTGAATTTAGGGTTAGGGTTAGAATGGTAATAGTTGAATTTTTCCAATTTCTTTGGTACGCGGCATATCAACAAAGATGGCGGCCATGTAGAGTGGGAACGTTAAGTCGGATTTAACCGCAGCTCACATCCTTGTTACTCACACTACTTGAAACAGTTTAAGGACGTTGATACAAAGTGTCTATTCTCTCTCTTTCAACAAGTCCCATTGTTTTCGCCCATGATCACAATTAACTATTTGAATGCTATTTTCAAGTAGCACCACCTTGACCTCGATAACCCAATACAAAAAAGAAAATGGTATTTCCTGCAGACAGTTTCGGTTACCACCTCTTTGTTATGATAATAGAGGAGACACTTGGCACGCCCGCGATTGTCTTTTTTTCCCCATTATTAATAACCATCAAGCGAAAAGTTGGTGACAGGAAAATTGATTAAACAAAGATCATATTTCTGCTCATCATTCCGAAAAATTCATAACTCGTTATTGCGTACATATGGCTTGTTGCCTTAATATTTAATGAAATAAATAATAAAAGTATTTAACGGAAATATATATATACAAAAACAACAAAGTTTTCATTGTAAATAAAGAAATTCAACTCGAACAAATGAATTATTTGCACTATTCCCTTTTCGACTAAATGTCTAGAAAACATGTACCAATTGCTAAAGAAGTACGCGTCTTCCTGTTTGATCTTTCTTATATTTGAAAATGTATGTATTTTTTAAATAATTAGTTGCCAACCTCACTATCAATACCAGTCTAACCTTCAATACCAGTCTCACCTTCTCAATACCAGTCGCACCTTCAATACCAGTCTAACCTTCAATATCAGTCTAAACTTCAATGCCAGTCTCACCTTCAATACCAGTCTAACCTTCAATAGCAGAGTTACCTTCAATACCAGTCTTACCTTCAATACCAGTCTAACCTTCAATAGCAGAGTTACCTTCAATACCAGTCTTACCTTCAATACCAGTCTCCCCTTCAACACCAGTCTAACCTCCAATACCAGTCTCCCCTTTAACACCAGTCTAACCTCCAATACCAGTCTCCCCTTTAACACCAGTCTAACCTCCAATACCAGTCTCCCCTTCAACACCAGTCTAACCTCCAATACCAGTCTCCCTTTCAACACCAGTCTCACCTTCAATATCAGTCTAACCTTCAATACCACTATCAAATTAAATATAATATCAGTTTCACCATCAATACCAGTCTCATCATCAATAGCAGTCTCACCATTAATACCAGTATCACACACAATATCAGGGCCACTCTCTTCACGAAACCCAAACTCACCCCAGCCCCAATACCCTTCAAAAGAAATACCAGACCCATCTTGAATACGTCACTTGAACTACTTCCAGATATCAACAATAGATCAGACCAGGAACCAGCTCGACATTAGAACCTGATAGAAACGAGGTTTTTGCCTCCCTTCTTTGAATCATCACCTCCCCTTTCAGAGTTGTCTTCCCCAGTGGGCTCGTTTCAAACTTCGCCTTTACCAACACGCCATCTCTAACCGCTCTCTGCGTCAATGTTGAACTCGAATTTGGCTTTTGTGATGGGGAGATGTTCATTGAAGCACAGACTGGAGTATGAGAAGTTTTTGATCAAATCAGTTAAATTATTGTCCTTTTACCTACTGTTGAAGTAATCAGTCGAGTTGTTGTCCTGCTGTTTATCGAGAAGGTTTGGTACAAACCAGTCAAGTTGTTGTCCTGCTGTTTATCGAGAAGGTTTGATACAAACCACTCGAGTTGTTGTCCTGCTGTTTATCGAGAAGGTTTGGTACAAACCACTCGAGTTGTTGTCCTGCTGCGTTAAGAGAAGGTTTGATACAAACCACTCGAGTTGTTGTCCTGCTGTGTTAAGAGAAGGTTTGGTACAAACCAGTCGAGTTGTTGTCCTGCTGTTTATCGAGAAGGTTTGGTACAAACCAGTCGAGTTGTTGTCCTGCTGTTTATCGAGAAGGTTTGGTACAAACCACTCGAGTTGTTGTCCTGCTGTGTTAAGAGAAGGTTTGGTACAAACCAGTCGAGTTGTTGTCCTGCTGTATCAAGAGAAGGTATTGATATAAACCAATCGAGTTGTTGTCTGGTTGTAATACAGTTGAAGTTACGTGAAAGTTTGGTGCCTGTTGTTATACATTTCAAGATATCATGAAGATGACACAAAGTACAAAATAGTCGTTTTTCGCTTTTGGTCATACCGTTGTACATTTTTCGGCTAGTCTGGCCAATAGCTGTTTCCTTGGTTGGATACATTTAATGAAACTAGCGCAACAGAAAAAAAGAAATTTATTCAATAAATAATAATTGCGATAGTATCAAAATGTTAAACCAATATTTGGGCAGTGCTCTAAAACGCATTGAATGATATTGGTTTTTTTATCGTGTAAACGCGTGAGTGAACTTAACTATAATGTCTGATATGATCAATATAAATAATTTGCTATGTATGTCTCGTCTGTCCGTCCGATCGTAACCGTATTAATTTTAGAAGCCAGCATACGGCTTTTTGAAAGGAAAAAGTAGCTATCTCCATTTTCAGCTTTGACCTTATATTTTTGTGTTGACTTGCATGTGTAAAGTGGTTTAAAATACCAGGCAGAAACGAAAAAGGTTGTCTTGGAAAGCCATTGTCAAGTCAAACGATATTTAGATAAAGGAGAGAGGTGCCATTTTGATCGTTATTGTGTCACCTTTCAGGCAATCTATCAATGGCTGGGGTGTTTTGTATAGCAATGTTGTTCAGCAATGCTGTGCACAGTATTACTATTAATGAGACTTATGCTTGAGTCTGCGTGGTTAATTTGGGAATGTTCGGTTATGTCTGGGTAGGTTAGTATATAACATGGAATGATTGAATCCAACAACAAATACAAACGAACGAACCTAATCTAGGCGGTAGATATCAATTTAAATTAACGCAAGGTACCTTTTCTCTCAACCCCCCCCCCTTGTTTTTCGAAAATAGTAAACTACGTCCATAAATCTCATGATAAATATTTAGAGTTGTTCCCTGACGTAAACTCCACATGTGTTGACTCATCGAAATATCAAATTGACAGCAACAGACACATATTTCGTTTGACAAAAAGCTGAGACAAAAATTATTTTTAAAAATATATATATATATATATATTACTGTTAACTAAGCCAAGTAGCTCGTAGCTTTTGCCAGGCAGGTTCCTGGACGTTTTAGTGGTCACAATTTCATTCATACAGAAGCACCATGTCCTTTAAATGTCTTTAATGTACTGGAAGAAAAATCCTGAACTTTGTTACCCGTAGTTATATTTGGGGGTACATTCTTAGTGTCTCTTTCACTTAGTAGTAAGCTGTGTTTGCTTCTTTGTCAATTCTGTGATGTGAGCACGAATGCTATTTTTGTTTCTACTAGTGATAAAATCCAGTGTCGTGTCAATGTATAAAGCTACGTGACTACGCCCCTAAAAGAGCTCCCTAGACTTCATGAACTATCATGATTTGTTTTATAGTAAACTTTAGAGAAAGAGACCCCCCCAAACACACACACAAATGATGTTTATTTAAGTCAAAGCGGACCAACAAAGTGTCAGGAGTCTCGTTCATGGATAGCAAAATGATTCTGATAATTTCAAATTCTATTTCAAGTTTTTTTCTTGATAGGTTTACCAAAGTTAAAAACTTATTTTATAGCTACAATTGTACTTCTCGGAACTCCGCCTCTCTTTACAACGAAACCACCTCTGCACACGGACCCGCCTCTGACGAAAGACTCACATTTAGATTCAACCCCAGAAATAGCTGCGTCATCTTTGACCTCATAATCTCGTTCACAGACTCGTTGGATTTTTAGGACGTTATGATAATGCCGCTTTCCCTGACTTCGCACGACGTTAACACGCCGTATCTCTGACCATCAAACTGTGTCCCAATGTGTTTGATATTTGCTACAGCTTTTATAGACGCGTAGAGCTGCATGTTGCACAATGTTGTTCTCACAGTTGTTTCACATTCACGATGGCGATGGTGCATAATGTCATTATACTCCTTCGTGTATAAATTGTTTTTATCTGGTACAAATGTCTTCAACTGGAGAAGAAATGTGACTATAAAATGTTTCAATGTCATCACAGCTGATAAACAATATTCCTCAGGTGATTCAATGTCTTCTACTGTAGGTACCGTCTTATCTATAGATTGAACCATAAACTCTATTGCTGGTACCATCTCATCTGTTGATGGTACTAAAAACTCTATTACTAGTACCATCTCATCTGTTGATGGTACTAAAAACTCTTTTGCTGATACCATCTCATCTATTGATGGTACTGAAACCTCTATTGCTGGTACCTTCTCATCTAAAGATGGTACTAAGACCTCTATTTATGATACCATCTTATCTGTTGATAGCATCATATCCTCTACTCCTGATAAAGATGTATTCCACTGATACTACAAATTTATACACCTGCTGATACAAATGACGAGGCTTTTTGCCCACACGTTCGTTGTTTTTTTGGCGTCCTGTCAGGCTAACGCATACCATTTTTATTTACAATATTTTGGTGTAGATGTATACCACTGCTGGTACAGATGTATGTTACTGATGTTACAAATGTATACTACTGCTGGTATAAATGTATACCACTGATGGTACAAATGTATACCACTGCTGGTACAGATGTATTTTACTGCTGGTACAGATGTATTTTACTGCTGATACAAATGTATACTACTGCTGGTACAAATGTATACCTCTGCTGGTACAAATGTTTACCTCTGCTGGTACAAATGTATACCTCTGCTGGTACAAATGTATACCACTGCTGGTGATGTATTTTAATGCTGGTACAAATGTATACCTCTGCTGGTATAAATCTATACTACTGCTGGTTAGGCCTGTCAACGGGTACCCGGGACCCGGGTACCCGTTGACGAGCAATTACCCGGGTAGTAAAATGGCGCCCGGGTACCCGTGAAAATGATACTGCAATATCGTTACCACCAGTGTTAAAACTGTGGCTCTTATGTGTTCAAATTTCGGCTCGAGAATAATTTATCAAATTAAAATTTTTCGTTTGAAATAAATACTGTGAAATACGTATTAACATGAAAATGCTTAAAATGAAATAAGTGTTAATGGGAAATAAAGCACGGTCTCGACAATAAACTACAAAGTATTTTGATACACTTTTTTTCTAGGAACATGATACAAAAATCATTTAAAACAAAAAGGTTTTTTGTTCTTTGAATTGTTCAAATAAGGAAAATAAAACACAACGCCGATAACTACTATTAACTAGGAAGGGCTCGAAATGACCTTCACATTGGCTTTGAAATACGCCGCTCATCGTTGTTACC
>MUZC01004515.1:393127-404214 GCA_002072015.1 Radix auricularia | reverse complement strand
GGGGGGGGGGGGCTCCAATTAAAATATGAGCGTTTAATTTTTAATTGGACTAATTAATTCCTAGGAGAGCAGCATATTTTACAAGAGATGACTTAGTAGTTGACATCTGAATGATATGTGTACATACAAGCCAGACAAATAGGTCCAACCAAGGGGGTTATATAAGGTCAAATAAGCTGGTTAGTCAGGATCAAACAATCAGGCCAGTCAGGGTCGAACAAGCTGGCCAGTCAAGGTCAAACAAGGTCACCAGTCAGGGTCAAGCAAGATGGCCAGTCAATGTCAAATAAGCTGGCCAATCAAGGTCAAATAAGCTGGCCAATAAAGTTCAAATAAGCTGGCCAGTCAAGGTCAAATAAGCTGCACAGTCAGGGTCTAATAAGCTGGCCAGACAGGGCCAAACAAGGTGACCAGTCAGTGTCAAGCAAGCTCGCAAGTCAGTGTCGAATAACCTGGCAAGTCAGTATCAAACAATCTGGTTAGTCAAGGTCAAACAAGCTGGCAAGTCAGGGTCGAATAAGCTTACTAGTCAGGGTAAAAGAAGCTGGCCAGTCAGGGTCAAACGATCTGACTGATGAATCAGTCGGGCCAATAAAGATCGTGACTCCTACGACAGACCCACACATGGTCCCACATGTCAAATTTTTATTAAAATTATTTGATATGATGCGATAACTTTCACATGCCAAGAAGACACAATGTTGTTTCTTTTGTTATTTTTAGCGCATTTTCGAGAAGTCGAATGCGCTATTGCACCCGTTTTGTCCGTCTGTCATCACCTTTGATCACAGCATCCATAAGTCCTAGACCCATGATGTATTTATGTTTTTTGTATGTCCTGACCTGCCATTTGTGCATCAACACTCAGTTACTCGATCCGTTAAAAAACCCCGTTAAAACTACCAAAAAACTTTGCGAATCGAGAGGTAACACTTGCGCAGGGAACGGCCGCCATTGCCGGAAGTCGAATACATCATTTTTCAAGCATTCAAGAGTGGTGCGAAGGCGTGCAAAAGAATTAGTTTGTTTTTTGTTTTTTTTTTGTTGACGTCATTAGAATATGTGTAAAAGTTTAGAGAGTTTTACGTCATCATTTGTGGTGACTTGTAGTTAGATTAAAGAGAAAATAATTTTTTTTTAAATGTAAAGAAATGACTTTTAAATTTAAAAAAATGTCAGGTATATTCATTAAACAAGAAAATTGATAAAAATATGTCTAAAATCTAAACACAATTACTGATAACTACATAATGCTGATATCTAACATAAGTACTGATACATAATACGAAAATGCGCTAACACGTCCTGAGTTCCAAAAGGGACCAGGCTTAACATGATTTTTTTCTATTAAGACCAGTTAACACATTCTCATGTTCACGATAGACGCGTATTTCACTGGTTGATTTATTCAGGCTCATGGATAAAAGAAAACAAACAATACAGGGTCTGCTCGTTTCTGCCAAGGACAAGCAGTTAGTTACTTGAACAGGCTTCGGGCTGTGGGGGCTACTATTGACGCAGCTGTCTCTTTCGCCTACTGTTCTCCAATCCCCCCAGTCACGGATATTCCCGATGAGAAGCTCTGCAAAAAAATACATCTCCACAAATGTGTAGCCAAGTCCTTAACAATCGCAGTGGAATCAATGATCAGAGTAGATCTATTTATCGTGTGCCTTTGAGGTATAAAAAAAGAAAATTTAGTTGTTGATTTATTTATTTTTTTACCTATTCTTTCAAAAATAGATTTCAGAAAAAAAAATTATGCTGGATAACACCTAGATTCTCTAAAGATGTATTCTCTGTATTGGAATTTAATGAAATTCAAGAAAAGACAGTAAATTTCCATTGATTCTATTTGATACACGTTTATCACAAAATGTATCACTTTATTTGAAGAGTTTCACCGGAAAGGCCTTGAATGTTGTGAATAATCAACTCCCCCCCCCCTCCTGTTTTTAAAAAAAAAAGTCTCCAGGGCGTTTCCGTTTGGCTTTCACTTTCATTCTGTGATTGAGGTGACTTTTGTTTATCGCCCTTTCCAAACAGATTCAAGGTGGGATAATTCAAAATAAAGGGGAAGAAGGGGAACGAAAAAATGACTGTTTACGATTTCCACTCATTCGATTCATTTTTCTGCCAACACACTGGCAGTCTCCTGTTGGAGGTGAGGAGATTTTGGGTTAGGTTTTCTCGTCAGATGTAATTGTGCGTTCTGTTAGTGAGCGATAAATGCATCTGATACTGATGCGTGGTAACGATGCGTGGTACTGTTGGGGGTACTGATGGTGGTACTCATGCGTGGTACTTATCGTGGTACTGATGTGTGGTATTGATGGTGGCACTGATGCGTGGGACAGATGGTGGTACTGATGGTTGTACTGATGGTTGTACTGATGGTGGTACTGATGGTGGTACTCATGCGTGGTACTCATGCATGGTACTGATGGTTGTACTGATGGTGGTACTCATGCGTGGTACTTCTGGTTGTACTGATGGTTGTACTAATGCGTAGTACTGATGGTTGTGCTGATGGTGGTACGCGTGGTACTTCTGGTTGTACTGATGGTTGTACTAATGCGTAGTACTGATGGTTGTGCTGATGGTGGTACTCATGCGTGGTACTTATGGTTTTGCTGATGGTGGTACTCATGCGTGGTAATGATGGTTGTACTGATGGTGGTACTCATGCGTGGTACTGATGGTGGCTGGAGCGTGGTATTGAAGCGTTGTACTGGTCGTGGTACTGATGGTTGTGATGATGGTGGTATTGATGGTGGTACTCATGCGTGGTACTGATGGTGGCTGGAGCGTGGTATTGAAGCGTTGTACTGGTCGTGGTACTGATGCGTGGTAACGATGCGTTGTTTTGATTCGTGGCACTGATGGTGGTACTCATGTGTGGTACTGATGGTGGTACTCATGTGTGGTACTGATGGTGGTACTCATGTGTGGTACTGATGGTGGTACTCATGTGTGGCACTGATGGTGGTACTCATGTGTGGTACTGATGCGGGGTATCTAAGCGTTGTATTGATGCGTGGTATTGATGCGGCTGTTTCGTGGTACTGTGACCTGGTTGTGAGCCGACAGAGAGTTGTTTAAATTGCTCAAATTCAGGCATGTATATTCTTTTTTTTTTTTAAATAATAACATTATGATGTCATCAAAAGCCGTTTTGTCAGGAGCCATTTTGACCGGGGCCGTTTTTTCCGGGCCGTTTTGTCAGGGGCCGTTTTGTCGGTGAACCCTCCACAATATCTCAGGGTTGGTCCAACCTAAACTTATCCAGCCACCACAGGTTGGCCTACCGAGATCAGCTACCGAGATTGTTAAGTTCTGTCAGGCTCACTCATACCCCGTTTACATATTATTCATCTACAACCCATATCAGAAGCTAGTTGTTGGCATGATGTTGCGGATATTTACATTCCAAGTCAGTCGGGCATGGATGGTACTGACAATGCCCGGTGAGCCGAAGGGCGAATTTATCTACAACGAGGCTACGCGATAAACCGTGCGAAAGTAATGAACTCCAAGAGTGAGGGCAGACTGCCGACTCCCAAGGTGTTCTGCACCACGTGACACCCCATTTGTTTAACGTGGGGGGCTGGGTTGGAAGGGGATCGGGTCTCTTATTGCTCGTGTAATCATTGCTGTCTCGCCCTCATCGAGGCCAGGTAACAGTTGTCGAGTTGCGCTAGAAGCGTTTCTACATCTCCAGTCAGGTACGAGATGGTCATTTAAAGATCATTAAAACAACACAGCTGCTATGGTGTGAGGGTGGGAGAGGAGGGTGGGGGGGAGGTGGGGGAGGGCTTCAGTTTATAAAAAGAATCTATGCGTGAGAAACTGTTCTTGGCACTGTCATTTGTATTCACACACATTTTAAGCTGAAAAAACCTCATACACATTTGAGTTTTCCAACAGAAATTCAAGCTTTAGCAACACAGTTCAGATTTAGTACAGTCCTGATGTCGCTAGTTGCAATTTAGTACAGTTATAATACCATACAATTCAGATTCAGTACAGTTCTGATACCACACAATTCAGATTCAGTACAGTTCAGATGCTTTGATGTGCTCATCTAAGTTTCACCTGTAAAAAACTGACGTTCGCCTGTGTACATCTAAGATCCAACTGTTTATATAAGCGTCACCTGTAAAAATCAAGGGTTACTTCTTTTAATTTAAGGTTTACATGCATGAAATCGAAGGCCCAACCTTCTCATAACAAAGATTTTAGCAAGACATCTTTTAAAGGCTTATCTGTAGCCTACCGACGTCTGGGTAAAGAGGAAAAAGCAAATAAACCAAGCGCAAATATTTAATTTGCATTGACATCTACTGAAGCCGAACTAATTGCTACAGCAGGTGACAATTTTGTAGCGCCATTCTCAACAACGGTTGAAATAAGTTGTGGGACAATAATGATAAGTATTCACCCTTCAGCGGTCACTGTTATAAGCAATTCAAAGACCCGCACCTGAAAAAATCAAACAGAAGGACACAGATCCTGGTTGTTAAGAGACCCGCAACATGTAATGCTTCGACTTCGGTTGTGTTCCCTTGTTGTTCCGTCTCTTTAAGACATGGCGACATAACAAGTTTCGATATCTTTACTATATGATTGTCCCTTCGTGTTTACTTCCGCTTAAAATCTTTGTTATTTTCTGTTATACGCCATAAAACGTATTCAAATCTGATGGTGACTTCACTACTGGCACAATGTTGGCATTCTCCCTGTATCTCGTGTGTCTTCTCTTGTCACTCAAATAATCTCTCTGCGGATGACTACATGACATCACACCTAAAGAATTCTGATGTCAACCAGTTATGACATTTAGTGACGTCTAGCATTCCTTTCACGAATTTACCACGAGACAGGTGACGTGCCCTGGTTTAAATGTCTCTTGATATGACAATAATCAAAATGACAGACATGCCCCGAGCTTATTTTTAAGAAACCCGAGCAAGACATGAAGTTCCTTTTATCTTTAAAAATAAAAAAATTTAAAAAAATAAAAAAACACACACAGCAAAAACAACAGCACAAAAACTATTCACATTCCCGCTTGATGGCGTTTGTCTTAGGAGGGAAAGCCAAAAATCAAAGCAAATCCCAAGTGACATCTGTGTTCTCTGGCCTCGCGGTAAGATAAACGTGCTGTTCGAGGACTTGGCGAGCATCTCAGCCACAATTTGCGTTGCTTGACAGTTTCTGGCGGTGGCCTCACAGCGATGACAATCCGAACTGACAGTAGACGCCGCCGTTGCAAAGCCACGCCACCTCTTCGTGATATACAGAGCTATTCACTCGGAGGTGAGGCGGGGGTAAAGCCTCACGTGATATTAGCGTGAATGATCGGTATGCGAGATATGTAATGATCGGTATCTGATGCTTGCATGTTGTTCATACAATTTTAGTATTACTGATATGTGACCTTTTTTTGCCATAACATCTGGATGACAAGCGTTGAGGCAGATGCGTTACTAGAAGGGGTGCTGGAGGTCTGGACTGCACCGGGTGACATCAATACAAGGGGTGACGCCAAAATGTAAAGTTATGTATGTTCCTGTTATTTGGCACGGGCGGGCTCGGATGAGGTCTATAGGGTAAGTTGTGGGGACGGGGGGGTGACACCATGAGCCACCACGCTGAGTTACACCAACACTAGTGACGCCTCTGCATTGGAGTGCAAGATCTGTTTCCAATGATCTTTAACGAGCCTAAAGATAAAGTTTTTCATTGTGTTTTAGTGTCACTTAAAATTAAATCCACTAATTTTATCGTTTCTTGTTTCATTAAGAAAAACAACTTGGGTCGTCTGCGTCAAAACTAGGTCATCGGCCGACTGTCTACGCGATTCTAAACGTTGAGTTAACTGAAGGGAATTTAATACCGACAGTCATTGCGAATCTTATTTCGAAGAATTCCACTTCAAACATGAGACTTTAGAGATTTTGACCAAATTATACGGGGCACAGATGTCATTTGGAGTTACGGAACTTTAGATTTCATCGATTGTGTTCTACAAAACAGACACACGATTCCACTTCAACACACTCACAAAGACACACGATTCACTTCAACACACTCACACAGACACACGATTCCACTTCAACACACTCACACAGACACACGATTCCACTTCAACACACTCACACAGACACACGATTCACTTCAACACACTCACACAGACACACGATTCCACTTCAACACACTCACACAGACACACGATTCCACTTCAACACACTCACACAGACACACGATTCCACTTCAACACACTCACAAAGACACAATTTTTAAAAAAAAACTATAACAAAGAATTTAAAGAAAGTGTTCCACCCTCCTTATAAAGGCAATGAGAGGGAGAGAGAGAGAGCGCGAAAGAGAGAGAGAGAGAATAAAAGAGTGCTAGAGAAAAAGAGAGAGAGTGTGAGAGAGAGAAAAAGAGTGCGAGAGAGAAAGAGAGTGAGAGAGAAAAAGTTACTGAGTGTGAAAAAGAAAGAGAGAGCAAGAGAGTGAGAAAGAGAGAGCTTGAGAGAGGGAGAGAGAGAAAAAGAGAGAGTGCGTGAGAGAAAGAGAGTGCGAGAAAGAAAGAGAGTGAGAGAGAAAAAGAGACTGAGTTTGAAAAAGAAAGAGAGAGCAAGAGAGTGAGAAAGAGAGAGCTTGAGAGAGGGAGAGAGAGAGAAAGAGAGAGTGCGTGAGAGAGAGAGAAAGAGAGTGAGAAGGACAGAGGAAGAGAGAGTGGGAGAGAGAAAGAGAGTGAGAAAGACAGAGGAAGAGATAGAGAGGAAGAGATAGCGAGGGAGAGAGAGAAAGAGAGAGGAAGAGATAGAGAGGAAGAGATAGCGAGAGAGAGTGATAAAGAGAGAGGAAGAGAGAGAGAGAACGAGATAAAGAGAAAAGAGAGCGATAGAGAGAAAGAGAGCGAGAGAATGAAAGAGACGGTGAGAGAGAGAGTGAGAGGAAGAGAGAAAAAGAGAAGGTGAGAGAGAAGAAGAGAGAGAGAGAAAGAGAGAGAGTGTGAGGAAGAGAGAGAAAAGAGGGCAAGAGAGAGAGAGAGAAATAGAGAGTGAGAGTGAGCAAGAGAGAGTGAGTGAGTGAAATGTAGAGAAAGAAAGAGAGAGGAAGAAAGAGTGGGTGAAAGAGAGAGAGAGAGAGAGGGAGAGATAAAGTAAGCTGTAGTTTAATTTGTTTGTAATACATTTAAAAAAATATATTGCATCTTCTTTTTACTTTAAAAAAATGTGTTTCGATGGATATTTATCCTCTAGAGTAATCTAGACTGGAGACTTTAATCAATTCTAGTTATACTGCATGGATAAGTGACTTTTATGACGAAACAGAAACAACAACAAAAAAAAGTTTCGGCGAAAAGCCTTCTAAAGAAAAAAATAATAAAGCTGCCGTGTGATAATAAGGAAGACAGCAATTGGGGGCTGTTTATTGTTTAACAGAATAACACAGGAGAAACACTGGAATGTAAATATGTATAACTTTAACTGACGGGACACATGTTAAGTAGGTATCATGAAGCAAGTAATTACACTGGACTGTTTCATGACATGATTGAAGACCCACACGACATTTCGTCGTCCCGACCTAATATCAATGTGTTTTGTCATCCTTGTGTGTCTAGTAATCCTTACGCGTCATGCCCCCATCGTGTGTCTCGCCATTCCATGTGTGTCGCGACACCCCTCTGTGTCGCGTCACCTCAGTTGGTCTCACCATGCCCGTGTGTCTCACCATCACCGTGTGTCTCATCATCCCCGTGTGTCTCACCATCCCCATGTGTCTCACCATCCCCTTGTGTCTCACCATCCCAGTGCGTCCACACCATCTCTTTGGTTCTCGCCATCTCTGTGGAAGAGGTTTATACGTCACATGTTAAAAATATCAAAACACTGTCTCATGATACTACCCCGACCCCCACCACGGATACTAACGGTAAACATATGCCCACAAGCCCACCCAACCCCAACCCCCCATACAATCAGGGGGCCCCCTGACTGATCTCGTTCAAACTGACACAAGTGAAAATCTCTTGTGAAATCCTAGCCCTGACTCTCAAGGTACTGCAGCTATTCCTGAATCATGAGTATGTCGCTCTGACTTAAGGCCACAGTGGCACTGGCGCTGTAGAATTGATTTTAGCAGCGTCTCTTTCACTTCATCGCTTGCACATCCTTCATTTAGCCCACATTTCCCGCACATTTACCACCGGGAAGTCATTGTTTTCCAACAGTCCGGGGAGTGATGGAGGGAGGAAAGGTGATTTGAGTTGGTGGACCGGGGGGGGGGGAAGTGGGCCATACGATGGCATGAGATGTGGGTGTGTTTAAAAGATGGCATGGGCGTGCTTTATTGGCTACTGGTCAGTGGCGTGGCTATGGGAAGGGTGATGGGGGTCTAAATTCAAAAGTCCTCCTGGGCCCCCACTTGAGAGAGGGCCCCCCAAATTAGTGTCCGAAATTTGTTAAACATTAAATATTATTCCACCGCCATGTATGCGGGGCCCCCAAAGAGGTTTAGCCCCCCGGGCCACCGAACCCCTAAAAATTCGTAGCTACGTCACTGTTACTGGTATTGTACCTTATTTATTTTATTTCCATGAGCTGCCACCGATGTGAGCTGGGACTCGTTGAGTAAAATCACTTCAACCAGATTGATATTATGAAAAGTACCAATGCATACAACTTTTTTGCTGTTGCTGTTGTTAATCCCGTTATGTTTTCCCAAAGAGCTTTTACTATTTCTTGAAACATCTTCATAACAAACCCTACAACTGACATCTATATAAAATCGTGCCAAAATCTCTAAATGACCATCTTAAATCTAAAATATTGCAGTCCAGCGAATCCCGAAAATTTCGAAGTCAATATTTAATTAAGTACATTAACGATAATTGGTTTCAAGGGTCTAACTTAACGATCTCATCTTTTGAGAACCGTTGCATTTCATCTCGGTCATCCACGGCTCTATTATCAATTTGACGGAGTTTTCTCCCTGTCCAACATTTTCTTGCTTTCACGTCATTATGATGGAGTATGCAAGAGGATTACTACCATAACAGAGCATTGCCTTGTTCACAGGAATAGGAAGAAAACCCAACAGCAATCTCTGTGTTGGTTTTATTTCATGTAATTACAAAGAAGCCGACAGGCCACGAGGAAGGGAACAAAAAGAGAAAAGTAGAAAGAAAGTCTGTATTTTAAAAATAAATTCCTTGGATTTCATTATTTTCAATAACAATGGCGGCTGCGTGTGCAATTTGTTTTCAATAAACATTGTGTTCCGGATGAATCCTCAAGTAACGGAAGTAGCTGTGATTTTGTGTCTCTCCGCGAAAGAGCTCCGCCATAACTCTTCTGTTTCCGGTTAAAAAACGTAAAGCAAAAATGAAAACAAAATTATTTCATACATGTAACGAAGATTGTTTACACCCCCCCCCCCCCGTCCCCACGGCGCACGTTTCGTTTAGTTGTTCTTTCTTTTCATAGAGTGACTGAAGGAGAATTACTTCGCTTATATACACTCAACTTTTGACAAATGACTTTTTTTTTTTTTTGAACACCAAGGGAAATGTTCTCTTATAAAGAGCACTATATTGATATTAAAGTCTTTTTGAGGCTTGCATTTTAATACGCTGGGTATTTCTATTCATAGATTTCCCCAGTGAAATGACAAAGCATATAGAATAGAATATAAAGCCGTTTCGTCCCCATTTCCTTAAAGAATCCCCACACACACACACACAAAAACAAATTTTGTGGATTCCCTGTTTTAACTCGACCCCGGGCCGGGCCCAATGATGTAACAAAACGTGAATAAATCCTCATTAGATCCGCCCTTGTGCGACTCACCAGCCGCACGTGTTTCTCCTGTTGTTGTCGAGTTACCAACCCAACAGGAACCAGGTCCCGGGCCGGTAATAGCATTATCTAGGTTTTTACCCAGGTCCCTGCATCTGATAATGTCCGGCTTAGGGAAAAAAATCAATGGCCTCACAAACAAGACAAGCCGGCGTGAACATCATCTCCGTCAGACCGTAAAGAAGAGGGGCGGGGAGGGGAACATTGGCAGTGTTCTGAGACGGCTGTTCTGTTGTGCTGATGCTACATCCACACGAAAACGTTGGTCTAAAAATAACAGTTTTAAAACATAGAAACTGTTATTAAAATAGGTTATAAATAAACACACTTTTAAAAAAGGATAGGGAACACGGTGGTCGAGTGGCAGCGCGCTCGAATGGCGTGCCGTTGGTCACGGGTGCAAATCCATGCGAAGGCAAGGATATTTTTCCCCGGGGTCTAGGGCGTCTCTGAGTCACCCAGCTCCGAATGGATACCTAATACTAGTTAGGCGGCTAGGTAATGCGTGGAACCCTCAATCATCCGTCACGGTCTGTGGATGCAAAAATCCTCTGAAAAAAAAAAAGAATAATAATAATAAATAAATAAATAAATAAAAAATTAATAATAATATTTTTTAAAAAAAGACTGCAAAATGTAGCCTTAACTTAAGGTTCCAATCAAATTCAGACTAAGATTAATTGTTAAATTTTTGCTTTAGTTGTAAAAAAATACGACACATACTTTGTATATCCCAAAATCTTTTTAAAGAAATGTGGAATTTTTTGACAATGTATTTTTTTTTTAAGGGACAAAACCTCTACATTTTATTGTAGGGACAAGATCTCTACATTTTATTGTAGGGACAACACCTCTGCATTTTATTGTAGGGACAACACCTCTACATTTTATTGTAGGGACAACAACTCTGCATTTTATTGTAGGGACAACACCTCTGCATTTTATTGTAGGGACAACACCTCTGCATTTTATTGTAGGGACAAAACCTCTACATTTTATTGTAGGGACAACACCTCTGCATTTTATTGTAGGGACAAAACCTCTACATTTTATTGTTGGGACAAAACCTCTACATTTTATTGTAAGGACAAAACCTCTACATTTTATTGTAGGGACAAAACCTCTACATTTTATTGTTGAGACAAGGGACAATGCCACGAAATTATATTGCCGAGACACGGGAAGTCACCACTAATTTTTTCGCTAAGA
>MUZC01004515.1:378780-392986 GCA_002072015.1 Radix auricularia | reverse complement strand
CATTTTATTGTAGGGACAAAACCTCTACATTTTATTGTAGGGACAAAACCTCTACATTTTATTGTTGAGACAAGGGACAATGCCACGAAATTATATTGCCGAGACACGGGAAGTCACCACTAATTTTTTCGCTAAGACAGGGGAGAGTACCTCTAAATTATATTGCTGCGATAAATAACAACACTAAACGGTATCGCTAAAACAGGGGACGGCACCAGACAATATTATCGCAGATACAGGTGACTGACCTATGATTATTATCAATGCAACGGGGGACAGTGGTCCTAAATTGTATTGCTCAGATAAGGTGCAGGAAGCATGGGTATATATAATCTTGAACTAAGTCAAGCTAAAGCTACTGGGTATATTAAACGCGTGGTATAACAACACGACAGAAACCACATAGCCAAGCTAAAGCTATTGAATATAAACGCATAGTAAATAGTTTAACGCGTTCGTTATTGTACAGTACAGCTAACGTTTTTTTTTTTCCTAAGATGTACCGACCGATGACCGCTGATATGGCGGCCGAGTTCATCACATTACTGTGTGTAAGACCAAACTTGACGAACATGTGCACATGGTTGTGCTTAACTAAAAGCAGGTTACAAATGCAGTTACTACCTGGAAATTTTGATTACTTAGTAGTGTCAATTCACCGTTGACATTTAAAGATGTGCTGTTTTTACCAGGAGCTGAATGCTTTTTGTACTAAATACATCTCGTCAAGCCAAAGGAAAGCGTGAATCTCTGATGGCATCCACAGCAGACACACTCAGCATGTAACAACTTTTCAAGCACATCCGTTATTAATCATAGTTTACGTTCTGGTGCTGGTCCAAGAGATTATACACATGGTGGTTATTGCTAAGTTCAACTTACTTACTTACACACACATACACGCACACACACACACACATACACGCACACACACACACGCACACATACACGCACACACACACATACACACACACAAAAAGCTACTGAGTATATTAAACACATGGTATAACAACACCACGAAAACAACTTTGCGAAGCTAATGGTACTGACTATATTAAAATCATGGTATAACAACAACACAAATACAACTTAGCCAAGCTAAAGCCACTGAACATAAACGCATAATAAATAGTAAAACAACACTACGAAAACAATCACAAAGACAGGGGACAGCACCAGTAAAATAAACTTATAAACCCCGTAGGGCATTACGTAATTGTAGTTGGGTTTAATTTTAGAATGAGTTTGTTTGGTTGGTTTTTTTAAAATCCAGGCGTTGTTCACCGCGTCCTTGACCTTTCCCTATGTCAAACCCTTAGTTTTTGTACTGATTGAGGCAGAGATATTTCAAGGCGTGTTTTATTCATTAACAGCTGACATGGTGTCATGGGTTCTGTCACTCTACTCTCTGCTAGGACCCGTCAGGCTTAAAACAATGTAACGTTGACCCAATCATATATAAACGCACACTGACATATGAGTTGAAAATTCGTCTAGAGATCACTTTCTCGGAACCAGCTGTAGGACATGTAAGTTGAACACTTTACTGGTATTAAGGGACGCAAAAAAGGTAAAAGAACTGAGAACCGCTGGGGGAAAAAACGGGGACATTAATCACCGCATGTCCCTGGGGTGTCGGCCCAGGTAATGACAGTTGGATGTAGAAAATGCAGCGATAGAAAAATTAATTTCCTGCGGTGATCCAGGGCAGTTTTAACATGGATAAAGGATCAGTATTTATAGCATATCCATGCTTTGATCCGGAGTGCCCAAGCTCGAATTGTACCTGGTTATGACTGCCATATACAGAAACGTTCCTATATAATTTGTGTTCATATTACAGTGTGTTATGTTTCTGTTCAAACGGTTATTTGTAGTCTATTAATCTTTTGGGGACTGTTCGATTTTGTACTTTGATTTCGCGCATCTTGAAATTTCCTTCAAAATTTTAGAACCCCTATCACAACACCCCCCACTACCCAAAAAAAAAATGAAACTTTAAAATATTGATAATAATTTTTTTCAATAAAAATTAATAAATATATATATTTATTTTAAAAATTCCAAACCAAAACAAATAAAACATCCTATGCCTATAGCCAGGAGCTGCGAATCCACGGCATGCGTGCCACTTGGGCAACCGAGATATATATGGCATCAAAGAATAGCTTTCATGTTTTACAAGAAGGCCCCTTGCAACGTGTAAGACATCACAGAACAGCTATGTTATAGGTATTGGCCTAATTGCAACATATAAGTCATCACACAGTACAATAGGTATATCATAGGTATAGGCCAAACCACAGCCTATGTATGAATCAACACTAGGTAGTTCATAGCTAGGCCTAACTCAACTGCAACGTAAAAGCAATCACACTCTAGGTATGTCATACTGGCAATATATAAGCGATAACACATCATAGCTATTTCAAAGGTAGCCTTACTTGGCAGGCCGCAATGATTATAATTTTTAATTGAAAATATTGACACACAAACAATTAATGGTTCACCACAAACATCTTAGTGTAACAAATATCATGAACAGATTGTGCTTAATTAAATTGTGTTTTTTTTTCCTTTCAACGACCAAGGTATTTAAAATTCGAGTCGAACAATCTTATCTACGGCTATATCCAGGACCGGCTGTAGGCATAGGCAAACTCGGCACCCACATAGGGCCTCCGGTTAGTCTCATCATTAGTGGGGGCTTCAAACAAGAATCTTTCCATATTTAAAAAAAATAAATAAAATATGTTCACTTCACCTAGGGCCCCCAATTCGCCTAGGCCGGGCCTGCTGGATCATATTAATATGAATTTTGAAAAAAAAGTACATCCCTGCGAGCTAGCTGGTATGTTAGTTTAAGACACTTTCAAGAACACTTCGATGAAATATGCATCGATGTCAAGGACGTGCGGTCGTTTATCAATCAATTTTAATGATGATCCTCAATGTAAAAGGTTTTACCGTAAATATCTCTAGGATAGTGGTGGCACAACGATAAATACAGTCAGTTCAATATTCAAGTTCATCTTTGAAAAGTTTACAGTAGACCAATATCACAGGCCCAATTTAAGAATAAAAAAAACCTCGTAAAAAACAAAGTTTTCGAATATATATCCTTTATATTTGAGACATAACTTAAAGTATTGATTATGTTCAACATAATACGCACTGCGTGACAGACTAGCATAAATAGTTACAAGCTTCATAGAGATATATAGAGAAAATCTAACAATTCATCAAATTAATTACAGTACATGCGATCGATGTGAAATTTCAATGCATCACATCATTTTTATCGTCACCACGAGTCTGACTGGAAAATTTCAGCTCCATATGATACGGAGAAGTGGTTTAAAAATCGATTCAAAGTTTTTTCGACAAGCAATCAAAAGACGCCACGAGTTAATAGAAAGGATGTAAAAAGCAATCCTTTTTATTTGCCAGCAGTGAGTCTAAAAAATGCACAAAAACAATTTTGAAAGAGGTCTTTTGTATCTCTTGAAACATACCCTATATAAAATGTTATTTTCAAAAATAACCCTGGTGCATATATACGCCTAGACAAAAAACAAGTTGTATCATAACTGTGAGGGATAAATTCAAACAGGTTGTCATACAATCTAAATTATTATAGAATCCTCTATCTTAAGATAATCATGTGAAAGAAAAAAATCATGTTAAGCCTGTTACCTATTGGAATTCAGGACGTGTTAGCGCATTTTCGTATTATGTATCAGTACTTATGTTAGATATCAGAATTATGTAGTTATCAGTAATTGTGTTTAGATTTTAGACATATTTTTATGAATTTTCTTGTGTAATGAATATACCTGACATTTTTTTATTTAAAAGTCATTTCTTTACATTTAAAAAAAAAAATATATTTTCTCTTTAATCCAACTACAAGTCACCACAAATGATGACGTAAAACTCTCTAAACTTTTACACATATTCTAATGACGTCAACTAAAAAAAAACAACTAATTATTTTGCACCTTTTCGCACCACTCTTCAATGCTTGAAGAATTGTGCATTCGACTTCCGGCAATGGCGGCCGTTCCCTGCGCTAGTGTTACCTCTCGATTCGAAATATTTTTTGGTAGTTTTAACGGGGTTTTTAAACGGATCGAGTAACTGAGTGTTGATGCACAAATGGCAGGTCAGGACATACAAAAAACATATATACATCATGGGTCTAGGACTTATGGATGCTGTGATCAAGGGTGATGACAGACGGACGGACGGACGGACGGACAAAACGGGTGCAATAGCGATTTCGACATCTCGAAAATGCGCTAAAAAGGTTTGTTATGAAAAGGGTAATTATGTGTTTACCAAAAACGTCAATTGACTCTACACGCACTTACTGAAATATTACCTCCTTGCTTTCTTTTTTTTTTCCCAAGGACAATAACTCACTGCACAAAAACTCTACGCAATCTATTTGCATTTTCTTTTGCATTTGATGTGAACGTGCTCAAGCGAATGAAAGACTTTGCGATGCACATCATGGTGCGCAGAAAGATAACTTGTGAAAATATCATTGCGAGCAAAACGATATCATTGATGTCGAAATCCCGTAAAAAAAAGTCGCAAGTCTCCGACCTACGGAAATATCTATTTAAAAACTCAGACCAGGGTCGAGTGTTACCTTAATTTCAGAGGCAACATGTGTTTGTTTACTTTCCTTTTTCGAAACCTTTTTAAACGATATTCGTACATGGCTGTTTTTGCTCGGCGAAAGGCATTCGTCGAAGCATGACATAAAAATATTGATCTTTTTTTTTAACTGAATGATGTTTCTCATGAAGATCAATATCCTAATGAGGGTCACTGGAGAGCTGCAACTTAGTACTTGTGATGGGGGGAAGAGGATCAAGGCCTCAGATGATTGGGGTTGGGCTTTATTTAATTAAGTCTACATACTGGATCTAACCTATAGATAAGGGACCTAATTTAGTTGAAAGTTGGGTCTAGGATAATTGGGGGCTGCTCTTCGAAGACATATATTATATAGAAAACATTTTGGCGTATCATACCTGCGTTAAAGCAGAATCCGTCAACGGCGGACCAAATACGCCTCCAACAATAACTAAGTAAGGTACTTCAAATAAAAACATCTTACCTATAAACCAAGCAGGCATACGTCGACTGATGGCTAGGTGTAATCTGCCCAGGGGGAGACTTACCTTACTGTACGTCTTTACGTGTTAAAACGATGATTTCCCGGGATTAAGCGCGGGCAGGCAAACCATTCGTTCTACCGTCTTACCTTTAACTCATTGACGATAGACAGCCGATAGATTTGAAAGTATTTACAGACCATAAACAACAACGAAAACCACTACAGTTGTGATCGGCTTTACAAGAGTGGTAACGGATATACGTCAAGGGAGACAAACAATGTAAGTATCTATGTCCTCACTTTCTGTCCAACATTTAATTATCGATCACTTCATGCTAACACTTGTACGTTGATGAAAGCCATTTCACAAGTGATTAAACATATACAATAAAAGATTGATGGTTCAAATTCTTAAGAAGAAATGAAAATGCAACTTGGAAAAAGGAGTAACTAAATTTTTGACATAATTTAACCATATTTCATTGCGTGGGTTCTTCATTTGGTTTGTTCATAGAATTTGGAGATGCCTTATAACAATGTTGAGAAACCGATGCCAGGCGTGCCACAGACGGCACGCAGAGCCTCATCAGCCGGCACGCAACTAAAACACTATTTCCTTAATCAAATCACTTTGCTGGCACTTTGTGTTGTCACATTGCTATATAAAAGTTGGTTTTAATTGAATTTAGGGCACGCGGCCTCAAAATAGGTTTCTCCATCACTGCCTTAGAATATGATGCTATGGCGATGGTTGATTCTTGTACATATAACTGAATAACTTTAAGGACCATGGAGACATATAGACCAGTGTCCTTCATATTCAAATGATGGTGTGTGAAATCATATAAGATCACATAAGTATGACATAGATTTCTCCACTGTGGGCATGTGCTGCACCCATGTAATGCATTGTCACGTGACATTTATTTATTTTTATTACACATTTCTTTTTTTTTTGGGGGGGGGGTGTATGTAAGTAATGAGTTAACCCGTTGATGTAAGCAAACATTGTCAGTTTCCTTTAAAACTTTTTTATTGTGAATCTTAAAAAGACATGCTCAGATTGACCCTCGGTACAAGCTCATCCTGAATGAAATCCTAAGAACGACTCTTACAAATACACTCCTCGCTTTCCCACCGAAAAGCCGCTACATTTCCCCATAAATATTTTTCCAACACAACAAATCCCCTTGTTGAGATATGCACTCGGCTTACCAACTCTGCGCTGTTCAACGTAGATTTAAAATTAGAAAATCTTGTTATGAATTTTCCATTTCTTCTCCTTCTGATTCTCGCCTCCGTGAGTGTTGTTCACAATCTCTAGCGTCTCGCTTGAGTCGAGTTCAAGTGCGAATTGTATCAACAAGTTCAGATGTGGCGCCGCCTACAAGAGTGTGGTAACGGAAAGAAAAAAAAGAAAGACACAAAAACAAAAAATAAACTCAGTTTTCCCAGTTGGTAAATTTCACACTAAATTAACTCCTTTAATAATGCGTTAGACTGTAGCGAACTCGTGCCCTCCTCGGTCAACAGGGTTTCATCAACACGCGAGAGCGAGATTTTTAGAGAAACGGCAGTGGTGACATCTTCATAAACTGATGAAAGATATTTCAAGAGTAATAATTAGAAACCATTCGCTATTATTTGTATTAGTTTGTTTAATATTAAAAAAAAAATTATAACAAACAGTTCCAAGATTTATTTTATTTTCTGCTTTGGAAATAAGTTTCTTTAATTAATATATATAAGTATTTATATATATATATTACTAATATTAATTTACCGCTTAACATTTTGGGGAAAGTTCGCATTGCAGAGCACGGTGACAAATAAACAGAGAAATTAAAAATTTAAAAAAAGAATTAAAAATTTACCAACAAAGTTTTAGAAGTGGAGAGTACTCCTTGGGGAGGGGGGATGAGTGGTGCCCCGGTATAAAGTACTTGCTGAATGACGTAATGCCTTGTTTGTTGTCAGCGAAGGCAGATGGTGCATCAAGAAACATATCCTGTCGGAATGTGTAACTTTTTTTTTGCATTAATAGCTGCTGTGGACTGTGTGGTAGAAGTTGACGGCATGTGGCGTAACACGCAAGAAGGATAGTCTACTGCGGGTTAAAGCGTATCTTATCTTATATCATCTGTTTAAGACACTTCTACTACACAAAAGATTATAGCGTCCTAGGCTTATCTATTGTTCAGGTCAGTGGTTCCCAAAGTGGTCCCTACGGACCCCCAGGAGTCCATTGTACCGTTGACAGGGTCCGTGGAAAATTAACATTGATTTGGGGGTCCCTGGAAAACGTCAGGTTTAATAAGAAATAATAAAATTGTGATCCATTTTTTTTATTATAAAAATTGAAATAAATAACAATAAACAAATAGTGTCTGAATGTTTTTTCTACTAATTTACTGATATCTTATGCGTTATCAGTCAGGGAATACAATGTTTAACCTAGAAAAGAAAGTAGAACTAATGTAATTTCAACAGCTATAAGAAATCTAAACAGTTTAGGTGGAAGCTTAAAATTTAAAACGTAAGAAATGCGGAATTCATTTAACTAGGTCAGAAAAATCTTATTTTCCACGTGAATCAACGAGGGTTGCAAACTTGGGTAATTTTAGATGTATATGGGAATAATATGTATCTGAATTGTACACTATCATCATTTTTTTTCTAAAGGGCTTTAGTGCAGCATTCCATTGAAAAAAAAAGTTAATAATCACTAAAAGTGGTTTGTTACAACCAGTTATGAGAATTAGTGAGACGAAGAAACAATGCAGACAATACAGTGTTCATAAATATTTAAAATAGGGATAAATGTTTGGAAACAGATACGAAAGGTGAAACGTTATTGACTGAATTAAAAAGTTTTTCTTAAGTTAAAAATATCCTCTTGACTTTACGGCATGTTAAAAACAAACTGTAGCGAATGTATTTCAGTACACTGTATCATCAATCGACATCAGTTATTCGCAAAAAATTCTTAGTGAAAGTTTGCATGGATCACTAGATCATTAGAACAGTTAATACAATCAAAAGGAATACCTTAAATGAGAGATTATTTGCCCAAAATTTTATGGAAAATGATGAATTCTATAACCTTTTACTTATTCATACAGAATTAACGTTGGCTATCGAAAGTGTATGTTTAACTCAATTTTATACTCTCTTTGATTCAGTGTTGAAATTCCTTGCAGCAAAGACAATTTGTGACACAACTAAATAAAAAAATGGTATATCCCTTTATAACTGATGTATTTGCCAAATTTGACAAAACTCATTTGAACATGAAGGTACCCAATTACATTTAATTAAAACTAAACGCATAATATATGCGTTATTGCAAAAGTTCAGTTTTGGGAAGAGAAAATTGTTCTATTGACGGTTGCATTATTATATTTAAAACAAAATTTTGTAAAGTTTATGCAGACTTCTTTTGATCATCTAGATCTACTGATTAGACGCATATAAAAACAGAATAAAATGTTATTTAAAATATTTCAGAGAAATGATTATTGTACTTTTAGTGTTGAAATTACACATCTACTTGAATATTTGAGTTTTATTCATAATGTATTGCTCTCATAGAATTACTTTTCAAAATAAATTTTGTTGATGTCTCTCTCAGATCAAATATTTCCCGACCCCTGACTGCTGATCATTAGACTTTGATTTTTTAAAGATACTTTTGTATAGGCTATTACAGGGGTCTTCAAACTACGCCTGCGAGGCTCTCTCATCTGGCCCCTGGAGACCTTGAAATATCCAAAAAAAGATACTAATTTTACCTGTAGTTTACCACAGAAATTCGAACTCCTACTGCTGTTTGACAGTTAATGCGGCCCTCCTACTGCTGTTTGAATGTTAATGCGGCCCTCCGGCAGAAAAGTTTGGAGACCCCTGGGCTATTAGATTCAGCTAGGATATTAGAATCAGATCAGCTATTAGAATCAGATAAGCTATTAGAATCAGATCAGCTATTAGAATCAGATCAGCTATTAGAATCAGATCAGCTATTAGAATCAGATCAGCTATTAGAATCAGATAAGCTATTAGAATCAGATAAGCTATTAGAATCAGATAGGCTATTAGAATCAGATCAGCTATTAGAATCATATCAGATATTAGAATCAGATCAGCTATTAGAATCAGATAAGCTGTTAGAATCAGAAAGGCTAATAGAATCAGAGAGGCTATTAGAATTAGATAAGCTATTAGAATCAGATAAGCTATTAGAATCAGATAAGCTATTAGAATCAGATAAGCTATTAGAATCAGATAAAAGCTATTAGAATCAGATAAGCTATTAGAATCAGATAAGCTATTAGAATCAGATCAGCTATTAGAATCAGATCAGATATTAGAATCAGATCAGCTATTAGAATCAGATAAGCTATTAGAATCAGATAGGCTATTAGAATCAGATAGGCTATTAGAATCAGATAAGCTATTAGAATCAGATAGGCTATTAGAATCAGATAGGCTATTAGAATTAGATAAGCTATTAGAATCAGATAAGCTATTAGAATCAGAAAGGCTAATAGAATCAGATAGGCTATTAGAATCAGAGAGGCTATTAGAATAAGATAAGCTTTTAGAATCAGATAAGCTATTAGAATCAGATAAAAGCTATTAGAATTAGATAAGCTTTTAGAATCAGATAAGCTATTAGAATCAGATAAAAGCTATTAGAATCAGATAAGCTATTAGAAACAGATCAGCTATTAGAATCAGATAGGCTGTTAGAATCAGATAAGCTATTAGAATCAAATAAAAGCTATTAGAATCAGATAAGCTATTAGAATCAGATAAGCTATTAGAATTAGATAAGCTATTAGAATTAGATAAGCTATTAGAATCAGAAAATCTATTAGAATCAGATAAGCTTTTAGAATGAGATAAGCTATTAGAATTAGATAAGCTATTAGAATCAGATAAGCTATTAGAATTAGATAAGCTATTAGAATCAGATAAGCTATTAGAATTAGATAAGCTATTAGAATTAGATAAGCTATTAGAATTAGATAAGCTATTAGAATCAGAAAAGCTATTAGAATCAGATAAGCTTTTAGAATTAGATAAGCTATTAGAATTAGATATAAGCTATTAGAATTAGATCAGCTATTAGAATCAGATAGGCTATTAGAATCAGATAGGCTGTTAGAATCAGATAAGCTATTAGAATCAGATAGGCTAATAGAATCAGATAAGCTATTAGAATCAGATAGGCTATTAGAATCAGATAGGCTAATAGAATCAGATAATCTATTAGAATCAGATAAGCTATTAGAATCAGATAGGCTATTAGAATAAGATAAGCTATTAGAATCAGATAGGCTAATAGAATCAGATAAGCTATTAGAATCAGATAATCTATTAGAATAAGATAAGCTATTAGAATCAGATAATCTATTAGAATAAGATAAGCTATTAGAATCAGAAAGGTTAATAGAATCAGAGAGGCTATTAGAATTAGATAAGCTTTTAGAATCAGATAAGCTATTAGAATCAGATAAAAGCTATTAGAATCAGATAAGCTATTAGAATCAGATAAGCTATTAGAATCAGATAAGCTATTAGAATCAGATCAGATATTAGAATCAGATCAGCTATTAGAATCAGATAAGCTTTTAGAATCAGATAGGCTATTAGAATCAGATAGGCTATTAGAATTAGATAAGCTAATAGAATCAGATAAGCTATTAGAATCAGAAAGACTAATAGTATCAGATAGGCTATTAGAATCAAGGAGGCTATTATAATAAGATAAGCTATTAGAATCAGATAAAAGCTATTAGAATTAGATAAGCTTCTAGAATCAGATAAGCTATTAGAATCAGATAAAAGCTATTAGAATCAGATAAGCTATTAGAAACAGATAAGCTATTAGAATTAGATCAGCTATTACAATCAGATAGGCTGTTAGAATCAGATAAGCTATTAGAATCAGATAAAAGCTATTAGAATCAGATAAGCTATTAGAATCAGATAAGCTATTAGAATTAGATAAGCTATTAGAATTAGATAAGCTATTAGAATCAGAAAACCTATTAGAATCAGATAAGCTTTTAGAATGAGATAAGCTATTAGAATTAGATAAGCTATTAGAATCAGATAAGCGATTTGAATCAGATAAGCTATTAGAATTAGATAAGCTATTAGAATTAGATAAGCTTTTAGAATTAGATAAGCTATTAGAATTAGATAAGCTATTAGAATTAGATCAGCTATTAGAATCAGATAGGCTATTAGAATCAGATAGGCTTTTAGAATCAGATAACCTATTAGAATCAGATAGGCTAATAGAATAAGATAAGCTATTAGAATCAGATAGGCTAATAGAATAAGATAAGCTATTAGAATCAGATAGGCTAATATAATCAGATAAGCTATTAGAATCAGATAATCTATTAGAATAAGATAAGCTATTAGAATCAGAAAGGCTAATAGAATCAGAGAGGCTATTAGAATTAGATAAGCTTTTAGAATCTGATAAGCTATTAGAATCAGATAAAAGCTATTAGAATCAGATAAGCTATTAGAATCAGATCAGCTATTAGAAACGGATCAGATATTAGAATCAGATCAGCTATTAGAATCAGATAAGCTATTAGAATCAGATAGGCTATTAGAATCAGATAAGCTATTAGAATTAGATCAGCTATTAGAATCAGATAGGCTATTAGAATCAGATAGGCTTTTAGAATCAGATAAGCTATTAGAATCAGATAGGCTAATAGAATAAGATAAGCTATTAGAATCAGATAGGCTAATAGAATAAGATAAGCTATTAGAATCAGATAGGCTAATAGAATCAGATAAGCTATTAGAATAGATAATCTATTAGAATAAGATAAACTATTAGAATCAGAAAGGCTAATAGAATCAGAGAGGCTATTAGAATTAGATAAGCTTTTAGAATCAGATAAGCTATTAGAATCAGATAAAAGCTATTAGAATCAATTAAGCTATTAGAATCAGATAAGCTATTAGAATCAGATCAGCTATTAGAATCAGATCAGATATTAGAATCAGATCAGCTATTAGAATCAGATAAGCTATTAGAATCAGAAAGGCTAATAGAATCAGATAGGCTATTAGAATCAGAGAGGCTATTAGAATAAGATAAGCTTTTAGAATTATATAAGCTATTAGAATCAGATAAAAGCTATTAGAATAAGATAAGCTTTTAGAATCAGATAAGCTATTAGAATCAGATAAAAGCTATTAGAAACAGATAAGCTATTAGAATTAGATCAGCTATTAGAATCAGATAGGCTGTTAGAATCAGATAAGCTATTAGAATCAGATAAAAGCTATTAGAATCAGATAACCTATTAGAATTAGATAAGCTATTAGAATTAGATAAGCTATTAGAATCAGAAAAGCTATTAGAATCAGATAAGCTTTTAGAATGAGATAAGCTATTAGAATTAGATAAGCTATTAGAATCAGATAAGCGATTTTAATCAGATAAGCTATTAGAATTAGATAAGCTATTAGAATTAGATAAGCTATTAGAATCAGAAAAGCTATTAGAATCAGATAAGCTTTTAGAATTAGATAAGCTATTAGAATTAGATAAGCTATTAGAATTAGATCAGCTATTAGAATCAGATAGGCTATTAGAATCAGATAGGCTGTTAGAATCAGATAAGCTATTAGAATCAGATAGGCTAATAGAATCAGATAAGCTATTAGAATCAGATAATCTATTAGAATAAGACAAGCTATTAGAATCAGATAGGCTAATAGAATAAGATAAGCTATTAGAATCAGATAAGCTAATAGAATCAGATAAGCTATTAGAATCAGATAATCTATTAGAATAAGATAAGCTATTAGAATCAGATAGGCTAATAGAATCAGATATGCTAATTATGTCCGGTATGCCCTTCGGGTAGGACAAGCTGTTTGTTTTGCATCTGTACGAATTGTATCCAGAAGCGTCGCTTGAGGGATGTGTGTGTGTGTGTGTGTGGACCGCACCGGGTGACACCATCTCAAGCGGTGACACCAAACTGTCAAATTCTGTATGTTCCCGTTTTTTTTTTGGCACTGGCAAACTCGGGGGAGGTCTATGGGGAACGACGTGATGGGGCGACACCATGACCTACCGCACTGGGTGACACCATGACCTACCACACTGGTTGACACCATGACCTACCACACTGGGTGACACCATGACCTACCGCACTGGGCGACACCATGACCTACCACACTGGGTGACACCATGACCTACCGCACTGGGTGACACCATGACATACCTCACTGGGTGACACCACGACCTACCGCACTGGGTGACACCATGACCTACCTCACTGGGTGACACCATGACCTACCTCACTGGGTGACACCATGACCTACCGCACTGGGTGACACCATGACCTACCGCACTGGGTGACACCATGACCTACCGCACTGGGTGACACCATGACCTACCTCACTGGGTGACACCACGACCTACGACACTGGGTGACACCATGACCTACCGCACTGGGTGACACCATGACCTACCGCACTGGGTGACACCATAACTTACCGCACTGGGTGACACCATGACCTACCGCACTGGGTTACACCATGACCTACCGCACTGGGTGACACCATGACCTACGACACTGGGTGACACCATGACCTACCACACTGGGTGACACCATGACCTACCGCACTGGGTGACACCATGACCTACCACACTGGGTGACACTATGACCTACCGCACTGGGTGAAACCATGACCTACCTCACTGGGTGACACCATGACCTACCACACTGGGTGACACCATGAGCTACCACACTTTGTGACACTATGACCTACCGCACTGGGTGACACCATGACCTACCGCACTGGGTGACACCATGACCTACCGCACTGGGTGACACCATGACCTACCACACTGGGTGACACTATAACCTACCGCACTGGGTTACACCTTGACCTACCACACTGGGTGACACCATGACCTACCTCACTGGGTGACACCAAGACCTACCGCACTGGGTGACACCATGACCTACCGCACTGGGTGACACCATGACCTACCACACTGGGTGACACCATGACCTACCGCAC
>MUZC01004515.1:331377-349814 GCA_002072015.1 Radix auricularia | reverse complement strand
GGGGCTATGTGCGTATGTGTGTGATTTGGTTTTTTCTATGTCTGCTAATGTTGCGCCTCTAACATGACAACCAGTATTTTTAAAATTATATATACAAACAAAATAATAATAATTTTCTACGGTGTAGATAGAAAGGGGTTGAAACGTTCGGGGTCGAAACGTCCCTTTGCGGAATTGTCAGGGATCGAATCACCCCGGGGTCAAACCTTCCGTGGTCGAACCGACCGGATTCAAAACGACCGGGGACAAAACGTCCTGTGGTCAAACTGCCAGGGTCAAACCGTCCGGGGTCGAATCGTCCGGGGTTGAAGTGTCAAACCACCAAATAGTAAATACTATTTGCATAACTAAAGTAAAGTATCTGGCGCAAAAAAAAATTCTATTCATTTCATGCTTAGCCTAGAAATAGAAATAATGTTTTGGAGAGCTTTTCCAATGAAAAAAGTAATCTTAACACATGTATTTTACTCAAAGTCCTAACGAATGATTAAAAATCCATTAAGAAAATTGGGTACATTTCTCGAACAAAGCGGTTGCATGACATACGCTTCGGGTAAAAACTGTTCTTTAAGGGTAAATATATTAAGTGTAAAGAAATATCACGGGTATAACGACTTATACATAGGATCTAGCATAAGGAAGTCCGTGTTATGTCGAAAGGCACACTGACAACAATTCATTTTGTGCCAAGCTGTTTTGAGTTTACTAGATGAATAGTTTACAACGGGAAAAAAGATTGATATAAAGTGAATTTTTACGATTAGAAAAAATGTGTGGGAATATATAATGATTGACATAAAATTTATAAGAAGATCAATTTCTCACCATTTGTTTAAAAAGCAGCATTGTTCTTATGTTTTTATTCACGTCAAAGGACTATGTGCCTTTAAAACAAGTAAACCATATTTTCTACTCTCCCCAAGCCACAATATTCACAAATATTATCTTGCTAAAAATATCCTATTGGTCTTGAACTAATTTCATGCTTAGACTATAAATGAAATGGGTGTTTAGCGAGCTATTTACAAGAACCAATGAAATCCTGTGGAAAGATATTGTTATCATGTTTTGATTCACGTGAAAACAAAGTGAAATGTGCCCGTTACCTTTTTGTAACTGTTAACGACATTTGTTATTCTGGTAGAGAATATACCATGCGTTATTAAAGGGGTTCGAGCATGGTGAAAGAAAGCCATCAATCGATCTGAATGGAAGGATGTGGTTGAGCAAGCCAGGGCTCTACATGGGCTGTAGAGCCACGGATGATAATGATGTTGCTATATTAAAGCAGAAATACCAAAATTAATGGGTAATATTTAAACTAATAATATGTTTATTTTTCTCGACACACTTATCTTTGTTTTTTATTAAGAAGGTGTTTGATTTATCACTACCCTAATTTCCAGATCCGTTTAAATTAATTTTTAAGGAGAATTTGAGACCCAAAACTAAATAAAGTTACTCTTATTGTGCCTACCCCGTAGCATAGCACGGGTATTTTGCTCGTTATAGATACGTCCATAAACTAAAACAAAAGATTTGCACTCCTAAGTGTTGTTAAATATAAATATTAAAATTACAATTTGGATTTTTTGTGTGTCCAAAACTTCAAAGATAATAATAGATAGAATGAAGTTGATGTTTGATATAGAAAAGATTTATTATGTTACACCCAATATATATATATATAAGAGACAACCTATTGATGTGTTTATAAAGAGAAGAAACATGAATCATCTGAGCACCATACACGTTCTGACTCTTCTTCACAATTAGATCAAGTAGATAATGGAAACATAATGAAAACAGAAGCTTGATTGGTGAAACAAATTCGTTCTAGCCTCAATTAAAGTTATCACTGTTTATAAATTTACTTCGGTTTTCTATGGTGGATGAAGCTGGTATCTGAACATATCAAGGTGTTAGTTGAAGAGATGTTCTATCGTAGGCTCTCATCATATTTTATTACGAAGTGAATACGACAGTACATGTACAATAAGCAATCAATGCTTAAGATTATTGTTTTAAAAAAGATTTGATTGCGTAAATTGTATGCAAATATACATAAATAATATAGTTATATTTTCAAATATATGGGTGTAAAATGGGAACTACATTTTGTCACTATCAAAGAACACTTTATTAAAGACTTTATCTTAAAGTAATTTTTAGTAAATTTGACCCGCGGCGTAGCATAAGTGCAGAATTGGTCATAGATAGTGAAAAGAAAGGGGAGAAAGAATGGAAACAAACTTCCCGCAGTGCGCATTTTGTTAGTTGCTTTGAAAGATTACTTACTTTCCTACCATATAGTGCGTCTCATTGCGCTGCGCAAAGGTGCGGATTTTATCAATTTATTTGTCCGTAATCGCTGCACCACAAAGCACCGGAACAAATATATTTCATCAATTGTGTTGTTCTTGAGAACATGTAGGTGGCAAGATATTAATTCTTAATTTATTTGAAAACCTACAGATCTATAAATTTAATTTTCAGTACTGTGTGACATTTTATTATTAATTTGTGTTACTGGAAAATTTTATTTTATTAACTTAATCTACGTTTACAAAACATTAAATTCTAATTTAAAAAATACGTTTTTAAACCTGACATTTATTGATACTTATGGAAACTCTTAAATTAATATATTAAAATCAATCTATGTCTATCTTTACCAGTGATCACAGCTACTTCTTTTTACAGTCTAACTTTCGTTAAAGTGGCACAAGGGGCACACTTTACTGGCACAAGTGGCACAAGTGGCACGCCACTTTACTTCGGTCCCTATATTTAGGGATAAAATGAAATGCAATGATTAACCTAACGTCTAAGCTAACCAAAGTTTCTTAAGATTGGTAATTTCAAAACTTAACATAATGAAAATTGATTTGTTACTCACATAATCATAGAAGCAATCATTGACAAATATTTTTTTTATCTAATATATAAAGATGAAAGTCTGTTTGTTACCAATAGAATTCCACACCGATGGACCCGGGGTGCTGAATTTTTGCATGGGACCCCAATCTGTCCCGGAAGAGGTCATAGGCTATGCTTTAACCCCATGTGACCATTATTTTGCTATTTCTCTTGTAGAGGCTTCATAAAAGATGAATCTCACTAATTCTCCTATTTCCCGTGTAGGTAGAAACATGAAATTTTGGAAAGTTGTTGAGTACTCTCCCGCAATAGTAACATGCACAAAAAATATTTAAAGTATCACTCACTAAGGGCCTGGGGCTCAAATGTATTTTTTTTTTATATATAACAGACTCATCACTAATTCTCCAATTCCCCAAGAAGGTAGAAGCATGAAACTTTGTAAAGTTGTTGAGTAGCCTTTCGCGAAGATAATTGGCATAAATAATTTTAAAATTCACACTCATGGATGCCGGGGTCCCAAAAACGTTTTTTTCCCTTTACATGAACTATATAAAATATGAAAATAACTAATAGTCCTAATTTCCGCGTAGGCAGAAGCATGAAACTTTGGGAAGTTGTTGAGTACACTTCCACGAGGGTAACAGATGAAAACAATATTTAAATTATCACTTCCTGGGGGCCGCGGGACCCAATAAAGTTATTCCTTTTATGAGCTTTACAAAAACTGAAAATCAATCATTCTCCTATTTCCCGAGTAGGTAAAAAAAACATTAAAATTTGGGTAGTTGTTCGGTACACTTTCACGATGGTAACAGGTGAAAACAATATTTAAATTATCATTTAAGGGGGCCGGGGGCCCAAATGTAGTTTTTTTCCCCTTTTATTAAAACTTTACTTATCACCATCTTCCCGTGAAGGTAGAAGCATAAAACTTTGGTAAGTTGTTGAATACCCTCTCGCAATGATTATTGTAAAAAAAAATTTTTTTTTATAGAATTCACGTTCATTGGTGCCGGGGCCCAAAACCTTCTTTTTTTTATCCTTTTACTGAAAATCGCTACTTTTCTACTTTCCCGTGTAGGAAGAAACATAAAAATTTTGGAAGTTGTTTAGTACACTTCTGCAATGGTAACAGGCAAAAAATATATTTAAAGTATCAATCACTGGGGGCCGTGGGCGCAAATGTATTTTTTTTTCTAATATATATAAAAAGACAACAATAATTCTCCAATTTTTTATGTAGGTTGAAGCATGAAACTTTAGGGAAACTGTTGAGTACACTCCCGCGCTGGTAACAGGTGATTTTTTTAAAATTGCCACTCACTGGGGGCCGGGGGCACAAATGTATTTTTTCTTAAATAAAATGTAAATCATCACTAATTCTCAAAACTTCCTGTGCAGGTAGACGCATGAAATTTTGAGATGTTAACAGGCAAAATTATCACTTACTGGGGTTCGGGACCCAAATAAGGTTTTTTCACCTTATATTAGCTAAATTACAAATAAAAAACTTTGAAAACTGATTAAATTTATTTTTACAAAACTTGGAAGACAAAAACCTAATGGCCTATATTAAAATTCGTTAGGGCATTAAAATTATATTTTTTCAATCTTTTGTAGCCGTGGGCCCCTAACCTCTTTTTCGTTAACGTTTAAGACATTTTAACCATTCGATTACACTCTATTTTTTTTTTTAAAATTCTGACTAAGAAATATATTCAGCATGATCCAAATTGAAATATGGTATTGTTTTGAAATATACATTTTACACCGATAGGGCCCCCGAAACTTATTTTAGTTTTTTTCTAAAGAAGTTTTAATAGTAAATGAATATTATTCATACCATGGCCATTAAACTTTAGGAAGTTTTATGGTATTCTACAGCTAAGGTTTCTTGCATTAAAAGTAAAAGCTTTAAAAACACTACCTTTTAGAGCTGGGGCCCGTATGCCCTTTTTTAACATTAGTTATATAAAAGGTAATTTGAAAAATGGCTACAGGGTAAATGGATAAATTATTGATCAAATTTGATTTTTTTAAAATAATAATAAAATTTCCGATGGGCTAATGAACTTCTAACGCCTGTTTCTTCGGGGCCGGGCCCTAAAATATTTTTTTCGTAAACATTTAAGGAAGTGTTCCTTTAGATTTTAAAACAATGAAATACATATAGACACGCATCTCTATCATGACCTAGTTAAAGACACGCATCTCTATCATGACCTAGATTGAAATCCTCAGACCTTATGAGATATGCACATCCTGCATCCATTTTGCACGGGGGCCAGTAATGTAATTTTAGTACCCATTTGATATTACACAACCTTGACAAATATTGACAAACAAGTATATCAATCAAGATTCAGACTGGAATCAATTGGTGTTTTGAATTGATGTCAAACGGGTTTTCAACGCTTTCTAAAATCCTAACTTCTGCATCAGAGCGCGGGTATTTTGCTAGGGTGACCACCCCTAGAGAGAGAGGGACTATTATGTTGCTTTTTTGCTTTTATGAACAATATAAAGATTAGTTTGAGCGTTAGGTAATGTGTAAATGAATTATCCTTGACCAAACTTGGTATGTATTATACTCGAGAGCCTTTATTAAAATATTGCAGTGCTGTGAACTCATAATGTCAATTTCTTCGGGGCCGGAGGCACCAAATTTTTGTTCAGGCAATGCGTAAGATTTTAACACCTATTCAATTTTATAAGATCTTGATAAATAAAGACAAGACGGTTTAAGGTAATATATTAAGTATATCCATCATGATCCAGATTGAAAACAAAGAGGTTTTGAATTAGTGTTTACGGGTCGTCAATGCTAACTGATATTCTAATTTACCGCAGCGATAAAAATAAGACCAAACATTTGACACTATTTATTGCCAAGTAACATTTTTAGGCAACAATTCACAGTTACAGCCCTCGACGATAAAGGTGAAGTATAAAGTAGTTACCGCCCACGACCATAAAGAATAGTCAAGACAAGTGATTATTCTTTTTCAAAAATTATTGGATGACATGTAGCATATAACCAACCGAATTCTTGCCAAATGTTTTAGGGCTTTTGGAATTGTGGGGACTCATGTCACTAACACGTCTGCTCAGGGAAAATAGTCGCTGGTCCAATGAAAATATTTATGTAGATCACACATACACAAAAAAAAATAAAAAAAATTAGATGCGCTGATTTAATAATAGAATTTCAGAGCGAAATTATCAAGCCGTCAGATGAAACGAGTTCTATACACAGGATAATAATAATAATAATAATAAAATGATGATTTATATAGCGCTGTATCCCAGCAAGGAGCCAGGCTCACAGCGCTTTACATGGAAACAAAAATACATATATAAATAAAAAGAAACATTCATAGCATATTAACTACATAAATAACAATACGGTATACTCAATACATCAGCTACGCTAATTAATTACAGAAATGTGGTTTTATTATTTTTGAAAATAAATTTTAAAGAGATGTGTCTTAAGTGCAGTCTTAAATGACTTAGCAGTTGAAATGCTACGGATGTGTAATGGAAGAGAATTCCATTGTTTGGCTGCACAAAAGGAGAATGACCTTTCGCCAAAAGATTTAGTTCTTATCTTAGGAACACAGAGAATGCGTGTATCCGCAGAGGAGCGTAGCTGACGACTTGGTGAGTAGACTGACAAAAGTTCAGTAAGATATGAAGGGCATGAGTCAGAAAAGAAGTTGTGACACAGAACGGCCAGTTTGTAATCAATTCGGGCTTGTAGAGGTAGCCAGTGAAGAGAGTAAAGTAGCGGAGTAACATGGTCATGTTTTTTTGCCCTTAGAACTAATCTTGCAGCTGAATTTTGAACTCTCTGTAGTTTTTCAATGCATTGTTTTGGCGCACCTGACAGAAGAGAATTGCAGTAATCCATACGAGCTAGAACAAGAGAACAGACTAGAGTTTTTGTTGCACTATCTTTCTGAACCATTATTGTAAAACTAGGAATGATCCACGGTGTAGCGTACGCCGCAGACTTGTTTATATATAGTGCAAGGAACGGGTGGAAGGAACGGACACAAACAGCAGCACGAAATAAAAACAACCCGTAATAACAAAGTTTTTGATTATAAATCCCTTATATATGAGACAGAACTACAAGTATTTAATACACAGTATCATTAACTAACTCATGTATAAATTACTGTAAACGGTATCATTAAATAACTCGTGTGTACACAATATCATAAACGAACCCGTGTGTACACAATATCATAAATATCTAATGTGTACACAATATCATAAACGAACCCGTGTGTACACAATATCATAAATATCTAATGAGTACACAATATCATAAACTAACTTGTGTGTACACAATACCATAAATAGCTCGTGTGTACACAGTATCATAAATAACTCGTGTGTACACAGTATCATAAATAACTCGCGTGTACAAAATATCATAAATAACTCGTGTGTAAACGGTATCATTAACTAACTCGTGTGTACACAGTATCATAAACATATCGTGTGTACACAATATCATAAACTAACTTGTGTGTACACAGTATCATAAATAACTCGTGTGTACACAGTATCATAAATAACTCGTGTGTACAAAATATCATAAATAACTCGTGTGTAAACGGTATCATTAACTAACTCGTGTGTACACAGTATCATAAATATATCGTGTGTACACAATATCATAAAGAACTCGTGTGTACACAGTATCATAAACTAACTCGAGTGTATAAAGTTTTATCCGTCTCCTGAGATCAGTTTTGTCACTTGACCTTTGACCCCCACCGTGGGTGCTATACATCCACTACTGTACACGAAGCCTGAAGACTGTTTTTTGGAAGCGCCCCTAAGTCAGGCATAACCCAGGTACCAGCCGCTCACCTGTTCACATGTGCCCGAATCCCTCAGGGCACCTTCTCTAACGACTGCTCCAGTACGACAACAGAAATGGTTTAGAGATAACAAACCTGGAGGACCAGAGGTGGAGTAGAGGTCCTGGCAGGTAACTTTCACCCCCCAATCCCACCTCCTCCCTTCTAAACGGTACCACTGATGACGTCACAAGCCTGGAGTCGCAGACGTAGAGGTTTAGTTGAGGTAAACAAGTTCCCGGGCACTGCAGTGACGAAGGATATCGCCGAGTTATATATATATAATTTCAGGATTAATCGGTAAAATTTTTATCGATTAAAATTATTTTAATCGTTAAAATAGCGATAAAATTTAAAGAAAATGTTTTAAACAATCCTTACGATTTATGAATAAATAATTAATTATTAATAATTAACAATACTTTTCTTTATTAACGTACAAACTTCTCCATTGAAAAAAAAATGCAAGTGTAAACTCTAAAATAAGCTGTTTTATTAGGAAAATGATATAAACATTTAATCATTGTTTTTATTTAATTAACAATAACAAAATTTTTATTCATTCACATTATGTTGAACTACTTATATTTAAATAAATAACTGTCAATTGCATCTTTTTGTAGCTTCCCTTGAAATTTTCAGTTTGATGGCGTCATACATAATATTTTTTAGCCTTAATCAAAATTATCGATTAAATTTAAATTAATAGATAACAGCCCTAATCAGGGGCGGATTAAGACTGCATGGGGCCCCGGGCTGCAATCAAACGGGGGCCCTATCCAGCCAGCGTCCCTTAAAATGATTGTTAACAGCTAATATAAGACTGTAACTAAATAATAATAATGAAAAAAAAAAACGAACACGAAGAAGTAACTGTTTGAAGTGTTCGCCGGTATGTTACAATTGAGTGTGAAAACAAAAACTTTTACTTCCACTGCTGGGAATCGAACCCGGTACCGCATGCATCACAAGCCATTACTCTCTCCATACGGCCAGCGGAGCTCGTCACAACGGCGAAATTTTTTAAAAATAAATAATAATTAAAACTATGTTCTCTAAGGGAGGCAACTAAATCCAGTTGTAGAGATAATATTTATTAATTTATTTTATTTATTATATTTCAAAGGGTTCGTGCAAACATTTGTACACTTTTATTATAAAATATAAAAAGTTTGGGGGCCCCCAAACCGTCGGGGGCCCCTGGCTTTAGCCCGTTCAGACCCCCTTAATCCGCCATAGGCCCTAATGTATATATATACTAGAGGCAAGTACCCGGCTTCTCACGGGTTTTAAATAAGGTATTTTGTAGAAGCGTACACAATTCTTTTTCGCAAATTAGCGTTAGGAGAGTGTACTTAACAGCATTCCCAAAGTTTCCTTCTTCTACCTACATAGGAAAAGTAGAATGGGTGATTTTCAGTATTTATATAGCGTGTAGTAGTAAAAAAAAAACCTACATATGGGCCCCCGGCTCCCAGTAAGTGATAATTTAAATATTTTTTCACATGATACCACTGCAGTAACAATTTCCTCAAATGTCATTCTTCCACCTAATCAGAAATAGGAGAATTATTAATTTTCAATTTTTATATAGCCAATCTAAGTAAAATACTTTTTTCGGCCCCCGGCCCCACGTGAGCGGGAAATTTAAGCGAATTCTACTTAAGAAACTATCGTGTAATGTCGTATATGTGTACTAAATTTCACAATATTTCGTTGTCTGAATTTTGTTAATATACCCCATTTAAGAAAAAAATACATTTGGGCCCCCGGCACTCCATGAAAAAGAAAGCCATTATTACCAGGAGAGTATGCTCAATAATTTCCAAACGTTTCATGTTTTTATCGACACGGTAAATTGGAGAATTAGTGATGAGTTTGTTTCTAATATAAGAAAAAACAACATTTGGGCCCTCGGCCCCCCATGAGTGAGAAGTTTAAAATTCTTTCTCACAAAATATCGTCGGGGTAGCGTACTTAACAACTTGCCAAAGTTTCATACTTCTACCTACACGGGAAATAGGAGAATTTTTTATTTTCAATTTTTAAATAGCTCATTTCGGGAAAAAAAAATTGGGCCCCTGGACCCCAGAGAGTGATAATTGAAATATATTTTCGCCTGTGATAATTTGGGAAATGTACTAAACAATATCCTAAAACTTCATGCTTCTGCCTACTCGGGAAATAGGAGAATTAGTTATTTTCAATTTTATATACCTCAAATAACGGGGGAAAAACGTTTTTGGGCCCCCGGCCCCCATGAGTGGGAATTTATGGAACGATTGTCATTATTGTCGGAAGAGTATGCTCAAGAATTTCCAAAAGTTTCATGGTTTTACCTACACGGTAAATTTGAGAATAAGTGATGAATGAGTTTTTAATNAGTGAAATAATAGTTTAAAGCCTAGGGACGGTGTTAATTAGGAACTCAAAAAAATAAAAAGAAAAAAAAAAAAAAAAAAAACACCTACGTTTGGGCATCCGGCTCCTCATGAGTGGGAAGTTTTAAATTCTTTCTCGCAAAATATCTTCGGGGTAGCGTACTTAACAACTTGCCAAAGTTTCATACTTCTACCTATCCGTAAAATAAGATAATTGGTGATTTTCAGTTTTTATATATAGTTCATATAAGGGGAAAAACTACATTTGGGCCCCCAGCCCCCAGAAAGAGGAAATATCAATATATTTTTGCCTGTTACCATTGCAAAAGTGTACTCAACAATTGCCTAAAATTTCAAGCTTCTGCCTGCTCGAGAAATAGAAAAATTGTTGATTTTCATTTTTTATATAGCTCAAAGAAGGAAAAAAAGTTTTTGGGCCCCCGGCGCCCATGAGTGTGAATTCATGGAACGAAACCTATTTAAGAACCTTCCCCTCATTATTATGTGTACGTTTACTAAATTTCATTTTACTGGGTTGTCTGGATCTTGAGTTATTTGGGAACAGACAGACAGACAGGCAGACACACGGACAACAAATGCGTCTTATATAGATACTAGAGGCAAGTACCCGGCTTCTTACAGGTTTTAAATGAGGTTTTCTGTAGAAGCGTACTATACTGTTTATTTGCATGAAGTAAAAGGGTAAATTTATCTTAACGCAGGTCAAATACAATTGCCTATCAGAAAATCATAGTGTCTGCAATTCTATACCAGCAATCCCAAGAATCGGGCACACCAGTTAAGACTGCACCATCGTGGTAGTGTAATTAACAACTTTCCAAATTCCCATTATTCCAAATAGTAGAATTAAAGATTTTCAATTTTAATATAGCTTATATGAGTAAAAAAACAACACAATATTTGGGCTCCAGGCTTCCAATAAGTGTTAAAAAAATATTTTATTTCGCCTGTTACCATCGCAGAAGTGTACTCAACAACTTTCGAAAATTTCATACTTCTACCTACTCGGACATAGGAGAATGAGTGGTTTTTAAATTTTACATAGCCCATGTAAGGAAAAAACGTATTTGGGCCGCCGGCCCCACATGAGCAGGTGTTTTAACATTTTTCTTTGTTAATTTACGTCGTGAGTGCCTCCTCAACAAATTTCCAAACTTTTATGCTTCTACCGTCACCGAAAATTAGAGAATACGTGATGAGTCTGTTTTTATATCAGAACAAATACATTTGGGCCCCGGGCCCCAGGGGAGTGATGTCTTTTTACTCCTCTTACCATTGCGGATATGTATTGCTCAACTTCCCAAACTATCATGCTTCTACCTAAACGGGAAATAGGAGAATTAGTAATTTTCAATTTTTATATAGCTCATATAGGGAAAAAACATTTGGGATCTGGACCCCAGAAAATGATAATTGAAATATATTTTCGCCTGCGATAATTTGGGAAATTTACTAAACAATAATCCTAAAATTTCATGCTTCTGCCTACTCGGGAAATAGGAGAATTTGTTATTTTCAATGTTATATACCTCAAATAACGGGGGGAAATGTTTTTAGGCCCCCGGCCCCTAGGAGTGGGAATTTAGGGAACGATTGCCATTATTGTCGGGAGTGTATGCTCAAAAATTTCCAAAAGTTTCATGGTTTTACCTACACGGTAAATTTGAGAATAAGTGATGAATGAGTTTTTAATGTAAGAAAAAAAAATACATTTGGGCCCCCGGCCCCCAATGAGTGGGAAGTTTAAAATTCTTTTTTGCAAATTAGCGTTAGGAGAGTGTACTTAAGAACTTCCCAAAGTTTCATTCTTCTACCTACACGGGAAATAGTCGAATCGGGGATTTTCAGTATTTATATATCGTATATTAGTACCAAAAAATAAATCTTTCTCGCAAAATATCGTCGGGGTAGCGTACTTAACAACTTGCCAAAGTTTCATAATTCTACCTATCCATAAAATAAGATAATGAGTGATTTTCAGTTTTTATATATAGTTCATATAAGGGAAAAACTACATTTGGGCCCCCGGCTCCCAGTAAGTGGTAATTTAAATATTTTTTTCAATTGTTACCACTGCGGAAGTGTACTAAACAATTTCCTAAAATTTCATGCTTCTGCCTCCTCGAGAAATAGAAAAATGTTTGATTTTCATTTTTTACATAGCTCAAATAAGAAAAAAAAATTTTGGGCCCCCGGCGCCCATGAGTGTGAATTTATGGAACGAAACCTATTTAAGAACCTTCCCCATATGATTGTGTTTACGTTTACCAAATTTCACTTTACTGGGTTGTCTGGATGTTGAGTTATTAGGGAACAGACAGACAGACAGACAGACAGACAACAAATGCGTCTTATTATATATATAATAGCCCAGTGGTGTGGGTATGTTTGTAACGTAACGCGTAACGCAAGAGATGTACCACAGTCTACAGCAGTTAGTTTAGTTGAAAAATCGTGTTTTGATGAGCACTGTAAAAATATTTAATAGGATGACGTCATTGTTTGGTGTGCATCGGTGCGCAAAATACGGTGCGCAAAATACAACCCCTATTATTATTATTAAATAAATACTTTGCGTACATTTCATAAAGTTTAATAATTCGTATTTATCAAAAAAGGACAAGTTAGTTGGTCTTTTAAAAAAAGGTTGGCGCCGTAGGCGCCCAGCGCCGTAGGCGCCCAAAAAACGGGGGCGCCGCAGGCGCCACGGCGCCTGGCACAATCTAGTATATATATAAAGATAGATATAGATATATATATAGATTTATAACTATATATATATGTATGTATATATATAGTTATAAATCTATTTTTAAAACTTCTTCGGGTTGTGTGCCCCTTTACTTACGCTCGATTGTGGGTTGTCGTTCGTGGTGTAAACAGTTAATGCGTATTGTGTAAACGTGATCGACGCGAGATGACGAGAAGCGATTCCTAATTTTAGACCTACCTGCAGAAACGTTTCTCTTACTACGAAATAATCCAGTCGAAGAAAGAGCCCCAAGTTTTGCAATTTTTTAATTGGTCTCATTGATTTTGATTCTTTTTTTTTAAACTAAGGTTGCGGAAATTTACCATTAATTAATCGTTTAATCGTTAAATTTGTTAAAAGATTAATTTTAATTTGATCGATTAAATTTCGATTAAAATTTAAGAAAATAAATTGTAATATCGTTTCCAATTTAATAATAATTTATATTTTTGTTAGTTATAAGCTTTTCCCTCGTATTATTATTATTTATTTATTTAGACGTGAATGCGTAAATATTTTCTTGCATACTTTGTTAAGTTACCAATTTTTGGAGCCATGGAATTACCGCGACTTAATCGATTTCGCAAAATATTGAATCATAACTTAACGGCATCAATATACGCGTAATAAAAAAAATATCAGTAATCAAAATTAATCGATTAATCGAATACCCCCGATTAATCGAAAAAATTATTTAACCAGTACCAGTCCTTATTAAAAAAAACCTTTTAGCAATCATTCCAGCAAGATTAAATGCCTGCAAAAAAAAAAATCCTATTTAGCTAATGAATACGAGAACAATATCTGTTCACCCCAACTTCCTCCACCAAATTCAACAGTTTCTTGTCCAGTTGTGGGCAAACTTTTCGTGGTGAGGGCCGAAACAGTGGGTCTTAAAACTTCAACAGGATGCACCTAAAAATTTCAGGCTCGTTTCAATCACAAACTAGTTGACTTCAACATAAATTTATTTCTAATTAGTTGTAGGATTCAGAGGGCCTCACATACTCCCGTTGAGGGCCGCAATCTGACCACTGCTGTTCTTGTCTACGGGTAATACGAGAGTATCCCATAGAACTAAAAGGACCCCCAAGTGAGAGCCCTTTGTTTTTCGGAGAGTGGACATGTTGGACTGGACCCACATTGACCAGACTAATGGGTCAGTTAGGATCTGGCTTGTGTGTTTGTAGGCAGCTGACAAGGCCATGCAACCGGACATTGTGTCGTTGGTTTAATGGGTGAAACATTGGTTTGTCATTCAATGTCCGGATGGGTGAAACATTGGTTTGTCATTCAATGTCCGGATATCTAATAATAGTCGAATATTTATCTTCAGCAAACTGAAGGTTCATTAGGATCGGGCAATCTTCTCACACATACATGTCACCTCATATGTCCTACTTCTGTGCCCTCATATGCCCTCAAATATCCGCCTTATATTTCCACTCCATAGGCCCACCTCGAATAGCTTTTAAATTGTCAACCTCATAGACAGGACCGGTCCTAGCAAGTGAGGGGCCCTATGCGGCTCAGTATGCGAAACGGATGGCGTGGAGCCAAAGTTGGGTAGGGATACGGAATTAATAAAGTCAATAAGAGAAAATTTAGATAGGCGGTACCTATGAAATGGCGGGGCCCTCTGCGGCCGCATAGGTTGCAGTGGCCTAAGGCCGATTCTGTTCATATATCCATCTCATATACTTCATATATCCATCTCATATACTCGTGCATGTATTCTAACTTCAAATGCCCACCTCGTATATTCCCAATTAAAATGACCACCCATCTATCCCCACCCTATCAGCTATGCCTAGCCCATCTATCGACTCCATCTGCCAACCCAAGAACCTCCCCCTCCCAACCAACATATCTTCCTACCTCTATTCAGCCCCCTCCGGTCTCTCCCCTCCCCGACTCCAAAGGAGGTTTACAGATACGACTTGTTCCCTGGTGTAAACAAGGTCTAAAAAGACAGAAGATAGAGCAAAACAAAAAAAAAAGATTTAATTCCCTACCCAAAATTGTGTGTATATCACGGGCTATACGTGGGGTGAGTGACAGAAGTCAATTGAAGTCTCTCTAACGACCTGTGCGTGTCTGTCTGTCACCGTGTACCTAAATCAAACACTCATTTCCGCGTTTGATATTTTCTAATCAGTTCTCGTGACTGCGTCATTGACCCCCCTATCCCCCCCACTTCCCATCCCCCCCCCGGGAGATCCATGCACCGCATCGAGATGTTAGTGTATTAGTTTAAATCAGGGGTCTCCTAACTTTTCTGCCGCAGGGCCACATTAAATAAATGTCAAACAGCGGCTTGGGGGCCGACTACACGCAGTTTTATTGTAAACTATGCGTAAAAGTAGTTTATTTTTTTTTTTAGATTAAAAGGTCTCCAGGGGCCGGATGAGAAGGCTTCGCGGGCCGCATCTGGCCCGCGTGCCGTAGTTTGGAGACGCCTGGTATAGAGTAAAGAGTGAGTTTTTGTGTGCACATGGTTCAATGAATAAAATGCATGGGGTTGAGTGAGTGTATAATAATAATTTATTAACGTTTTTAAAAATGCGAGAGAAAAATTTGGAAGCAGATTGTATTAAAAAAATCATGGGAATTAAGATATAACACTTGAAGTTCCTCCACGATAAACTGTATGTATGGTGGACTGAACCAATTGACAGCCACAGCGCAATACATCGCGGATATAGGGCTTGTGGTCTAAATCCTCCTTCAAAAAGATTTTGAGAACGCAGAAGAAGAAGAAGAAGAAGACTTGAAGTTCGTCTCACTGCATTTATAATCGGATGCTGCCTGGGAGCTCATTTATCGTGGGAGTTTGGGTATGGTAGTCTACAGTTAAAGTTTGTAGGTACCAAGGTAAGAAATTGGATTTGGTGGGGAGGGGGGCATGGGGGTTGGTTAGTCGGAATGACTAATGCCGGCAGAGGAAAGATGGCACGCGCTATAGTACAAACCAATAGGTCATTAAGGGCGGAGAACTTGTTGATCGATGTGTTTATATCAACTGGTCTGTGGGGGAGGGGGGATTATGTGGTGTTATATGGGAACAAACATCACGCAATGTAAGACAAAAACTAGGGATGCGGAAGTTAATGATTAATTTCAAGTGAATCGTTGAAAATTTTATCAATTAAATTTAAATTAATCGTTACCAGCTTTAAAAAAACTACATACTAATTTTCGCTCTTCCCGTCCTGTTATGGGTTGCCTGATTCAACTTTTAAAACTGTAATAAAAATGATATTTACGACTGAACATAAACCATGGAAAGACGTGGGACGCAATAATCTTCTGTAACAGCTGTGATAAGATACAGGCGCGGTGATGTTGCTACAGTGAAGAAACTTTATGGGTAATTTACTATATAACTTCATTGCGTTAAAAAGAAGTGGGTGAAGATTGAATTTAATATCTGTATTGATAATAAGGATGCCAGAATATAGAGCAGCAAAAATCATTTACAGGCAAAAACCAGGAGGCAGACGACTCACTGGTCGCCCAAGACTGAGATGGATCGATGATGTGGAAATGGACCTACACCAGCTGGGGGTTCGAGCATGGAGAAAGAAAGCCATCAATCGATCTGAATGGAAGGATGTGGTGGAGCAGGCCAGGGCCCTACATGGGCTGTAGCGCCACAGATAATGATGATTGATAATATGCTCGTGTGAAATTTGAATGTTTAAAAATTACTATGTGCATGCAAGAGTTAACTTTAAATGTCTTTAAAGTTCAAAGAAATTGTGAAACAATGGAATCGTGTTTTATGTCGAGAACTTTCGCTACCAAATAAATTAAAAACAGCTGTCGGAGACAAAAATCCAATAATCAGATCTGAACATATCCCAGTTTAGGAGCAGGAAAATATTCAATTAAAAAAACAAAAAAAAACAAAAAAACAACCGTGATTCAGAGGCGTCACCAGGGATGTGCGGGGGGATGCGGTCCGCACCGGGTGACACCATCACAAACTCTCTATGCTCCAGTTATTTAGCACTGGCAATCTCGGATGAGGTTTATGGGGAACCCCCACTGGGTGACACCGACCGTAGTGATGCCTCTGCCGCTAACAATTTGTTGTCACCAAAGTTCAAGGTCACTCTCGGCTCTTACCAACACATCTCCCCAATCCAGAAAGCTGGATTTCTCACGTTTCATTAAATCCGCCATTGTTTAAATCCCCCCGTAATCTTCACGCCCACCAACAAGATCCGCCGCTGGTTTATAACATCACTTCCTCGTCTATCTACGGCTATATAGATGGACGCACAAACATTTGCCCTTGTTGTAGGTAGGCAGTCAGAGGAGATAACTGTGTTGGATGTAATCCGTATGGACAGGTGTATGGCTAGTAAAGGTTTCTTGGGGGATCATTCTCGTGTTATCTCCCGTAGAACTGATCTAATTAAGGGCCCCTGTCAGGACAGGTATGTTATTGAATCTAGCTGACGGTATCTGGCGGCCATTGATTTTACGACTGAATCGGAAGCAGCTTGCGATATGAATAGAGATAATAATATACTTAATGGTAGTTAAAACATTCAAGTTTTTACATCCCGAACATAGGGTATAGATGGGTTCTTACGATCAGTTAAGGACCCAGTAAATTGGATATCATGTCAAAGTTGTGTGAGATCAATCGCTGTTTGTTCGGACGGGGTTTAGGGGGCAGATATGTGCAGTGGTCAAGTAGTCAAGGGAGGGTGGGTCCTTATATTGGTCAGGGGCGGGTCTGTGCAATGGTCAGGGGTGGGTCTATGATGTAGTAATGGGTGGGTCGATGCATTGGGGAGGGATAGCTCTGTGCAGCTGGCGGGGGGGGGGGAATATGTGCACTTGTCAGGTCAGATCTTAGCGGTGGCTAGGGGCGAGTCCCAGCATTGGTCAATATGACGTGGATGGTTCGTGCAGTTTGCGAGGATTAAATGGGGGAAACAGTTTGGGCCAGTTTTGACCATATTATCGTGTCTCCATGGCCATAGCTTAATGAAACTTTTAATCTACACGGCTGTCGATACCTTTCCATAGGAGTATACCACTGATGTTTAACTTAATATTCTACCTACGTGGGGTGTGGGGGGGCCATTGCTTTCACGCATGCACCTTAACACTCTCTCGCCAGTTCGACATGCCGCACATGAGGCATACGCCCTTGCCAACAGCCGACCCTAATCTGTTTGTTCAACACTAAGCTGCGATTCGATGCGCCCGAGACGCCCGTTAAAAAACTCAGCTTTCGCCGTCCCATTAACGCCATAAAGACGTTGGCTTCATTTAGACATCAGCCTCATCCCACCCCCAGCCCCTGTTCGCCACGGTCCCCGAGCTTCTTAGTTTTGTCGTTTTTTTAAATAGAAAAATCTTTTTTGCCCTCGTTTCAAAAGCTCGGCATGTGACTTGTGTACACGAACTGCTCATGGGTTTTAACGGGGCCACGCATTGTGATATTGTCAGTGGAGGTCGCTCAGCTCTTCCAATTGCGTTTTTTTTTTTTTTTTTTTTTTT
>MUZC01004515.1:289347-317439 GCA_002072015.1 Radix auricularia | reverse complement strand
GGGGGGGGGGGGTGGAAAGAGAAGAGAGAGAGAGAGAGACGGGGAGAGAAAAAGAAAGATAGATAGGGGAAAAAAATAGAACGAAAAAGAGAGAGAAAGAAAGAGAGAGAGAGAAAGAGAGAGAGAGAGAGAAAGAGAGAGAGAAAGAGAGAGAGAGAAAGAGAGAGAGAGAAAGAGAGAGAGAAAGAGAGAGAGAAAGAAAGAGATAGATAGAGAAAGAGAGAGAGTGAAAGAGAGAGAGAGAGAAAGAGAGAGAAAGAGAGAGAGAGAAAGAGAGAGAGAGAAAGAGAGAGAGAAAGAGAGAGAGAAAGAAAGAGATAGATAGAGAAAGAGAGAGAGAAAGAGAGAGAGAGAGAGCAGATTGGCAAGTGAGAAATAGGGACTAAGGTCAATAACTTTCATTTGTTCCGATGCCATAAGCAACACCAACTTTTGCCTAAGGACACACCAACTTACTTTTTTTTAAAGTCTTCATAAAGAGAAGATCGGGTTGGATATGGCAACCTAACGCCAACCGCCAACCATAGTCACCAGACAGGCACTGAATGAAAACGTTGCAATTATTAACTCCCCTTAAACAAGAAATAAACATCGCACCTTTCAAAGTTTTTTTTTTTTGTGCTCGTTTCTAAAATTATGAGGACTGATGATAAAACAAGTAATAAAAACTCGATTGAGTATGTAAACTTAATTTGCGAATAGAATTTCGGATTTTTTTACTCAAGGGAAATCATTCTAGATTACATTAAAGGTAATTTCAAAGGTAGTGAGTATCGCCTCGTCAGGACGACCCAATTTGCGGCTGCATACGCGCTCGTCCACTTCCGGTTATTGCTATTCTTAGTAACATTGTTTATAAAATGATGTTTATAAAATTGAAGAGTTACAAGTATTCACTGCGCCTTTCATTGAACCTCCGATTCTATATGTGCATTCAAACAATCTCTAAAATCTATCACTAAACCTAACCCAAAACCCTAAAACCATCACTAAACCTAACCCAACCCTAAATACTATCACTAAACCTAACTCAAACCCTAAAAGCTATCACTAAACCTAACCCAAACCCTAAAAACTATCACTAAACCTAACCCAAACCCTAATAACTATCACTTAACGTAACCCTAAAGTCTATCCCTAAGCCTAACATCAAAACAAACCATTAAAAAAAAAAATCTTATTCATAATCAATTCATGTAGTATTGTTTAAAAAAAAAAAAAAATAGGCATCAATCTGAAATTGAACCCCGGACCTGCGATGTAGCGTACTATCGTACTATCAATATGACCACACAGCCACACATACTCCGATGCAATTTTTAACTTTATAAAAAAAATGTTACCAAGAATAGCAATAACCGGAAGTGAATGAGCGCGTATGCAGCCTAATATTGGGTCGTCCTGACGAGGCTATACTCACTACCAATTTCAAATCTGTTATTCAGGAACTAAAACAAATATGACGTCATATCCTCTCTTGCTATTTCACACAAATAATGTGTCAATATAATGTGCTACGCGCACCAATCTAACATTAGTATTCACAAAGCAGGAAAACCCCACTAACTATTATTCTAGATTTAATTATTTAAAGTCATTTCAAATCAATAATTTTGAAACTAAACAAAACAATTGCTTTTAAAATTTTATGCTAAGCTTACGGAAGTCGAACGAGCTATTCATTTATACAAAATACCTTCTTCAACATGGTCCTAAATATTATTAGCTATCGTTTTGCGATTATTTCAACCCGATATATGTTATGGTTGGAGAGAAATGGACAAAGTACTGTTTTTTCCCCAGGAAATCTTTTCAGCAATTTTTTTTGGTCCTTTCACATCCTTGAGACCTTATTTACATTTTTCACAGATCAGAACCCTCTATCTAGTATGGTTCAGGAGGAGTTGCAGGATCAAGCTCTACAGACATTTTAAATATATGGGAAATTGCGTTTTTTAAAAAAAATCAATTTTATTTAAATTAAATAAGCTTTTTAAATAGAATAATTAAATACGCGCAATTTTCGGTCTTCATAGAAAAATCAATCATTCTATGAACTGGCTTCTCTTTGCCACCAAAAACCGTTTTAAACGTTAAGTAAACATTGCTCACAGTCTCACAGCTCAAGTACCCTATATACTCGTTCTATGGTCCGTTCCTTCTTAAGCCGACACCCTTACTTTACCCCCTAGATTTTGTATAAAATAGATCGATCTTAGAAACGAGTATATACGGTAGTTTGAAATGACAAGACGATCAAGACCGTTTCAAACCGCTATTGACACTGGTACTTTAAAAAAAGGGCTTCTGAAACTGAGAATTGAGATCCACTGATCAAGAACATTTTTTTAAAAAAAACTGTTGTAATCTCCCTTCTGAAATCTGACAAGGCGGGTGTGGCGGGGGGGGGTGTCTGGCCGCTCTCGGCTGAGCACCGTCGTAAACAAATTACAAGTCATTAAAGGGGAAGCTGCACACTTCGAGCAGTCTTAGCAGTTTAAGATTGAGCTGGCAAGATCCAGTGATCAAGAAGTCTGATCAGTCGAAAGGGGTTAACAGGTGCGGACAAGTGCGATCATAGCGCAACGGGGGAGAAAAGGAACTCCTGTTGGCGTTACTCTTTGTCCAGACTCTTTGAACTTTTATCGAGCCCGTAATTGCCTGTTTGCGAGGGCTGTGGGACTGAGTATAAATGGGAGCTGTGTTGTCTGCGGGCCTGGTCGGAAATCAAATTATGCTGCAACTTCCGGGTATTCTCCTATAACCGGATTTCTCCGAATTGTTCGTTATTCTGACTAGAGACATTTTCCGATTGCAGGCAGTTAAAAGCATTTAAAACTTAAGGCAATTACCAGGCCCATGACCCTCGGTACGCCAGTCAGTAGCTTGCTTTTAAAATAAAATGATAAAATTTCAAACAGAAAAATTTATAGCAGTTCGATAATAAGTGAGCAGAGAAAGGGAAATAAGATTCCTGCGTAAGAGATCTGTTCAGTAGAATGTTCTACCTAATTATGGTAGCTAATTTAAACCAATGACCATTGGGCAGTTAAGCGAGGTTTACAGATATAAGCTAAAGCTTGAAGGGACACTCAGTTGTTTTTAAAAAGTTACTCAAAGGCAGGAATGTTGAGGAAGTTGTCCAAATGGTGAAGCTCGTCCAAGAATCAGCGGTCAATACAAACGTTAAATTATTTATTCATTCTCCAGAAATGGAAAACGAATCGTTCAATCTGACATAAAAATGAGACAGTATTCATGCTAGTATTTCCCGCACACAAATTTGATCTGCATCTTGAATTTTTTTTCTTTACTAAAACTCAATGGCGCTGGACTTGAAATGACCAAACGAAATCCCCAGCCTGTACACGAATGAGATCTTCACTCCTTCATCCTAACAGCTCCGAGGTTACACAAATTTGTCAAACCGGTCGTCGTGTTTTCCTTTTGTTATTGTCACGTGACGCACGAAGGGAAGAGAACAATTGGGGTATCTCTTCCTCGAGAGGGGCGACGGGGGGATGTTGTGGTCCAGCCGTTTCCTTCTTGATGAATCAGCCGGCAAACAAACGGACGAACAAATGAACCAACAAGCGAGCTCAAACAGACCAGCTGCCAACGCACGCAAGCATCTCTGTCACATCACAAACACAACCACGGCCCTAGAAGTACAGGCGGAGTTTGTTGTTCCTGGGCATAAATATCAACAAACCTGGGATAACATCCTTATAACAACCACACAGTTTCATAGCAAAACCTTCTACCTGGCAGAGAGTCTCCATTTTGTACACATATCACCATCTCTCTCACTCACTCACTCACTCACTCTTTCTCACACACACACACACACACACACAAACACTCGCCCACACACTCTTTCTCTTACTCTCTCTCTCTCTCTCTCTCCCTCTTAAACTCTCTCACACAAACTCTGTCTCTCTCTCTCTCACACTCTCTTAAATTCCCTCTCTCTCTCTCACTCTCTTACATTCCCTCTGTCTCTCTCTCACACTCTCTTACATTCCCTCTCTCTCTTTCTCTCTTTCTTCCTCAGTTTAGCCCACATAAAAAACAACGTAGACAAACTATTTGTGTAAGAAGACAATAAATTTAAGCTTTATTCATGAACTAATACTAATAACAGTAGACGTTTCGGCTAATGCTTTCATCAGTACAAAAACATAACATTGTGTACGTTGTTTTTTTTAAATTAACAAGCTTTATGAAGTCCCATTATGTATGATATATTAGCCCACATAAGGCAATATGTCTTGGACACAGGTCTTCGGTATAGTGCACATCAAAAAATATGTCTTGGACACATCTCTTTAGCATAGTGGACATAATCAATTTACTGAAAATAATTTATATAAATACACATTAATTAATGAATCCTGAGTGAATTGTTTTCATGCTACATCAACTGCCTATAGAAATATCATGATGCTAAATTGGACTGCAGTAGGGGTTTTTGAAGAAATTAAATGAGAAACTATTTTACAACAAACGATTGTGAGGCATTTCAACTTACAAAAGTGGCGAATAGTAGGAAATGCGTAAAATTTAGAAGGACGGGATCTGTGAGAAATAGAAAGAGAGAAAGAGAGAGAGAGAGAGAGAGAGAGAGACAGAGATGGAGAGAAAGAGAGGATGAGAAAAAGATTAACGGAAGTTGGTTAGCGGTTTACAGTAGCTCGGGACAGGTGGTTACCTTTCCATGGTAAAAAGTAAGAGCCTACTTGTGGCCTACCTGTGGCCTGTGGAGAAATCAAGAGAAGGTACCGGAGACACAAGTCAAAGACTGGGATCATATGCAAGCCAGATGGGGAGGGGGTGGGGGTAAAGGGGGCCCTGAATGTTTTGGGTGGTCCGTATGGGTGGGATGATATGGGGGAGGGGGGAGACGGGAAAGGGTTAAAGGTCGGCGAAGTAGGCGAATGATATTTCCGTTATCCTCAGAAGAGTTGTGATGTAATTCATTAATACAGAGGATCGCAAACGTTTTGCCTCGATACGATACCAGTAGTATCGTGACACCATACGAGACACAATGCAGCGATACGACATTAGTGGTGCCGCAATTCGTTATTACTGTTGCTGCGATACGATACTTTTGGTGACTCAAATCGGTTACTAAAGGGCGAACATATGAATGGAAGGATTTTTTTAAAAAAATAATAAATCCTTAAAAATGAGTTAGATGCTTGTCCGAATCGTTGTTTTTGGCAAGCAAATTATTTAATTATCAGTTATATCATTAAACTGTCGTATTGTCTGTGTTATTTTTTCGTTTCTTTTAATATCATATTACATACATTCTAAACGAAATCAACATTGTGATGCATTCTGTAATTATCGTTCTTTTTAAATCACTTATATTAACTTCATAGCTTTGTATGTCGTGATACCGTGGAAAGACAAAATTAAAAAAAAATACTCACTTTCCATGATGCTATCGAGCTTAAATTTGACACATAGACTTGTGTTACCTAACAATACATTGATTCAAAATTTGAGATCGATCGAATTTACCGTAATTAAATTAATGAATTTTTAGTTTATCTCAATGTATCTCTATATAGCATGTGTAGCCGTCTGCTATAGTTGACCTCCATGGGTCACTGAATGTTTACTTCAGCCCTCGATGACCACATCCCGGTGTTTTTTAAAGCACCTGGATGTTCAGTCACGTTCAGTCTGTAGATGTTTATGCTAGTTGGTCGCGCGGTGCGTATTAGATCTACATTGAACATAATCAATACTTTTAATAGTGTCTCATATAAAAGGGATTTATAGTCAACAAATTTGTTGTTACGGGTTGTTTAATTTCCTTTAAAAATAAGTCTCTTGATATATTTATATCATCTAAATTCCACGAACATATTTCTCATTTCAGGATGAAAAGATGGGGCTTTCCCGATGTGGCAAGTTCCTCAAGTATTCCATGTTCCTGTTCAATGCTGTGATCCTGGTGAGTGGAGTGGTGGTGTGCGTTGCCATGGTGTCCGTAGTGTGTGTGTTGGGGGGGGGGCAATGTGCTTTTGTTGTGTGGAATTTTTTAGTCTGTGATGCGGGGACATAGTTTGTGGTGTGTGGATGTGAACTCTGTGGAGTGTTGGGTATGATGTCAGCGATTGTTGGGTGGGGGCAAGTTTTTGGTGGTGTGTGGGTGGGATGTCTGTGAAGTGTGGGATATAAAGTCTGCAATACGAGGTACGATTCTTGTGGTGTGTGGGCATGGTTTATGTAATGTCGGGATGTTTGTGGTTTTGATTGTGGGATAGGAACAAGATATGGTGTCTGTGATAATGGGGTGGGGGTGGGGATGTGTAGAATCCTTTGAGGGCCAACCCTATCACCAATCAAACGAATCACTTCTTCAACACCACCATTTACCGAGCGCCCCCTGTCAAGATCCTAACGGCATTGAATGACACAAACTGCAAACACGCTTCCAGATGTGAGCGAATCTCTTACAGTGGGACGAACCCTTCCGATATAGCCAAGTCCATCATTGTTGACGTATTATAATGTTTCAAATATTTCATTTAGGCCCGTTAGAGCTAAAACCTTCGTCAGCTGCAATAGATTTCATTCTTAATAACACTTTTGGGGAGGGTGGATTTAAGACTGCACGGGGCCCCTGGCTGCAATCAAACGTTGGCCCTGTACAGCCAGCGTCCCTTTAAATAAACTGTTTGCTAGCAGTTAATATAAGACTGTAAATAAATAGTCCATTGGTTTCCCTGATCATGCTTTGTGTGTACTATGGAAACAGCTTTCCAAATCAAAAATATTAATCATTAAAAAAAAACGAGCACGACGAAATAACCGTTTGAAGTCTTTGCCGGCACATTGAAATTGAGAGTAAAAAAAAAAGAAACCATATGTATAAAAATCATGTTAAGCCTGGTCCCTTTTTGGACTCAGTACGTGTTAGCGCATTTTCGTATTATGTATCAGTACTTATGTTAGATATCAGCATTATGTAGTTATCAGTAATTGTGTTTAGATTTTAGACATATTTTTATGAATTTTCTTGTGTAATGAATATACCTGAAAAAAAATTATTTAAAAGTCATTTCTTTACATTTTAAATTTTTTTATTTTCTCTTTAATCTAACTACAAGTGGTTTGTGGTCACTGAAATAGGACTCATAAATGAAACATTCTAAATTGTAATCAGCTAATCGCCCAAATACTCCATCAATTGTTGTTTGATAGATTGTGGTTGCCAATCTTGTTGAAAGTAGTTGAATGTTGAAGCTTGTTTCGAAAAAGTTTTCAATTTCTGCCCCTGGGCCGCTAAGATCTTGATTGAAGTCACCACAAATGATGACGTAAAACTCTCTAAACTTTTACACATATTCTAATGACGTCAACAAAAAAAAACTAATTCTTTTGCACGCTTTCGCACCACTAACCAATAACTTTAACTCTTCAATGCTTGAAAAACGATGTATTCGACTTCCGGCAATGGCGGCCGTTGCCTGCGCCAGTGTTATCTCTCGATTCGCAATGTTTTTTGGTAGTTTTAACGGGGTTTTTTAACGGATCGAGTAACTGAGTGTTGATGCACAAATGGCAGGTCAGGACATACAAAAAACATATATACATCATGGGTCTAGGACTTATGGTTGCTGAGATCTAGGGTGATGACAGACGGACGGACAAAACGGGTGCAATAGCGCATTCGACTTCTCGAAAATGCGCTAAAAAATCCACCAATAGGAATATATCTCGACATCGCTTGCACCACGAACCTATACTCTTCCATACGACCGGCAGAGCTTATCAAACTGTGAAATTTAAAAAATATATATAAACAATATCTATAATATGTTCAATTGTTATATATGTGTGAGCCACTCAAATCAAGTTTTTCGATTATTAATTCGGACTATCGGGTTTGAATAGCGATCAGGTTAATAGATGAGATTTATTAATTTATTTGATTTATGATACTTTCAAGGAGTCGTGCAAACATTGTACACTTTTATTATATAGTATATAAAAATGTTGGGGCCCCAAAACCATCAGGGGCCGTTGGCCATAGCTCGTTCAGCCCTCTCCCCTTAATCCGCTATAGCTGTTGGAGGATAAATTATATGAAGATTTAGTCTTTTGTTTAAAGAGATAAGACTTTGCGATACACCTCTAATAATATTCATGAGTTTAATTCTGTAGTGAATCTTAATATATATTTAAGAAATAATATCATCGGGTATGTCTAACAAAATTGAAGAAATTAGATTATTTAATATATCTAAACTAATCATATTTTAAAAATACATTATGTAGTTCATCTAAAATATATTTTAAAAGTTAGATTATATATATGTAATGATATTTATTGAACACATTTGCTTACTTGATAAATATAAATAAGTTGTAGGAAAACGATTTTTATGAGAAATTTTTATTTTTTTAAAAAATAGATAACGTCATAGATCTACACTTTCTTTGTTTGAAGACCTCTGACTAGCTTCAGCTGCATAGTTGGTTTTTAAAAAAGAAATGCAAATGTGTTATAGATCTAGATTCTACACTAAATTATTGCGTTTTGAATTAGTGTCAGTTCTATTGTTTTAAACATATTTTTGTCTTTATATTTAAATGATAAAACTGGGTGAAAATGGCTTCGCTAGGCCAAAATGCAAACAGCATAAGAATAAGTTTCATTAAGAAAATAATTAACTTCAAAAATAAAATACATTTCTGATGTTGTGAGTTAAATGTGAAAACTGTAGGAAGACAACTCAACGCAAGTGTGAGATGTGTTGAAGTAGGTTGTCGCTACTTGGAAATACAGTATGTTGAACTGTTCGAAGTTTTCCTTGTGCTCCTTCGGTAAATTACATCGTCATTCTCATACGTGATCCTCGGAGACTTCAAGAAAATCAATTTGTACAGAAAATATATCACGTAGAATAGGACTGTGATGAAACTTTTGAATAGAATACACAAACTAATTGTATAATCAAACGAATAAATTCAAACCTTTATTAATTGACTAATGCACAAGAAGGCTAATGCCCTCATCATTTAGACTATAGATGTACAAATATAATCTCATTTCACGCAAGACCTTAATTTTTAAAAAAAATAACTATTTAATTAAGTGGGCATAAAACAAAAAGTTCTTGAAACGGATCAAATAGAAAAAAAGGGATCAAAATTCTTTTTTTTTTTTTTAAAGACTTCTATTCAAGTGGGATATACAACAAAATGTAATTTGTTATTTATTCTCATGAAATTACTTACCATGACGTAACTTTTAAATACAATAAGTTTTTTTTTTAAAATATCAAATTGATTGTAAATGGATTTGTAGCAAGAACTTAATAACAAGACTGAACAACTTTAGAGACGCACAAAACAAATTATATGTAATGTTATTTGATGTAATGAAATGTTATCAAGACTGAATTGTTAAGGTCGGTGGGATAGATCAGAGCTTCTCAAACTGATGGTGCGCGGACCATCTGACGCCGGTCAGAAGAAATTATCAAGGAAGGAAAGAAGAATATAATTATAACCTTCCATTTGCAGCCATTAACACTAACCCTAAAATATGTTAGTTTTTCAACAATAACAAAATAAAATAAATTTCAGTAGATCTACATTAATTTCAATACTTTTTTTTTTGTGAGTAAATTTGAAATAGATGAATGTTTATAACTGGCTACATGCCTTGAAAATAGAACATAAAGATTTTTTTACACCAGCATTCGGAACTTGCCGTCTGCTGATGTAAGTGAAAAATATCCGACTGAAAATTACGAAGTACAGTACATTTAATTAAATGGTCAGAGTAATAATTAATATTGATTTCAATGAAATATTTAAGAAACTAGATTGTGCCAGGCGCCGTGGCGCCTGCGGCGCCCCCGTTTTTTGGGCGCCTACGGCGCCAACCTTTTTTTTAAAGACCAACTAACTTGTCCTTTTTTGATAAATACGAATTATTAAACTTTATGAAATGTACGCAAAGTATTTATTTAATAATAATAATTGTGCCGGGCGCCGTGGCGCCTGCGGCGCCCCCTTTTTTTGGGCGCCTACGGCGCCAACCTTTTTTTTAAAGACCAACTAACTTGTCCTTTTTTGATAAATACGAATTATTAAACTTTATGAAATGTACGCAAAGTATTTATTTAATAATAATAATAGGGGTTGTATTTTGCGNACCGATGCACACCAAACAATGACGTCATCATATTAAATATTTTTACAGCGCTCATGAAAACACGATTTTTCAACTAAACTAACTGCTGTAGACTGTCGTACATCGCTCCTCAGCGTTTCAACTAAACTAACTGCTGACTGCTGTAGACTGTCGTACATCTCTTGCGTTATGCGTTACGTTACAAACCCACACCACTGGGCTATTATATATATTTATTTTAGTGAATATTATTAATATATATTTAATATATTTAAAAAAGTAATTTATTTTTTACCAAGTAACCGGGTTTTTGTTTGTTTGTTTGTTTTGTAAACAGCATGAAATGATTTATTTAAATTCTTAATGAAAATTAGTTTGCATTGATTTGAATTTGTGTTCATAGTCGAATGGCGGTTAAATGAGATTCCGCAAATGTTGGTGATTAGTTCCCTTGAATCTACTCAAACCAGCAGAGAATTAGAAAAAGATATGTCCCCCAATCTCAAACAATAGCTTTGAATTGTGAAACGTAAAAGTTATACATTAAAATTTGATTAGTTTTCTCCAAAACTTCAAGAATAATAATAGAGAGAATAAAGTTGATATTTGATGCCGAAAGATTTATTTTATAAACCCAATTTATATATGGAAAAGATAGAGCCAATTGCAGACCAAGGAAGAGTTGGGAGGACAATATCAAAGAGTGGACCGGCCTTTCATTTAGCGATTCCCAGAAGGCAGCTCAGAACCGTGACACTTGGCATGAGATAGTGCGCAGCTCAAAATGGTGCCCCAACGACCCAGCGTCGGGTTAAGGGACAGTTCAGTTCAGTTCAGTCAGAGCCAATGGATATTTTTTAAAGAGAAGAAACATGAATGCTGAGCATCAAACGAAATCTGACTCTATGCACAATTACACGGAAGAAACAGAAGCACTTCTAGGGTTGGTAGCTCATGGTGTCACCCGGGGTGGTAGCTCATGGTTTCACCCGGGGTGGTAGCTCATGGTGTCACCCGGGGCGGTAGCTCATGGTGTCACCCGGGGTGGTAGCTCATGGTGTCACCCGGGGCGGTAGCTCATGGTGTCACCTGGGGCGGTAGCTCATGGTGTCACCCGGGGCGGTAGCTCATGGTGTCACCCGGGGTTGTAGCTCATGGTGTCACCCGGGGAGGTAGCTGATGGTGTCACCCGGGGTGGTAGCTCATGGTGTCACCCGGGGCGGTAGCTCATGGTGTCACCCGGGGTGGTAGCTCATGGTGTCGAACGGGGCGGTAGCTCATGGTGTCACCCGGGGCGGTAGCTCATGGTGTCACCCGGGGTGGTAGCTCATGGTGTCGAACGGGGTGGTAGCTCATGGTGTCACCCGGGGCGGTAGCTCATGGTGTCACCCGGGGTGGTAGCTCATGGTGTCGAACGGGGCGGTAGCTCATGGTGTCACCCGGGGCGCTAGCTCATGTTGTCACCCGGGGTGGTAGCTCATGGTGTCACCCGGGCTGTAGTTCATGGTTTCACCCCCTCACGACTTAAACCATAGAACTCCTCTAAGTTTTCCAGTGCCAAATCACGGGAACACACATAATTTTACATTTTGGTGTCGACCGGGGCAGCCCGCCCAAACGCTACCCCCTATTGACGCCAATGGGTGGAAACATTAATGAAACCGAAGCTTGATTAGCGAAACGAATTCGTTCTAGCCTCACTTGAAACTATTACTATTCGTATATTCAGTTCGGTTTCGTAAGTGTGGATGATGCTGGCATCCCAACACCTCACGGTTTTAGTTGTAGCGATGTTCTCAACATATTTTAATACGAAGTGAAGACTATAGTAACTGAACAATTAGCAACAATATTTAAGATGATTTTTTAAATTGTTAAATGACATAATTACTATCCAAATATACATAAATAATAGAACTATGTTTTCAACTATATGGGTGTACAAATAGGCATTTTATTTTGTCATGGTAAAAACACTAATGACTGTCTTAAAATAAATGTTTATTGTCGACATCGGCTCTACTTCATAATTTATTGTTATTGTCAACATCTGATGTACATTACAGTGTATTTGTTATTGTTAAAATCTTATGTACATTAAAATTTATTTGTTATTGTCAACATCTCATGTACATTACAATTTATATTTATTGTCAACATCTGATGTACATTACAATGTATTTGTTATTGTCAACATCTCATGTACATTACAATTTATATTTATTGTCAACATCTGATGTACATTACAATGTATTTGTTATTGTAAAGATCCGATGTACATTACAATTTATTGTGTCAACATCTGATATACATTACAATTTATAATTATTGTCAACATCTCATGTACATTAAAATTTATTTGTAATTGATTTGAACGTCGTAATTGCACCACAACGCACCGGTACAAATGTATTTTATCAAGTGCTTTGTTCTTTAGAAAATTAAGGTGTCCAAATTATAATTATTATTTACTTTGAAACTCTTTTCAAATTTAATTTACAATACTGTGATACATGTAGGTTTTAACTCGTATTTCTTTAAAAATATATAGTTAGTAACCTAAGCTAAGTTTACAAAATAAATAAATTCAAATAAAAACAAAATTTAAATATTACAATAATTTATACTTACATAAACAATTAAATTAATATCTTTAGGTTTATCTATATCTATATTTAACTGCATTATAATTAATTAGAGCAACAATACCCTGTTGAATCTATTTCTGTAAGTGGCTCACCACTTGACCTCGATCCCTTCATTTAGGGATACTAATACAATAAAATGCAGTAAATTGCGAATCTTTTGGTGCCTGAATGTAGAGACGAAAAATGAGCATAAATAAAATTGACTTTCTTTTCCACTTAATTATTGAGACAATCATTTACTATTAATAGATACATCAATGATAAAAATGGGGCCCAACATTGGAACATTTAATTCGCAAGCAACATTTTTAGAAAACATTTCACTGTTTCGGTCCTTGACAATGAAGAACATAAGTATAAAAAAATAAAATAGTAGTTACCGCCCACATCAAGACAAGTGATTATTATTTTCAAAATAGTTAGATGGCATGTAGCATGTAACTAACCGAATTCGTGCCCAAAGTTTTGTGGCTGTAGGCGGTCACTTTAAAGTCTCTTCAGGCTTCGATTGTTGAATCTGCAAGTGATGCAGCGTTCACAGGCCACGGCTATGAGGGTTCGACGCATTACCCAGCACCCTTTATTTCCCCAACTGGCGCTAGGTACCCATTCGGGGCTGGGTGGACTCAGGGACGCCCTAGGCCCTGGAAACAAATCCTTGTCTTCACATGGATTCGAACCGTGTTCATCGGTACGGCAACCCAGCGCGCATGCCACCCGACCACCGTGCTCCTTCATGTGGCAGTTTTTTCTGTAAATACAACGCTAAATACTCAAAGTATCCAAATATTTTCTTTGATTGATGATAAAGAAATATGCAACTCTTTCTGGTATCAAAGTTGGAAATGGCCTTCTTTGGTCTCAGCGGCCCAAAAGACAATGAATCCCATTGTCAGCATCATATCCCTAAAGTGCGCTGCTAACATACTCGGGGGGATGGAGGGAAGGTTTCTTGTCAGATTAATCCCTGGTCATGCCCAGAACACACGCTTTGGTCACAACCCATCCCCACCTGGTGAATGCCCAATGTCTGGCTTCATACAGACTCGAAGTGTCTATGCCCTGTAAGACATCATGCACTCAGAGAACACGAGTCTCCCGAGGGAGTTTCTATCGTAAGCCGCTGATGGAAGTAGTCCTTGAGGGGAGACAGGATGGTAGGGTATGTCTGGATACAGGGGCGTGTGGCGAGCACGGGGAATCCTGGGTGTAAAGGGGTGGGACACTTTCGGTGTAAGAACATTTCGCATGGGCGCTAAAGAAATTAGTGTTCTAAAAGCGTATTAGGTGCTCAAAGTGTATGGTGTGCTCAAAGAGTATGGGGGCTCTAAGTGTATGGGGTTTTCAACGTGTACGGGGTGCTCAAAGTGTATGAGGTGCTTTAAGTGTATGGGGTGCCTAAAGTATATGGGGTGATTAAAGTTTACGGGGTGCTCTAAGTATATGGGGTGATTAAAGTTTACGGGGTGCCTAAAGTATATGGGGTGATTAAAGTTTACGGGGTGCTCTAAGTATATGGGGTGATTAAAGTTTACGGGATGCTCTAAGTATATGGGGTGATTAAAGTTTACGGGATGCTCTAAGTATATGGGGTGATTAAAGTTTACGGGGTAATCTAAGTATATGGGGTGATTAAAGTTTACGGGATGCTCTAAGTATATGGAGTGCTCAAAGTGCATGGTGTGCTTAAAGTGCATGGTGTGCTCAAAGTGTATGGTGTGCTTAAAGTGTATGGTGTGCTTAAAGTGAATGAGGTGTTTAAAATGTAAGTGAGCTTTATATATATTGGGTTCTCGGAGTATTATTGTGTTCACAGTTTTTTTTTGGGTGCTCAAAATGTAAATCTTCTTATTTAATTAAGTGTGCCCAATTTGTAAGTATGTCCAAAGTTGAAGAGTTAATTAAATTTTAATAGCTTCTCAAAGTTTAAGGTGGGCTTGTAGTGTAATGGGTTCTCAGAGCACATTGGAGTTTATTGCTTTAGTCCCGATCAATCTCGTGTAAAACGACGCCTAGAAATCCCAGTATATCAGAGGCCTGTAGCCATTAGCTTGATGGGAGACCGGTCAGAGCTTCTCCCTACCAGACCGTGTCCTGTGGGGCCAGGGGGTCAAAGGGTTCACCCGTGTCAGACATCACTCAAACACACTCACTCAGCTCTTCATGACCTCGGCGCCGTGTGATCCATTCGACCGCCTCTCGCGGTTTACATGACAGGCGAACAGAGTTGCCCAACAAAAACTAATGGTGTGAGAAGTCTGCTAGAAAGTGTCTGTGGTCAGTTGTTCTTCCGTCACGTTGGCCATTAGGTACTTGGCCCGAACACGCTTCGTTCCGCGCTATGAGAGAGACTTGGTGAAAATGTAAATGTCAAAATATTGACTGGTACTTGTATACTTTTGTAAGACCATATTCAATTGTTTGATTGGATACTTTATCTATGTTTTCTTTTATTGTTCTCACTAGTAATTTTTAAACATTGCCATTGTTAAATGTTTTCTGTGTTAACTCATAGCTCCTGTATACTGTTTTCATGTAACACAATACTGATTTTGCGCCCTAATTTTTATTTTCCCCCTCAATTAAATTAATTTAATTATTATTGTCAAATTATTATTTTAATGTATTGTGAACTTAATGTGAACAAAAAAAGTAATAATATAAAATTTTTAGTTACTATTTTTAAAAATTTCGTTAGAGGCACTATCCATTTTCACGGTGTAACATTTAAGAAAACAAGACCTTTCTTGGTGTGATCTGGTATGAGCTATTTGGTAGTCTTTGTGGCCTGTAGATGTTGGTGCTCGTGTGTGCGTGAATGTGGGCCATGAATGCGTTTAAATTGAACATTAACTCTACATATCTTTTTATGTATTCGTGTTGCTTTTTTGCATGTTCTTTGGGCGTCTTTGTTGACAAATTTTACTCCCTTCTGTTAAATGTGCAAACATTTTGACAAAACTTGTTGGGGTCGATGATACGGTCGCACAGAAAGCGCCCCAAGTCCATGCGAGGTCACGATTTCACCGGACCCGATCAAGTCCAGAGTCCAAGACAATCAATGTGAGACCGCGGCATTCTGGGAAGTCTCCTGGTCTTAACTTAATTCCTGAAAAAAACAGTTTGGGCTGGGGGTAGGGGCTTGAACCCTCCAATAGTCCCTCCCCCGTCCTTCTCCACTCCCTCCCATTTCTTAGATTGACTTATCTGTTACAGACGATCCTTCGATACAGAATATTGTAGCGTAGCCCTACGCTTATCAGTAGGTTATGTCTAGTCATTCATTTTTATTGGACTTTTAAATTTTGATAGAGTGCAAGTTTTCCTGGTCTCATACGTCAACCCGTGCAACTTCCGAATTCCAGAAGTGAAGATCGAGAATTAGTATTTGTTGGTTCTTGCATACGAAATAAGAAACTTTTTATGTTGTTGTTTTGAAATCCCCATTTCTGTACAATGGTTATATTAGATTATCTTTACTCTCAGAGGTGGATTACTGTCTTGATTCAAAGTACTCTTACAATACACGGGACTCGGACCTTGTGTATGATGTAGTGGATGTGTGTTCAATCAAATGCATCTGAAAAGCTTATAAGTAACTCTTAGTTACCAAAGATCACGTTCATTCCTTGATTACGTTGATTATATCCCCGCTTTCACGATACAGCTTTCACGATACAGCTTTCACGATACAGCTTTCACGATACAGCTTTCACGATACAGCTTTCACGATACAGCTTTCACTAAACAGCTTTCACGATACAGCTTTCACGATACAGTTTTCATGATACAGCTTTCACGATACAGCTTTCATGATACAGCTTTCACGATACAGTTTTCATGATACAGCTTTCACGATACAGCTTTCACGATACAGCTTTCACGATACAGCTTTCACGATACAGCTTTCATGATACAGCTTTCACGATACAGCTTTCCCGATACAGCTTTCACGATACAGCTTTCATGATACAGCTTTCACGATACAGTTTTCATGATACAGTTTTCACGATACAGCTTTCGCGTAATTCGAAGAAAGAGACATCACCAGCTGGCGGTGTGTCCGTTTGACCAATCCACCGCAGACCAGTGGTATATTTCAATTGAGTCGCCAACGGCATGCATGCCATTTTTATGTTAAGTCCAGCTTTGTGAAAGTCAGGAAGATTATGTTGATGAAAAAAGTATATTTTAAAAAGGAGTCAACGGTTGCCATGGAAACCATCGAGCACCCAGCTTTTCTCATTAGGGTTGTCTCTCTCTGCGGATCACCGCCCGATTTTAGTTCTCTAATGACTTTTCAGGGATATCTCAGATGCACACCTTTTGAGCAAAATCATTTGAAAAATAAATAAATAAAGTTGCTGATTATTCCAATGTGTCATTATAAGTCAAGTCCACTAACCAGTTAATCACTATTTGTAGTAGCGAAATTTCAGAGATTCTTACCTTTTGTTCTCGTCACAAATACATCGCGCCCATACCATGACATTAAAACCATGACACGATTCTCTTAAAATGGGATAAACTTTTGTAAAGTACAAATCTTTAAAACAATAATTTTCAGGTTCAAACTAATTGAGGCCATATGTTATGTCTTGACACAAGTTTAACTCAACATTTAAGAAACAAATCATTTTAAAATTACATATTTTAAAAATTTGAAAATGACTTTTTCAGTAGACGACTGTGAAATAAAAACTCTATATCACTATATGAAATTATCTCCCATGGGCTCCAGTAACTTCATCGTCCTACTTCTTGATAATGTGGTCATGATACCCCTGAATTATGCAGGGATTTTTATTTTTCAAAAATGGATGTTTAACTTTTTCATTAGTGACGTAGAGAAGAGTAAGGTTTCTGGATTGAGGACAAAGAACGATAGTAAATTTAAAATTGTTGATTTGCGCTAAGAAACAATTTAAATATACGGCCAAAAATAAACAGTTTTCTAATAAAGACGTAGAAATAAGGTCTATAATAGTTGATAGTTTTAGTTACATCGAGGTAGAAATTGAGTTCAAGGCTGTTCTAAATAAAAAATGTGTGGAAATTTGACGAACAATGAGATGTATGAGCTGGTCAAATATATTCAGGGGTGAGGGGGAGGGGGAAATCACTAATGTTAAGGCTGACCATAGAGTCAGTTACATAATATAATATATCTGGTGTAGTTTCAACGTTCCCAAAGGAAGAAATACCACTACTATTTACAATCCCACCTATTTTATCAATTAGACTTGTAGCAAATGCCACTGAATTATTAATAATTATTGTCAATGCCACCTTTTGTAACAGAGCCACCCCAACTAGCAGTCTCCTTACTAGTAGCAGGTCCTACCCAAGAAGCAAATCAAGAATAATTCCACGTCTAGTGGAGCTTTAAGAGTAGGTCCACCTCTAGTAGCAGTCCAAGAGTAGGTCCACCTCTAGTAGCAGTCCAAGAGTAGGTCCACCTCTAGTAGCAGTCCAAGAGTAGGTCCACCTCTAGTAGCAGTTCAAGAGTAGGTCCACCTCTAGTAGCAGTCCAAGAGTAGGTCCACCTCTAGTAGCAGTTCAAGAGTAGGTCCACCTCTAGTAGCAATCCAAGAGTAGGTCCACCTCTAGTAGCAATCCAAGAGTAGGTCCACCTCTAGTAGCAATCCAAGAGTAGGTCCACCTCTAGTAGCAGATAACAAATCGCTTTTGTCCCAGAACTGAACAATAAAATGGTTGAGCATAGAACCGTCTGGGTTCAGAGATTAAAAGGGCGGGGTTTCCGGTGCCTGTGGAAGGGAGATAATAAAATCCTCTTCCCTTCATAATGCCACCTTTTGTATCTCCGAGACATAAGGACCTGGAAAAGGGAGATAATCTTGATGAAATGAAAACATGGTTTTATGTAGTTAGGTCTGGCGAGATAGTTATGAGATTGAGTTTTAGCGCGCATTATTGCTTGGTTATCACATAAAACTTGAATCATGCCAAGTAGGCTGAAGTGATTGAGACAAGCAATGTTCTCTCTAAGGTTCGTTTGCTTGTGTGTATAATAACAAACTTGTGTGCACATCATCCATTTTTGTGTGCATAATTTTACATCCCACAAACACAAATAGTATATTAATCTTATCAACGATTGCTGCACGGTAATTCTAAACTTCTGCGCGGTATATGTAAGATGTCAGCGTGGTCGCGCAGCTTAACGTGAAAATTGGCCCCCGAGGCTCTGAACGCATCTATTTAATATCACTAACGTAGACTGTACACTATTGTTTAGTTATTTGAAAACCTTTTTAAAAATATCCACGGCCCATCAAAAGTCAATAACTCTAAGACGATGCGTTTGTCCACTCTGAAATCTTTTAATACACTCTCCCAGCAGACGGGGGAACACAATCAAAGTCCGCGGCTTGTCTTGATTGGATCACATCAAATGGTCACAGACGACCAATACCAACACGAATCCTTAAATGTGATTGGCGGATTAGCCAAACCTTACATTTTCCCCCTGGATAACCATTTGTTTTAAAAAAGAAGAAAAAAAAAGCGCTCGGAGTTCGTCATTGGCTAAATTAAGTTGACTGGTCCAGTAACTAGCTGACCTGTCAGAGTTTGACGTCCTGTTTGTTCAACTGTTCACCGAGTCAAGACTTCTGTTTGGAGAGATTTAATTCAAGGACCCGGCGGAATAGAAATTGCATTATTGATTTATTTTTTTTACCCCCGTCCAAGACTGCCGTCTGAACTTGCTGTACTGTTTGCGTGTCTTTCATCCCCTCCAGACTTCTTGAAATTAAAGCAGTCACCAGGAAGAGAGGTCCTACAGAAATCTTGTACCTGAGATATTGGATGAAGGTCTAGCAGTAATCTTGTACCTGAGATATTGGATGAAGGTCTAGCAGTAATCTTGTACCTGAGATATTGGATGAAGGTCTAGCAGTAATCTTGTACCTGAGATATTGGATGAAGGTCCTACAGAAATATTGTAGTTGATATGGATGAACAGTCCAAAAGAAACCGCGTATCAGAAATATGGGATATAGTCTACATTCCAAAGAAAATAAATGGATACAAATCACGAAGAAACCCTACACCTGATATATAAAATAAAACTTTTACCTGAGATATAAGAGAAAGGTTGTTTTTTTCCTTGAGATATACGAGAAACATCTCCTGTGAAATATAAGAGACGGCATTTACCTTAGAAATAATTAAAATCATATAGAAATTGTATGATGAAAAGTAAAATGAAAGGCTGGTAACTTAAAATGTTCAGCGAAAAAGCAAGTAATGAAATAACATATTCTAGTTTCAACAAAAACGCCCGCTTAAATTGGCTCCCTTTCGGCTGCAGTTGTGTGTGTGTATTGACCTGTGTCCGAATGCCTTTTTTCATAGAATAATATTCACATACAAACAGTTAACATTCGAATCTTTGACATCTCGTTCGTGACGATGTTATCCATTGCTTATTATGTCTTGCAGTTGTTGTTGTTGTTTTTTTACCGATAGACTTTTAAATTATCATTTGTGATCGATTGACCTTTGAACTCTGACATGATCTATATTTTATTTTAAAAAATTGTGTTCTATTCCCAACCAGATTGCAGGATGTGGTCTCTTGGGCTTCGGTGTCTACTCACGAACCAGTGAGAACCGCCTGACGCAGCTGTCGTCCATCCTGGGCTCCTACTACTACTCCGCCCTGTCCATGAGCCTGATAGTGTCCGGTGGTGTGGTCATCATCATCTCGTTCTTGGGATGTTGCGGGGCCATCAAGGAGGTCAAGTGTATGCTGGGAACTGTGAGTCGCTGTGGACTGTGGGGGCTAGAGATGGTGGGATTGTCTAGAGATGGTGAGATTGTCTAGAAATGGTGGGAGGTTGCGGGGCCATCAAGGAGGTCAAGTGTATGCTAGGGACGGTGAATCGCAGCGGTGGGGCTAGAAATGGTGGGATTGTCTAGAAATGGTGGGATAGTCTAGAAATGGTGGGATTGTCTAGAAATGGTGGGATGTTCTAGAAATGGTGGGATGTTGCGGGCCATCAAGGAGGTCAAGTGTATGCTGGGGACGGTGAGTCGCAGCGGTGGGGCTAGAAATGGTGGGATTGTCTAGAAATGGTGGGATTGTCTAGAAATGGTGGGATTGTCTAGAAATGGTGGGATTGTCTAGAAATGGTTTGTCTAGAAATGGTGGGATTGTCTAGAAATGGTGGGATTGTCTAGAAATGGTGGGATTGCGTAAAAATGGTGGGATTGTCTAGAAATGTAGGATTGTCTAGAAATGGCGGGATTTTCTAAAAATGGTGGGATTGTCTAGAAATGGTGGGATTGTCTAGAAATGGCGGGATTGTCTAAAAATGGTGGTACTGTATAAAAAGGGTGGGATTGTCTAGAAATGGTAGGATTGCGTAAAAATGGTGGGATTGTCTTGAAATGGTGGGATTGTGTAAAAATGGTGGGATTGTCTAGAAACGGTGGGATTGTGTAAAAATGGTGGGATTGTCTAGAAACGGTGGGATTGCGTAAAAATGGTGGGATTGTCTAGAAACGGTAGCATTACGTCGTGATGTTATCTAGTACGTTTTTAAAATTATAGGTTTGTTTAGACGCGATGAGTTGTCTACCCATTTGTAGAAGTTAAGGGGCGTCACAATTTACTTGTACCAAATTTCAGATGCTGATTTAAACAATCGAACTTTTTAAAGCACCACCACACTCCCCCCTCCACCCACTTCCAAAAAAAAATATTTATCTTTAGCTTGTCTTTTATTAACAAGTTTAACGGTGGTACTTGACGTAGACTTGACTTAAAATTGTTTCTGTATTAAGTGCAGATTAAAAAAAAAACTAAAACAAACTACAACTCTTCTGTGTCTTTCAAACTTAAACTCTCTTTTCACGTAATGGCCTTTAAGTTAGCATTCCCACATAAAGAACCAGTGGTGTCGCTAGGGTCCTCTGTGCTCCAGGGCCGAGACGAGCTTTTTTTTTTTTTGGCCATCTGCACGATTAAAACATAAAAACTCGTCAGTTGGCCGAAAATTTCGCCCCTCCCGCCCCCTACCCCCACCCTTTTTTTTTAGGCGGACTGCCCTCCATCGCCCCACACGCTGGTCGATACATTCAGCTTATAGTGACGATAATTAGGTCACCATTCCTTCAACATTCACAAAACGAGCCGCAAACAATTTGATGAAAATTTGAGAAGACTAAATGGATGCTCAGCTCCTACATAGGGAAAAAGGCGGGNGGGGAAGGGGGGTGGGCGGGGAAATTTTGAATTCGATTCAAAATTTTAAAGATGGATATTTTGTGTCGCCCTTTGATTGATGAACAAGTTTCACCACTTCTGGTCAGTTTATCTAAGATTTGCTCTTTGAGTTGATTGGCCATGGAAACACAGAAACCGAAAAATCGATTTCATGAAAGTTAAATAAAAACGTTTAAACTAGTGAATCGGTCATCAAAGCACAACTAGTATTTCTTAAAAATAATAACAGAATACACGATATTTCATTTTAAATTTGGAATGAAACTATGTTTAGTAAATGCAATTTAATTTCGCTAAAATAATAACTTAGACTAAATAAATCAAAATAAAGATCAAAGACTGGTGAAACCCTTTGAATTAAATGCCTTGTTCGATTCCTATAAAAAAATAATAATGACTTTGCATTATGAAGAAAGAATAACTGAATGAAATTTTACCCTTTGACATCTTTTTGTGTGTTCAAAATTTAATAATTTTCCTTTTTAAAATTTAGATTTTTATATTCATCTGATACTAGTCTAAATGTGCTTTCTTTTTTTTTTTCTAAAAAAAATGTTTTTAATCACTGTGTTTTCATAAAAACTTTATTATTTGTTTCTTTCAGTTCTTCATTCTTCTGCTTTTGATGTTGCTGAGTATGGTTATAGGTGGAATAGTAATCTATGTCTACAGAGAAAATGTAAGTAAATGTGTTATTTGTTGGTTGTAAACAAAAAATTATTGCTCACGTGCTTGAAGATAGCCATTGATTGACTTGTCATTGGCAATATTTTCTTGATAAAATCTAATTCTGGATTCTCCAGCATCGGTTTTCTCAATAATGATATTTTCGATGATACTTGGGTGATATTGATAGAGGATGTGTCTGTATATGAATATCCTAATGGGATCATACCAAAGTGGACCCAACATTAACCTACTAGCATTTTTTATATTATTATTCAAGAAACGTTTTCTATTTCTCCTTTCCCATAAGCGGAAGAATGACTTTTTATTAAGTTCAACCGATTTCTCTTGTACCAGACTCCAGAGAGCCTCCTTGTACCGCTACCACCCCCCACCCAACCACACAGCCTCTCGTCCCCGCCCCCCACCCCACCAAAATCTACAGAAGATCATCATCGGCCGAGCAAGGTATTCGCAATTGTCCCTATGAGTTACTATTGATACATTCGTTATTGAAGTGGTCTTGAACTGCGCAATGTTGACTTGGTGGAATAGAAAACTGAAAGACTTCACAGAGAGTTTATAGAACGTCCGTTTGAATAGGAAAAGATTCATCACAAGGAATTATTCATAGGTATTGAAACTGAAATGTTTCGAAAGATGTTATTTTAAAATAAAATAAAAACTTGGCAGAGAGCTGTCGTTAAAGGTCTTTGGTCAGTTTGTAGACATCCTCGCTTGCTAAATGGTAAGCAGCCATCGTGGGTGGACATGTACTGGCTGACTTGGAGTTTATCGATTATTTTGTACTAACCCTCGCTGATTTATAGATCAGTGACCATACTGTACACATATTTTATTTGACTTGAATTGTCATGTATCCTTTCGTGAAATATTCTCGCTGGTTGGTTTACAGTCGTGTTATCGTCTAGTTGCTTCTTCTGAACACAGGGTCAAGTGGGAGGATAGTGCAGAATGTTTCGATGGTAACCAAAAGTTTTATTATTTAACATTTTGATTAAGGTTTGCAGACTTGCCATATTGCTAAAAAAAAAACACCTTAGGTATTATAAGATTATTTTGCTTCAGTGTTTTAAAAAATTGTGTTTTTGTAACATGACCTGTTTGCTCTTTAATATATTCATCGAGTACAGTAGGTACTTTCTCACCCTTCGTTTGGCTGCCTCAGGGGTTCTCAATGCGTATTAGTGTTAAACCCATTTCTTCTTCTCCTTTTTTTTTTTTTATTTATTTATTTATTTTTTTTTTTTAAAGAAAGTTTTGATTAATAAAATTAATATATCATATGTCATATTGGCGTATGAAGACGAAATTCATGCCATCATTGATTTCTATAGATCGATTGTCAAATAAAGAAGAATAAAGGTATCTTAAAAATGTCTACCCCTTTCGCTCATAGGATCACTTCTTCAACTCGTTTAAATTTTCAGCGCAATACACAGCGCAATGAAAGGTCTTTGCTTTCCTATCCTATAGATATAAAACTACATAGTACACGATTTTATTAAATAAACATTGATTATTATGCTGTACCACAGACCCTAAAATGGGGAGGACTTTAATAATGGAAATCTAGGCCAGAGGTACAATTACTTTGTCATTCTAAATATTCTATGGATTTTTATAATGAATACCGGCCAAGCTGCTCTATGTAGAGACCAGAGTGCTGTTGACACGTCGTTCTCAGGAGGACTTAGGTGCTACATAATTGAGAACTCAAATATAAGTATCATTGCCCCGTGGCAAATAGGTGAGGCGAGTCCGATTCTAATGAGAGGAACGCGTGTTTAGAATTCCTAATCTGAAGAAATCTATAAAAGTAATAGAACTCAGTGGGTAAATAGATGAAGAGAGAGAGAGAGAGTAAAGGACTACCGCCTAGTTAAATTTAGATCATGTGTCTAGAAATAGAGCAGAAATTTATAGATCAGACGTACAGGGGAAAACAGTGAACAAGACGTTGATGAGACTGCAGATTAGTAGATGAATAATATGTAAACGGGGTATGCGTGAACCTGGCAGAACGTAAGAAAACAACAAAGAGTCGCATGTTTTTGAGACATTTCTGTTAATATTATTGATTCTGTTTGACTTGTTCGATGCTTTAGAAAATTTAATGAAAGTCAATTCGGAGGCTAACAGTTAGTATTCATGCTATGCTCGGATAATAGTAAAATAAAATTTGGCGGCGCCCCTTGAAATTCTCCTGCCCCCCTTCATGCTAGTTTAAATACGCCACTGCCACTTGCACTTACATTAAAGATCGCCAAGCTTCTCTCTAAACTCACTGGCGACACGTTCTGTCAAACAGATTGCGAAAGTCTTTTACGAAATGGATCTATTAGATTTCCTGCTGTTTTATTACCGAACACGCGGAGCACAGGAAATTGATGCAATTTTTTCAACACCCCCTACCCTCTTGTGTATTGTAACTTGTAAAGTTATTTTTCTGTTGTTTTTTTTTTTTTTAAAGTGCTTTGCATTATTTTTCGTTACAACTCAAAATGGATGGAAATAGATGGTGTAAGCTGTTAATGAAATGTCCACGGCGAGTGGTGACCCAGAGTAAGAGGGAAGCAATGTGTCAGTGGTCAGTGCTTGAATTGAAAGCACTCCGTCTTGATGGGACCAGAGCCCTTCCCGTCCCCCACCCTCCGTCTCCCATACACAAAGCCTTGAGAACCACAAGGCGGTGGGATGGTTGTGGCGGAGGAAGCTTTCGACCCTTAAAGGCGTTTAGGTAATGGAATGAATGAGGTTTGTGCGGTACCACATTTTTACCCCCTTTCCGTGGTGACGCCGAAGAATAAATTTGTTAGAGGCACCCAAGATACACCGACACCATTATCGTTACAAGGAATTACCTTAACTTCTAAACTATTGCACCGTCCTACTGTCCATGGCATCGAGATTCACTGAGTTACTTTGTAAAACACCATGTTAACCTTGCCTACTCGGTGTGGCACCCTTGTTATTTCTTGGCTTACTTGGAATGGCACCAGTATATTTGAATGGCACCAGTATATTTGAATGGCACCAGTATATTTGAATGGCACCAGTATATTTGAATGGCACCAGCACCAGTATATTTGAATGGCACCAGTATATTTGAATGGCACCAGTATATTTGAATGGCACCAGTATATTTGAATGGCACCAGTAAATTTGAATGGCACCAGTATATTTGAATGGCACCAGTATATTTGAATGGCACCAGTATATTTGAATGGCACCAGTATATTTGAATGGCACCAGTATATCCTGACCTACTTTGTATGATGCCCAGATACTTGGCCTACTCCGCATGGCCTAATTTGTAAGACTCCCATCTAATGTGACCTATATGGAAAGTTTTGATAAATTGTAGATTTAAGTGTAATTAATGGATGCCTGGTAATGGACGCTGAAGTAGGTCATAGAATCCTATTAAATTAATCGACGACACATTTGTTGTTGTTATATAAAGAAGAAGATTCTTTGTTTCACCAGCCATGTATTCTGAGGTATATATTATATATTGGGGGGAAAAAAAGGTTTGAAGTTTGCACCATCGGATTTAAAGTCTGGTCACTGCCATTACAGTTTGTTTTTTATGTTTGAATCAATTATTGGGATTGGGGCAACCCCCACCACCCCATGTTTATGATGCGGGAGTCTGGTCACTGCCATTTCAGTTCGTTTTTATATTTGACTTAACTATTGGGATTAGGGCAGCCCCCACCAACCCATGTTCATGATGCGATAATGATCCATACCCTCTTGCGGTTAAGTATGGAAAGTTTCGGATAATTGTGTCGTAGATGTATTTTGGGGATTGAGACTTCGCAATGTCTCATTGTTTATTGTTCTATTACCAGACTGACGGCCTGTAACGTTAAGAAAATAATTAATACTTTCGACGCCTTTATTTTCATCCTTTATGGTTTCATTCTTCTACCATCTGAACCCTTTCCACTCTTACTACCTCTAAACCCTTACTTTATTTGCAAAGTTATTCAATTTACACGCTAACTGTATTTCGAGCGTTATCCATTTACACCTTAACCCCCTCTCAGCCCATTATAACTTCCCACCTTAACCCCCTCTCAGCCCATTATAACTTCCCAACTTAACTCCCTCACAACCTTTACTCCACTTACACCTTAACTCCTCAACCTTTTCCCCCTACTCGCCCGGCACCGCTCCGTTATGCAGTCATCTCGCCATGACACCCCCACCCCCTCCCTACCCAGAGGTATTAGTATCAGACCTTAACTGCTTTTGCGATCCCCACGGCAATATTTATTTATTGTAAGTTGTGAATGACATACAGCGTGGAATGGGGAAAGGGGTGAGGGGTTGTAGTGCGTTATTACCAGGAGATTTCTTTGGCGCTCTGTCATCTCAACATCGTTAGTCAGTAGTGAAAGAGATCTCAGAGTGTGTGTGTGTGAGAGAGAGAGAGGGGGGTCGAGCGAGCTCAGAGGTTGGTGTGTGAGGGGCTAGGGTGGGGCAGGGGGGGGGAGGTTATGCTGTATTCAAAGACCCGGACAATGATTCGTGTACGCTCGTAGTAAACATTGGCAGGCGATTCTAGGGGTAATCAATGTTTATGACTCGACACGTCGGTCGGGAGTGCGTCAAAACTCACTTCACTGGGAGGGTCACCTTATTGTTAAACACAGAAAAGTGTACCAGGATAACACAAGAGGAGAACACGTGTGTGTGGGGAAGGGGGGGGATAGTTAGGGTCACTCTCTTGACAGCGTGGGGTCGGAATAATTTCTTGTATTAACCACCATGTCTAGTGGGGAACGGGCGACCACTCTATTTCCTGACAATTTGTGACCAAGTCCGTGGAGACAATATAGGCGTTTACCTGGGCTTTTTAAACATTGATAATAATGATGACCGGGGGGGGGGGCAATCTTTAATGAAATTCGCTGCGCGGTAATTACAAACTGCTGCGCGGCGTCAGTCAGATATCTGCGTAGCCGAACAACTTAAAGGGAACATTGGTGAGGGGTTATGGGTCAATTTTGACTGTGTGAGTTTTTTGGGTTATGTTGATGGAGCCATTGTGATGAGGGTGTTGTGTAAGGTTAGGGACTGTGGGGTCTGGGAATCGGTGAGGGATTTGTTTGATGCCCTGTAGAAACTCTTTTTTCCGGGGTGGGGGAGGGGTTGTCTCAAACACTGGTTTCTGCCTGTCTTGTGTCATATTTCAAATACAGTAAAGGTAATAAAGGACACGGGGGCCGAGCAGGTGTTGTTCCGCGAGTCGCGGGTTCGAGACCTTGCTAATGCAGGCATTTGTCCCCCCCCCCCCCCCCCCCCCCCCCCCCCCCCCCCCC
>MUZC01004515.1:249203-282126 GCA_002072015.1 Radix auricularia | reverse complement strand
AATACCATTTTTATGTTTAAAAATCAAAAGGTGGTTTTTCTTTGTTGTTGTTGTTTTTTTTATATGAAAATTATTAACTCAATGTCTTTGAGTTAATATTTTGTTTCATTGATATTGATTAAAGGCGTGCAATCATAGATATGCATGTTTGTATGCAGGTAGTCCTCCGGTTACGACCGTCCCATCCCGACTTACGCTGTTTCGTGGTTACGAATGCGCCCCCATAAAGAATAACATTACGCGTTATTCCGTAATTTTTATATGTTTTTTTTTTCTTAAACTTTTGTTTTTCATGGCGTAACGAATTGTTTTCTCTATTTGAAATACCGTATATACTCGTTCTATATTTAAGGGAAAATGTTGGGGAGCCGGATTACCAGCGGATCATATGTGATTACTGCATGGACATTGAATATCGATGTTGTGATGGGTTAAAGTAGGGGAGGGAAGGTGTCTCCTCTTATCGGCTTGTATCGGTATGTCGAACCAAGTTGTCTCCCTTTCATAATCAACATCAGACACCGCCTTTTTTTCTCTCAAGCGCTCTAGCCGGTATTGATGCCACTCCCTTCTCAATATCAACATTGTGCTTAACATGCGTGTATGACGCCATTTTCCCTTTACTGGCAAACTCCATAAGTCCATTTTTTAAAAAAAAAAGTCATATGGGGTTCCACTTAGAGAGATCTGACTGTATTTTGCTGAAACATTTCTGGTGTTATTTACTGACGTTATTAACATTAAATATAAAAACAACATTTTCTTTTCATTTTAATACAACAAGAAGCTATTAAGCGGATGCTATAAAAATGACACACATCTTCTCTATTATTAAAATATCGTTGCTCTTCAACCTAAACAAAGACAAAATTAAACAGTCTGATTTAGCTTGTAGTTTTTGAAAAATGTGTGTACCATTTTGTCCTATTATTTTGTAGGGGTCGGCTTGCCAGCGGGTTACATGTACACACTTTTATTACTATCCTCTTCCCCAAGACGAGGGGGGGGTCGGTTTATGAAAGAACAGGCCATAGAATGAGTATATACGGTACTTATTATGTCATTAGCTACTTTTATGTTTTGGGCACGGGCGGAGAGAGTAAGCTGTGTTGTGTTGTAGGGCGAGGAAGATGCTTACGCTACTTTTGTTGTTTACACACACACACTTTCTCGCTCGCTCTCTCTCTCTCTCTCTCTCTCTCTCTCTCTCTCTCTCTCTCCCTCTCTCTTTTCTCTATCTCCTGTTTTATATTTTTAAAACCCTTTTTTTTAATATAAATTTTTTTTATTTTTTTAAAAAGTACTTCACCATAGAGGTGCGAGAGGTGCTGACCGCACCGGGTCACAAAAAATGTAAACTTCTGTGTTCCCTTCGTTTGCGCTGGAAGACTGGGAGGAGTTTTATGGCTTATGGTCCTTGCGTAAATGACGTCATGTGCCTATGGTGAAGGGTGTCACGTATCTGTGACGATGTGTGACGAGGGGCAGGGGTGTGTTTAAAAAAAATGTCACTTCACATCAAAACCCAAAAAATTACAATAAATATGTTCCACTTAAATATTTGATTGTTTACCATTTATTTCACGACGTTTTCAATGGCTTCACACGTGTTACGATGTTAAAGTGCAGACTTACACTAAATACATATTTAAGTGACAAAAATAATTTGCAACAAGCTAATTTTTATTTAGAAAATACGGCTTTGGGGAGGGTGGCGCTGTCAAAGCTTTGTGACGTCATATCGGGAAAAATAGGTTATTAGTTTTAGTGACAAAGTATGACGCCGGGGGGGGGGGTAACAATTGGCAAACTCGAGTGACGTCATTCATGGACGGCCTCTAAGTGGTGAAGGGGTGTCACCATGAGCTACCGCCCCGGTTGACATCAACCCTAGCGACACCTCTGGATCTATACCATGTAGACTTGAGAGAATATTTTCTCAAGGCATGCAGAAGAAAATGTTAGAGCTGTTGTTTATCATAAAGTCTAATAAAATTAAATATTTTGGCTCTTTCAAGCCGTTTTATTGTGTATCAGATTTCATTAGACAAATGGCAGATGGCACCCTAGTAGCGCCACCTTTTGAATTCAGAGAGATAGCGCTATAGATATCATAACAGTACTGAAAAACATGTTTCCACCTGCTGCTTAATTTTATTTTTGAAAAATCGAATTTCTTTAGGATGTTAATTATAAACATTTAATAATACTTGTACTTAAGCATCGTTTAATCACATTTTAAAAAGAAATAAACCCTAGATTTATGGCTATATTAGAAATTTAAAATAAAAATACCTAGACAGGATCGATCAAACCTCTATCTTAGTTTTAAAAATGTAGAGCAGGAAGCACTGATAGAGAAATGATTTTATTTGGCTTTTGCATCATCCGATAAGTTCGAAGGTCAAGGCACTTCATTGTCATTTGTGATTGTGTCCCTTTATGTAAGGACGGAAGTTAAGTGGCGTACAACTTAATGATATAATGTGGAAAGCGCAAAATGGCACTCTGAGGTAATCACTTTTAAAGATGTAATAGAGATATAGATTAACCTTAATATACTAATTTATTAGTTTTCTGAGTATAATTAAATGCAATCTTCAAAACACTTTTATTTGATTATAATTTTTGTAACATAAATTTAAGTAACTAAATAAAATTATTTTTTTAGTAACACAAGTTATAATAATATGTCTCACAGTTAAGTAAATTAAATTTTAAATGAGTTTAAAAGAATTTTAAAATTCCTATTATATCCCCTAAAATCTCTAATGAACAACGCAGATATTACAATATATTAGAACCGGTGCTTTGTGGTGCAGCGAGTACGTTCAAATAATTTTTAATGTAGATCAGATGTCGACAGTAACACTAAATTATAATGCACATCAGATGTTTTTAATAAACATTTATTTTTAGATAAAAAGCCCTTTAGTGTTCTTTCTCACTGACAAAATAGTGTGCATATAATTTGTTCCCCCATATAGTTGAAAATGTAAATAATTAAATTATCTGGTGTATATAATTCTCTACCTTGCCCAACCATACGGGACATTAAAGCATGCACGCCGAAGAAAACGAACATGACCGATGACCCTCGACGGGGTCAACTAATCAGAGTTAACGGTTGGCAGGTAAAGGTAGTGGAGGGGTGGGGAATGTCTTGAGACCAGCAATGCTTTTTGTTTTCAATTTCTTTGTTCCTTCACAAAATACACGTATACTTCAGGAGTATTTGGTGGCGAGCCTGAATTTGTCGCGATGTCCGAAATACTTCTCTAAAAAATGTCGTCGCATTCTCCCCATATTCGTGCTACTCATTGTGTCCGTCCCACCGCCACACACACATTTTCTTTGTAGTATCTATGAGTTAGTCAGCGGCGTATGCAACGCCGCGGGTCGCAACTAGTTTATATATAAAGATTATGTCATCTAACAATTTTGAAAAGAAAAATCTTAAGCTAATTGTTCATTTACTATTCATTTCGTATTAAATGTGTGGATTAAAATCATCGTTTTTATTTAAAATTTTCCCCTAAGTTAACAGTAGTTTTAATAAATTTGTACTCCGACTTAGGAATAAGCAGAGGCGTCACAAGAGTTGGTGTCACCCGGGGCGGTAGCTCATGGTATCAACCCCAACCCCACCCCCGTCACGAATTAACCCATAGAAATCCTCAGAGTTTACAAGTGCCAAATAACAGGAACATTAAGAATTTTACATTTTGGTGTCACCCCCCCCATGATGGTGTCACCCGGGGCGGAACGCCCACACGACACTCCCTAGTGACGCCTCTGGGAATACGTTTTATTAAAACGAGAAAATAAGACTTAAAAAATAATGCAAAAAGTTGTGGAACTTTATTAAAAAGTATCATAGTAACCATGTTAATAATTATGTAAGATTTTGTAAATTTATTAAATTTAATTAATGTTACATATGAGCCTGCTAATTTTTTGCAAGTTTATTAAGTCATGGCTCGACTGAGGGCAGTGCTGCATACATTGGAGAATGAACATCGATCGATACTGGTCCTGTGATTCGTCTTAATAATGCTTATTGGTGTAAAAACAGCATTACATTAAATGGAATAAGAGTCATACGAGCAATTTCGACAAATTCATGATATTCTTATTCTTCACTCCCGTGAATACTTAAGGATGCTAGAAAGGTCGTAGGTCGTAGTTCTAAAATTCATTTAAATTCCCCAAACACTGCTAACTCCAGCAATTTATTTAAATATAATTTGATATATTCAGTTGAATATATTGTTTTGTTTATATCAGCAGACGGCAGGTTGCGAATGCTGATGTAAGGAATCCTACTTTTTTTTTTGTTTTTGTTTTTTTTAAGTATTGGCGAGTTCAAAACTCGCCTCTATTTCAATTTACATTTTTAAAAAAAATGAAGTACCGTATTTACTCGCATAAAAGCCGAGTTTAGAACTATACAATACAATTCATTGTACTGAAATAACGGGGTCAGTAAAACAAAACAAAAATGTCAAATACCTGTTTTTGTTACTTCCCTTGAGACTTTTGGCCTTAATTGAAATTAACGATTAATTCATGAAATTAATCGTTAATTTTTCCAGAGTTGAACGTGAAGGATGTGGCTATCCACAGACGTTATGGCAAGATATGAATTATGTGGCTGCATTCCAAGACATACTTTTTAAAGTTTTGAAATTTTATTATTTTTTTTTTTAAATTGTATTTAAAATTTTAATTTTCAACTTCTGTCTCTCCATCTCAGATCGGTGAAAAAATCTTGAACGAGTTGTCCCACTCACTGAACACGACATTCGGAGTGACGGGAAAGAAGGAGGTCACCGATGCCTGGAACATCATGCAGACGTTAGTAAGTTTCCATTCGNGGAGACACAAGTCTACTCATAAAGATGTTGTTAAAGAATTACTTTAAATATGACAGTAAGAGGTCACAATGTTGCAATGTTCGGGTGGGGTGTGTCGTATGTTCTAGGGCGGTGCTTCTCAAATTGGTGGTCCGTGAACCGGTGCTGGTCCGTGGTCCATCAGCCGCATGTTTGCAGAAGTTATCAAGAAAGGGCCGAAAAAATCTAATTATAATCCTCCATTTTCATCCACTAATACTAACCGTATAGAATCTTTCAATATTTCGGCGATAGGCACATAAAATGGAACAAATGGAATAAAATAGATCACGTTCAACCACCCTGTCAGTACAGGGGATATAGTGCACCGGTCCCTGGTGCAATGGAAAAAGTTCCTGCGGCCCGCCATACTAAATAGTTTGAAAAGCACTGCGCAAGGGGACATAATTGGGTGGGAAAGTTGCAGTAGATACTGTAGGAAACGCATCCCCGCCCCCTGGGCTGGCATTTGTCCTCTCTCTGCAGAGGTTTGGATTTTTCAGCGGAATTCATGACATTTTTTTAATGTTCTTTTTTATGTGGTGGGGAATACTCTCTAGTTCCTCGCTGGGACGGGTGGGGTGGGGGTTGGGGAAGTTTGATCGCTTATTTTTTATTTTTTTGTTACTGAAATGTACCGTTGCTGTAATGTTGTGTTGTTGAAAGGTGTCATTTTTTGATGGCGTCTTTACTGTTAAGTGTCATTGCTGGTAGGTGTCATTGCTGGTAGGTGTCATTGCTGAAAAATGTCATCAATTGAAGATTGCTTTGTTCTTGGTTTTTTTTAGGTGTGGTGTTGTTTTTTTTTTTTACAAATTTGTTTCAGATGGCATTGATAAAGACATAAAAACAAACAGAAAAGGGATAAAAGATTTGTCCAAAGAACCGATTAAATAATATATTATATAGTTTGAATGCGTATGTCTTGTATTACAATCACCTCATTCTAAAATACAAAGCGTATGTCAGTATGTATTATTTTTTCTATACGATGGTTGCACGATTCAAACGACAAGTGATATAATGATGTGTGTAATGTTGTGATGCGTGTAATGTAATGATGTGTGTAATGTTGTGATGCGTGTAATGTTGTGATGTGTGTAATGTTGTGATGTGTGTAATGTTGTGATGTGTGTAATGTTGTGATGTGTGTTATAGTGTGATGTTTGTAATGTTGTGATGTGTGTAATGTTGTGATGTTTGTAATGTTGTGATGCGTGTAATGTTGTGATGTGTGTAATGTTGTGATGTGTGTAATGTTGTGATGTGTGTTATAGTGTGATGTTTGTAATGTTGTGATGTGTGTTATAGTGTGATGTGTGTAATGTTGTGATGTGTGTTATAGTGTGATGTGTGTAATGTTGTGATGTGTGTAATGTTGTGATGCGTGTAATGTTGTGATGCGTGTAATGTTGTGATGTGTGTAATGTTGTGATGTGTGTTATAGTGTGATGTGTGTAATGTTGTGATGCGTGTAATGTTGTGATGCGTGTAATGTTGTGATGTGTGTTATAGTGTGATGTTTGTAATGTTGTGATGTGTGTAATGTTGTGATGCGTGTAATGTTTTGATGTGTGTAATGTTGTGATGTGTGTAATGTTGTGATGTTTGTTATAGTGTGATGTTTGTAATGTTGTGATGTGTGTAATGTTGTGATGTGTGTAATGTTGTGATGTGTGTAATTTAATACTGTAGGCAATATGTTGATGAAAGTAAAGTCAAGCTGTCTTGGCTGTACACCTATGATGTTGTTAGTGATGTCAAGCTGTCTTGGCTGTACACTGTACACATATGATGTTGTCAGTGATGTCCTGATGTCTTGGCTGTACACCTATGATGTTGTTAGCTATGTCCTTATGTCTTGGCTGTACAACTATGATGTTGTCAGTGATGTCATGATGTCCTGATGTACACATTTGATGTTGCTGTCAACAGTTTGAGTGCTGCGGTGTTCTCGGTGGCGTCAACAGCACGACGTCATGGGCGTATTACAGGGAGTACACTGTGTGGTTCAAGAACCAGACCGACGGTGAGTACTACATTTTTATAGAATGTGTTTCTCTTTCTCTCTCTTTCTATGTGATCTCTCTCTCTCTCTCTTTCTCTCTCTTTCTATGTGATCTCTCTGTCTCTCACACACATTCTCAAGTTACTGTTGGTGTACCCAGTATTCACTGTATCCATTCAAGTAGCCCATTCCTCCACTCATTGATTACACAGGGGTGAATAGCTTACAGCCACGCTACTTTGGGATGGGTTGATACAGTTAAAGCCATCAGCCATGCTACTTTGGGATGGGTTGATACAGTTAAAGCCATCAGCCATGCTACTTTGGGATGGGTTGATACAGTAAAAGACATCAGCCATGCTACTGTAGGTTGGGCGAATACTGTAAAATCCATCAGACATCATACTCAATGATGGTTGGATCGTGTAAAAGTCATCAGTCAACATGTACTATTGATGGGTGGATAGTGTAAAAGCCATCAGCCATCATACTCTAATGATGGTTGGATAGTGTAAAAGCCATCAAACATCGTACTCTATTGATGGATGGACACTGATAGCACCACCAGAATGTCCACTGTACGAAGGTGTATAGATTACGTAACCTGACTGTAAATAGGATTCATCAGAACCATCAAACCAGATCGTTGTGTATGATAGACATGTACTCGACTTCACGATCACCAGTCGACATGTAATTGACTGCACGATCACAAGTAGACATGTAATCGTCTTCACGATCACAAGTAGATATGTAATCGACTTCACGATCACAAGTAGACATGTAATCGACTGCACGATCACAAGTAGACATGTAATCGACTGCACGATCACAAGTAGACATGTAATCGACTGCACGATCACAAGTAGACATGTAATCGACTGCACGATCCCAAAATATATATTTTTTATTGTTAGTGTTCTTCATTATAATAAAAACTATTTCATTGCAGTTTTACCAATAGTTATGAAATTATTCTTCTGCGGCTAAAAAAAATAATGACGCAAAATGAAAAAAAAATTTTCTTGATGCTTCAAATAAAAATTTTTTAAAAATATATAGAACAAAACACCGGGGGGGGGGGGGGGAGCAGGCCAAGAAAATACCTTCATGGAAGACAATCAGAAATTCGGGGGCAGATAATTCTTAATCACTTTTCTGGAAGGTGTCGACCTGTAAATTATTTCCCCTTAATGTACTCTCGACCCCATAAATATAATCAAAATCACCTTGGAGACGACAGGGCGTCATTAAGTATTAACCAAGATTTCCCCCGCTATCTTTATGGGTTCCAGTACAGTGATCCCCAAGTCTCGCTACATGACCCCTCCGTTCACCCATCTTAGGCTACACCTGCCGCGTCAACCATTTCAATCTGTTTCGTTTCCGTCGTTACCTTTATTTTAATGATTGTATCTCAAAGCACCTAGCGATCACCAACTTCCTAAATCCCTGGCGCCTCATCAAAGGAGAGGGGAGCCAATATCTTTAGAGTCCCCCTCCCCCCCCCCACCGCGATCTCTTTTCGAGATACGCAAAATGGTTTCTGCCACAGTTACCGTGAACCTCGGCTCTTGTCTGCATCATGTGACGTCATAATAACCCGCACTGCCGACTCTAGATATCGAACAAGAGACTTACATCCGCGGGGAAAATTTAGTGGCGTAGGACTGAGTCCCAAAGAACCGTCTCTCTGCGTCTGCTCAGTAACTGAAGGAATTCACAACTCACCGTGAGTGGGAGGTGGGGATGGGGTGGGGTGGGGGACTTAGATTTTACGACGGATATGATGTTCGAAGGGTAACATCTTACATGGGTACAGCGAGAGAGAGAGAGACAGAGAGAGAGAGAGCGAGAGAGAGAGAGAGAGAGAGAGATAGAAAGAGAGTGAGAGAGAGAGAGAGAAGGGAGTGAAAGAGCAGTCTTCGTTTCTCTACACCAGGGGTCTCCAAACTTTTTTGCCGGAGGGCAAAACATCAACTGTCAAACAGCAGTTTGAGAGCCGACTACAAGCCCCCAACTACTAACTTTTGTGGTAAACTACAGATAAAAATAATATCTTTTTTTTTTAGATTAAAAGGCATCCGGGGACCGAATGATAGGGCCTCGTGGGCCGCATCTGGCACGCGTGCCGCATCTGGTACGCAGGCCGTAGTTTGGAGACCCCTGCTCTACACCTATTGGGGGTACTTCATGAGATAAAGTAATTCCCCGCCCACCCCTTTATTTGTTTCAATTTCCACTTTAATGTGTCAATGGTATTTAGTTTCCGCAATGACAATAAAGATGGGAGATTCGGCACATGGATTATAACAAGTACGTGAGCTTATGTTTAGCTTATAACCATGTGGGCTTAGGTTTAGCTTATAATCATGTGAGCTTACGTTTAGCTTATAACCATGTGAGCTTAGGTTTAGCTTATAATCATGTGAGCTTAGGTTTAGCTTATAACCATGTGAGCTTAGGTTTAGCTTATAATCATGTGAGCTTAGTTTTAGCTTATAACCATTCTCCCTTACTCCCCACCACACATACATACATTCAGACACACACACACAGCCGAACATTTGTGTGTGTGTATGTGTGTGTGTCATGCGTCATTTTCAACAATTTCTTCCAACGAAAATCGAAATTTAAAATTTAAAACAAAAAGCCCGTTATAAAAAGTAGGGTCGCAATTTCGTATAACCGCTCCCGTGGGCATTAAATCCATTTCGTGAATGGGCATTCAGCGTGGGAATATGGAATTTCCTTGTAACTCGGGGCCAAGTGCCCAACAAATTCAACTAAAAGGCGCCTCAATTTCTTTTTTCTTTCTATTTTATGGGATTGTAATTTTTTTTAAAACTTTTAACTTTGATCTTTTCATTTTGATTCTGCTTTGAAACGCCGATCATTTGCAGTGTTTAACTTTCCTTACCGACCCATGAAAAGAAGAGGTAAACTATGGTCGTGATCACGTGACTCTTTGTTTATTTGTCATGAATGCGCAAAGGCACTGATAGCACCAGCTGAATGATGTCATAGACGAATCGAGAAATTAGATCCACGTGCATGTCTGTGTAAACAACGAGCGCACGACGAGGGCCAATTCGGTCAATGTGTACGATGGCACAAAATGTTTACCGTTAAATATATGTATATATCATATAAACCAATAAGAACTTGCTCGGCGTGCCAACGCGGCTAATCCACGTTTAACCCGACTGCCCCAGACACAACAAGTTACGCGACGATTGGAGCAGCAGCTAATTTCTATTTAGTTTGTTTCGTTTTGGTGGGGAAAAGTAAAATTAAAATTAACGAGTAGTTAAAATGTTCATTAGCTTCTTTAACTTATTCCTTAGACGAATTCTTCAATTGCTCTACGAGTAGATGGTAAAACAAACAGGGGAAACAGAGTCAAAGTGTGTCAGAATGTGTGAGTGAGTGAGAGTCAGAGAGAGAGAGAGAGAGAGAGAGAGAGAGAGAGAGAGAGAGAGAGAGAGAGAGAGAGAGAGAGAGAGAGAGAGAGAGAGAAATTGAAGACCTTAGTGCCAAAAGTGCTAAAGTCCCATTGTTGTCAAATTCAAACTAACCAGTGGAGACTTAACACCTGGTATTAGACCAAAATGACGGAATAAAGATGAAAATAACACAGTGTTATTAGGTTCACTTTTCTTCATAGCCTAAGAAATTAAAAAGCTGTGGTTAAAGAGAAAACAAAAAAAAAATGTTAAAACTTGATTATCTCAAAATGCGTACATTGTGACTTAGATCTAATTACTTTTAGAACAAAAGCTCTTTAATTATAGAGGTAGGTTTCTTGATGTGTTTTAGTTCTCTCATACGGTGTAGATATAATTTTTCTTCCAATTGATCAAAGAGACCGCTCAGCAAACCATAGTCATAGAGTGAGGTAATGGAACCGTGTGAAACTGTAGGATGTGAGTGAAACACGTGTCATCATGCCACTAGGCGACAGATCTAGTGTTTCTTATATGAACCTCCTATACGATTAATTTCTCGATTAATGGTTTAAAGTTTTTAACGATTAAAGATATTTTTAAAGATTATTCAACCCAACACTTGTAAATGTACTGGACGTCAAAAAGTAAAATATTTCGGCCGATAAATAAAAACTACTTTTCGGGACGATTACATGAACATTTTGGTTTTAAACTCATACAAATGTAACAAAGATATAAAACTAATATGCTACCTCACCCTGGTGAGACCTATACTAGAATATGTATTTTCTGTATGAGACCCATCCACCAAAGAAAATATTGATAAGTTAGAACAAATCCACAAAAGAGCTGCCAGATTCATTACTGGAGAATATTCAAAACTGACAAGAGTAACACCATTAGTTAAATCATTAAACCTTGAAACACTGGAGGATAGAAGAATCAAGAGTAAATTAGTAATTATACATAAGGCAATTAATTCTAATTTAGAAATACAACTAAAAGATAACTTAATACAACCCTCAGATAGACATAAAGATAAAAACACCTTTCTTATTCCATATGCAAGAACAAACACATACAATTTTTCTTTCTTTCCGTCCGGTATTCGAGCGTGGAATGGGTTGCCTGAAGAAACGTGGAAAGCCAAAACTTTATCATCATTTAAAACTCTAGTAAGAATACAGGACCAAACACAAACCATAGAAATACGTAGGACGCAATAATCTTCTGTACAGAAGGAGCGTCTGTAACATATAAGATAAGATTAATTGACGTAACTGTTGATAAAGGTTTTTGCGTCCATTGTGAGAAACCGTTTGCCTACCATGTAATGTTCCTTCTAAGTCTAAGCTTCTTTGGTCCGTATGCGAAGTTTTAAATAAAAAGGAATTTCTCGTGTGCAAAGTTTCTCAACGTCCATTTTCTGTGCAATATTTAAAAAAAAATTTGCTGTCAGTCAAATATCTACGCATCCACGCTGCTAAAAGGAAATATTGCTACCATTGTTCTAACACTTCGCTTACACATCACCTGCAAACCAAACATACACTAAATAAGCAGAAACTTCAGCCGAAACAATTTAAAGCTATGTGAACGATTGTACAGCTCGACTGGTTATATTGTCAACATTTTAAGACCCGCTCACAGGGCCGCAGCTAGAAACGTTGGGGCCCCTGAATAGTGGGTACGTGTGGGCCTCTATGGTAAAAAAAATCCGACAAAAACACGGACTGGTTTAATGCACAATAGGACGAGATGTTACCTGTCACTGAAGCCAAATGGAAAGCTCTTATGGCCTACAAGGAAAGCCTACACCTGAGAGGATGAATGCTTTAAGAGCAGCCAAGTCACATGCCCAAAAAGTCGCACGTCAATGCCTACTGGCTCAACCACTGCTGCAGCATACAGTCAGCTGTAGACGCAGGGAATGCTAAAGCCATGTACGAAAATATCAAAAAGCAACCAGTCTATTGGCTTCCAAAGATGGCCCCCTAAAATCAAAGAGTGGAGAAATTATCCAAGACAAGGCAGCGCAGCTAAAAAGGTGGGTTGAGCATTATCTGGAACTGTATGCAACAGTTACCACAGTCTCCAGCACCGCTCTAGATGACATCCCCACTATGCCACCCATGGAAGAACTTGATGGCGTGCCACACAGTAAGTGCTAGTGCTAAGCAAAACAATGGACTGCCTAGCTTGTGGAAAAAAAACCATTGGAATGATGGCATACCACCAGAAGCTCTAAAGAAGTGGCAAGACAGTTTTACTACAACCTTTGCACGAGCCTCTGACCTTGTGCTGGGAACAGGGCCACATTATCCAGGAATTAACGGATGACAATATAGTGACATTACATACGAACAAGGGCGATAGAAGAGGCATCAATAACAATCGCGGCATCTCACTCCTTCATATTGTGAAGAGATGGGCCTTTGCCGTGTCATACTAACGCGAATACAGAGCTTAGCATCCCAAGTTTATCCAAATTCTCAGTGCGGTTTCAATCTCAGTTTGTTTTTTTTTTAAAGGGATATTTTTTTTTTTAATATAATAAAATTTATTTTTAAAATTGTTAAAATATTTGCTATTGTTTGCCAACATATGGCAAGGAGATTGATTTTCTCTTAAACATCTAATATATTTAGGTTTTTTTTTTTTTGTTTTTTTTTTTGTTGTTGTTGAGAAAATCTGGTCTCTCAGTAGCGCGGATCATCTGATTAAATGATTGACCAACGACGCGTTATTTTTATAACAAAACTGACACCTGAAATCGCACCTGACTGTTTCCATCCTTAAACGATTTAAGGTAGCAGCTTTCAATAAGAATCCCATTCAACAATCGTTTCTCTCAATAGCTATCAATACAGGAGTAGGTATTAACATTGGGATTGGAAAGAGTGCCATTTTTATCAGAGGCGTCACAAGGGTTGTTGTCATCCGGGCCGGTAACTCATGGTGTCACCCCTCTCAGGACTTAATGCATAGATCTCTTCCGAGTTTTCCAGTGCCAAATAACAGCAAAATACAGAATTGATATTTTGGTGTCACAACCCCCTGATGGTTTCACCCGGGGCGGCACGCCCACACCACACCCCCCCTAGCGACGCTATTACCATTCATTATAACTTTTAAAACCTTAGGGTTTAATAGTGACCTCTTTTTAAATGAAGTTGGGGGGGGGGGGTTGAGGTGGAATAGTTTTGAGGTCATTTTCTGTTGAATCCCCCCCCCCCTCCAACCAGGATTTATCCCCGTGCCAATAACTGCCGAACCTTTACCTTCATCTCCCCCTGTATGCTTATGAGGTTTTACATCTGCATTTCTCTCATTCACTCACATAAGGATATCTCTTTTGCTTTCTATATTATAAATCTTTTATTTTTATACCAAACACCTAGTTTTGTGTTGTATTTCTAAATTAAAATGGGATTTTGAAGCACACGCTTCACGTCTCCAGTCAAGTTAAATTAAAGTACTCAAACTTATAGGTCTAAGTGTTTCATTATTTTCTTCTTTTTTAGTCCACTTATAAAAATTAAAACGTGTTTTTAAAACTTTTTTAAACTTCTATTTATTAAATCTCTTAACTTCACCGTCGTCTCTTCGTCGGTTCGGCGGAAAAACAAAAGTAAAAAATGACCCACTTTCAGTCATGCTATCGGGCTGAAATTTTGCACATAGACTTGTGTCACCTAACAATGGATTGTATCAAAATTTCAGACCGATCGAATGTACAGTAATTAATTAATGCACTTTTACTTTATTTCTATAAAAATGTATGGTAGCCGTCTGTTGTTGTTGACATTCACGTGTTTGCTGGAGTTCACTCCAACCACCGGTGACCAGTGGCGTCGCTAGGGGGGTGCGGAGGGGGCGGGTCGCCCCGGGTGACACCATCAGGGGGGTGACACCAGACCATAAAATGCTATATATTCCCGTTATTTGGCACTGCAAAACACGGAGGAGTTCTATGACTTAAATCATGAGGGGGTGACACCATGAGCTACCGCCCTGGGTGACACCATGAGCTACCGCCCCGGGTGACACCAACCCTAGTGACGCCTCTGCCGGTGACCACACCCCCACCCCTACCCGCCCCCGTTTGACAGCAAGAGATATAGTCACGTTCAGCCGGTAAATGGTTTTTGCACGGTGCATATTATTTTGAATATAATCAACTAACCGACCCGCGTCGTAGCATACGCCGCTAATGATTTAGTGACGGGTGACATTTTATGGAAGTAATTGTTGAGGAAAGTGTGTGACTACTTTTCTGTCACTGAGCACAACGGAGAGCACGAAGTGATTATGCCAATGTCGAGAATCAACGTTTACAGCCGTGTTGCGAAGTCATGTTCGAAAAGAAAGTGGGAAATGAACGGGCACAAACACAAATATTTTTAAAAATTAAAAGATTTATGTCATAGCTGGGGCTTGAACCTACGACCTTTTGCGTGTTAGGCGAATGTAATAACGACTAAACTACGACATACATGCTATTCTGTTGTTATGAAAGAACAAAGTAATTGACCTCAATTGAACGCATTGTTGGTTTCGATTACCCCCCTCCAACCCTCTGCACTACCTTTTCTTGCTGCTGATTGGTCGGTGGGGTTAGACAGCTTGCTTGGTGTCCGGCATGGTAGGACCATAAGGAGAATTATATATATATATATATACTTTTGGTTCTGTCTCATATATTCATAGTCAAAATTTTATTTTTACGGGCTGTTTATTTTTTTTAACCAACCTTCTCATAAGCGCCCGCCCATCGTTTTGTGGTCACGGGGTGAACTCATGTAGTATGTGAATGTCAACAACAGCTGACGGATACATATGCCATATAGAGATAAATTTAAAAATGCATTAATTTAAAAACAGTAAATTGTATCGTTCTGAAATTTTAATACAATGCATTATCATCCAAGGTCTACCTGTGGTGAAATTTTGAGTTCTCTAAGGACATCAGAAGTGGTTAAGTTTTAAATTGGAAAATATGAAATTTTACGGACGAGCGGACAAAAAAAATAAATAAGAAAGAAAGCAAGTTAATAAAAAAACGTGGTAAAAATAAGGGCAGTAACTGCATCAGCAAGGGAATTGGAAAGTCAACAAAGACAGCAGCGAGGTGACAGATGACAGCAGACTGTCCTGAGAAGACAGTAACGGAACGAAACTTGGTCATCGATTTTTTTCTTCTTACTTATTCGAGATGGTTGTTCAGCAAATTGCCCTCGACAAAGCTCAATGTCTGGAGCAGAGCTCATTACTCTGAGATTTGACAAGTTCCTGGCCAGTGGCAGCCGTCGATACTTGCCGGTTTGTGGCCAAACGCCTGGAGAAAATTGACTCATAAATTATGTAACCAAATTAGCAGGATATCGGTTGGTTCCACCGGTGGTTGTTCTGTGGGGGGGGGGGGGGGGNGGGGGATCGGAGGAGATTGATGGAAAGGGAGCGGATGTTGAAAGATAGAGAGAGTTATGGAGAAGTGGATGTCGAAATATTAGCAGAGGTAATTAATTTTTTTTTAAAGAAATAGGGATTGAGAGATTAATCAAAGAGGGAGAGAGCGAATGAGAGAGAGAGAGTGAAGAAGAGAGAGACTGAGAGAGAGAATGAGAGAGAGATAATGAGAGATTAATCAAAGAGGGAGAGAGATAGAGAATCAGAGAGAGTGAGACACAGAGAGAGAGCGCGTTAATTAAGGAAAGATATGTTTAGAGAATGAGGTTGTGATGGGATGAAAAATAAGAAAGTTAGACTTAAAGAGATTATTAAAATGAAAAAGAGAGAATGGAGTGTCTGTATAGTAAGTTGGTGTGTTATATTATTTCTCTACTCTCACCTGGTTGGACATGTTATTTCTCTACTCTCACCTGGTGGGACATGTTATTTCTCTACTCTCACCTGGTGGGACATGTTATTTCTCTACTCTCACCTTGTGGGACATGTTATTTCTCCTCTACTCTTCTCACCTGGTGGGACATGTTACTTCTTTACTTTCACCTGGTGGGACATGTTTTTTTCTTTACTCTCACCTGGTGGGACATGTTATTTCTCTACTCTCACCTAGTGGGACATGTTATTTCTTTACTCTCACCTAGTGAGATGTTATTTCTCCTCTAATCTCACCTGGTGGGACATGTTATTTCTCTACTCTCACCTGGTGGGACATGCTATTTCTCTACTCTCACCTGGTGGGACATGCTATTTCTTTACTCTCACCTGGTCGTACATGTTATTTCTCTACTCTCACCTGGTGGGACATGTTATTTCTCTGCTCTCACCTGGTGGGACATGTTATTTCTCTACTCTCACCTGGTGGGACATGTTATTTCTGTAATCTCACCTGGTGGGACATGTTATTTCTCTACTCTCACCTGGCGGGATGTTGTATTTCTCTACTCTCACCTGGCGGGACGTGTTACTTCTCTACTCTCACCTGTTGAGACATGTTACTTCTCTACTCTCACCTTGTGGGACATGTTACTTCTCTACTCTCACCTGGTGGGACATGTTATTTCTCTACTCTCACCTGGTGGGGCATGTTATTTCTGTAATCTCACCTGGTGGGACATGTTATTTCTCTACTCTCACTTTGTGGGACATGTTACTTCTCTACTCTCACCTTGTGGGACATGTTATTTCTCTACTCTCACCTTGTGGGACATGTTATTTCTCTACTCTCACCTTGTGGGACATGTTATTTATCTACTCTCACCTTGTGGGACATGTTATTTCTCTACTCTCACCTGGTGGGACATGTTATTTCTCTACTCTCACCTGGTGGGACATGTTATTTCTCTACTCTCACCTGGTGGGACATGTTACTTCTCTACTCTCACCTCGTGGGACATGTTACTTCTCTACTCTCACCTGGTGGGACATGTTACTTCTCTACTCTCACCTGGTGGGACATGTTATTTCTCCTCTAATCTCACCTGGTGAGACATGTTATTTCTCTACTCTCACCTTGTGGGACATGTTATTTCTCTACTCTCACCTTGTGGGACATGTTATTTCTCCTCTACTCTTCTCACCTGGTGGGACATGTTACTTCTTTACTTTCACCTGGTGGGACATGTTTTTTCTCTACTCTCACCTGGTGGGACATGTTACTTCTCTACTCTCACCTGGTGGGACATGTTATTTCTCCTCTAATCTCACCTGGTGAGACATGTTATTTCTCTACTCTCACCTGGTGGGACATGTTATTTCTCTACTCTCACCTGGTGGGACATGTTATTTCTCTACTCTCACCTGGTGAGACATGTTATTTCTCTACACCCACCTTGTGTGACATGTTACTTCTCTACTCTCACCTGGTGGGACATGTTATTTCTCTACTCTCACCTAGTGGGACATGTTATTTCTCTCCTCTCACCTTGTGGGACATGTTATTTCTCTACTCTCACCTAGTGGGACATGTTACTTCTCTACTCTCACCTTGTGGGACATGTTACTTCTCTACTCTCACCTGGTGGGACATGTTATTTCTCCTCTACTCTCACCTGGTGAGACATGTTTTTTCTCTACTCTCACCTGGTGGGACATGTTACTATTTTTACTTCTCCACTCTCACCCTGGCACAAGCTTGTCTGGCACTACTGTTGTAAAACTAAACACCAAATTTAGTCCCCGAACCTAAGAACAAAATCAAACAAGACATTAACAGAACATAATTGAACAGGCCAATGTTGATTTTTTTTTTATTACAGAAAAGTTAGCATTGCTTATAGACGAAGTACAAAGATCAGAATTCCAGATTTCTTGAGGACGGAACGCAGTGTTGCGAAGTCGAAGGAAATTTCCCGATTCGTGGGAATTATTGAGCCAAATTTTTAAAAATGGGAATTAGGGAATTGATAAGGATTTTGCCTAAAATATGGGATTTTTTTTAGATTTAAATTTTAAAAAAAAATTAAATACATTCTTGAATGAAAATAAAATAAAATAATTTGAAACATGCTCATTTTCAAATAAGAAACACTTTTTTTTTTGTGTTTGTGGGAGGCTCTTTGACGTCATATTTGTTTATTTTTAGCGTTTATTTCGGATCTAGGTTTTTCCTGACGTTTAGGATATGTTTTTCCCAACATTGTCACTGACAGTGAACTGTAGACAGTTTACAGTCAGATTGTGTAATAGTAATACTATTAAATAATATGATTAATTAGTCTGAGACCGAATCATCATAAAATATTTGTTACATGTAAAGGACCAAATTATTAATACTATGTAAATATATAACAATCTATGTAACCATGTATGATTGATTTATTGTTAATAAATTTCAAAGCATTATTTTTTTTTTTTAAATTTATCAATCACAGTAGATCTACAGACAAATTTAATTTACAAGAGTATCGAAATAACTTTTTTTTTAACTTCATAATGTTAAAATTTTAAAGTACAATCTATATTATGGCTTTGTAGCCAAGTTGTTAAATAAAAACGTATAGATTAAATAAAAATTGAAAGTGCTCTATTAAAAATTGCCTTAAAAATGCATAAGTATTTATTATTTTTTAATTTGGAAGTTAAAAGTCATTAAAATGAATGCGAAAGCATTTAGTTTAAGTTGCAACTTTTCAGGTTTTTTCCCAAGTTTTTAATGCTTGTGGGAATTTTTAGCCCAATTTGGGAAATTTTTTTACTCCTGCGTGAGAAAAACTGGCACTAAGACTTCGCAACACTGACGGAACGTGCCTTAGACACGCTGTCAGTCTTGCTTTGTAACTCATGACCTTGACTCACCTTGAAATTGTGATGTTAACTCTCTCATGCAACACTAATGGAACGTTCATTAAAAAGACCACCTTAGAAACGGTTATTCAAATTTTTATTTTAAAAAATACGAGTCTCAGTATATTACGAGTGCAGTATAAATTTTTCCCATTTCCTGGAATACATTTTACATAAATTTTGACGTAATTCTCGGAAAACATGCTTCACTTAGCAGCTTAGCACAACAAGAAAACCTATCTCCAGATGATAAATGGTGCTGATAATATTCATTGACCTTTGACCTGTCTCCATGTCCTTTTAAACGCGTTCCTCGCCCCGCCGCTTGTGCCGAGATGGGCGACAAGCGTGAGGGAAATACGACCGGAAGTTTTGATCAAAGACGCCATTTCCTGTGACAAACATCGATTAGTCGAACGTGATTGGGTCTCTAAACGAAAGAGAGATAGAACACTATGGAATCATGTATGTTTCAGTGTTTGTTCTGGGATAAATTACCGATTGTGATCACTCTCCTTAAACACACAACAATAACAAATAATAATAAGTGAAATTGAGCAAAGTTATCAGTGATTGTGGTAGATTGTTGGAACTACTGAGTTAACGTGGCTTTTATTGGATTATATTGTTGGTAACGGCTGGGTAGCGAAGTCAATAGTGCGCTCGCCTCACAAGCTGAGGGGCGTGGGATCGAGCCCACGAAAAGCCACTATAAAAATGTTGAGAAATGACTAACGCTAAGAAAGTCCTCCGCTGACCAGGAGAGGGGTGGGCGCCGCCAGTGTCCATTAAGCCCGAGAATGTCCTAATGGAAACATTAGAATCCCCTACGACCTCGAAAAAAAGAGGTTATGGGATTTTAGAAAAAAAAATTATATATGAATGATGATTGGAGATGGCTTTTATAGGGAGATATGGTTGGGGGTGTTAAGTCAAGGTGGGTTTTAGTGGAATATATTTTTGGAGATGATAAGTGAAGATGGCTTTTATGACCGGAGATCGTTTAGGGTAATTATTTTAGGCGGTTGGACAAAGTACAGGGGGTCCTCAGGTTACGACGTTGATCCCTTCTTAAGAGGCGACGTAACCCGATTTTCGGTGTAAGTCGGAACATAAATATATATATATATATATATATATATATATACTGATAAGTACTGTACGTCAGTGCTATAAAAAAAATTAACAGTTACATATTTTTAAAAAGTATTTTAAAATAGAGAAAACAATACCTAACCACATGAAAAAAATGAAAATTTAATAATAATTTTAAAACACGGAAAGTCGAGTAACATTATTTTTAATATGTTTGTGGGAGAGTCGTTCGCAACCACAAAACAGCTTAAGTCGCGACCGGCGTAACCCGTGGACTCCCTGGATTTACCTATTTGGTAAACAAGCTATATCTTAGGGCCCCCGTATTCTTGCCCCCCCCCCCGAGAATTTAAAAAAAAAATCATATTTGGCACTGACATAGAATATAGGATATATAGACTTCAAAGGGCCCCAATATCTCAAATAGCTTAGGGCCCCATCAAGTCTAAATTCGGCCCTGGCTCCTTGTACAATGAAATTCATTTTTGAAACAAAGACGTTTCTAATTTGGACTTCTTCATAGCAGATGTAACAAACCCAATATTATATTTACATTACCAGATGTAACAGACCCAATATTATATTTACATTACCAGATGTAACGGACCCAATATTATATTTACATTACCAGATGTAACAGACCCAATATTATATTTACATTACCAGATGTAACAGACCCAATATTATATTTACATTACCAGATGTAACAAACCCAATATTACATTTACATTACCAGATGTAACAAACCCAATATTATATTTACATTACCAGATGTAACAAACCCAATATTATATTTACACTACCGGATTGCCCGATGCTGCCTATCAGAGGCGCTAACCTTGACCCTTGCTGTGTTTCAGACATGAAAGAGTACGTACCAGAGAGCTGTTGTCGTAACGTGTTTGGCCTCAACAGGACCAAGTGTGTCGGCGGGCCGGGCTACGAAACCATCATCCCCGCCATCCTCCCGCCTGTGGGCTCGCACCAAGAAAATGACCTGCTGTTCACGGACGTAAGTACGCATGGTGCTTGTACGCCTGGTGTTTGTACGCATGGTGTCTGTACGTGCAGGGGCGCAGTCGGGCGTATATATGTACTCAGCAACGAACACGGTGTTTGTAGGGGTGTGGGAGTGGGGAAGTTGTCAGTTGTCACATCAAAAGAGAGATTGTTTCTCGCAGAGTTGTCACATCAAACATGGCGTCGCGACGCACATGCTTATTTCGTGGTTTTGTTCCGATTTCAAACGAGCAGCGCGTTGCGTCTGCCGCGGTTAATTTCTTCATAGAGTGCAAGCACTGGTTCTCCTGTTACCGAGAGATGCATGCAAGACCTCTTCTTGTGTGTCTATTGTTGAAGACAATGTTGATTCTAGAACTACATCCACCTGCGTTCCCAGATATTTTGAAGAGAGCGAATGTTCCACTGCATAGACGATAAAAAAATCATACATCTGGGAGTTTATATCCATGCAGTCGTTTCTCCCCAATCCTTTGATCACTTCTATCCAGCCTTTTTCCCCACAGCTTTTAGTACATTATCCCTAGAGGCCTCCCTCAATCTTTCGTTAAAAAGAGAAGACGGGAAGAGAAGACGATAAGGTCCAATGTACTTTATGGACGGCCCCTATTTAGTTTATATAATATCCAAGAGCCACGTAAAAAAAATTTCCATTAAAAAATAATCAACTTCACGTTAAAGAAACAAGAAGAGATTAAACAACTTGTACAACATCCGGATTACGACACAGCTTACACATACAATTGGACAGAAGACAACTTTACTTCAAACATAGAACCCTGTTTTAGAGATTTTATATCTAATTTCTGTTATGTTTTAATAAAAATTGAAACGAAAAATCCTTATGGCAGTCACGATTTTAATGAAGGAAAATGAAGCAAATTAATTTGTTAGTTTGTTTGTTTGTTGTTTTTTTGTTGTTGTTTTTTTTTAAATGAAAGTATTTGAAAATTTTCATTATTAGTTTGGTACGTGTTTAATTTTTGTTTAAAATTTATTATTATTATTATTAACTTTATTTATTAACTTTAAAATATTTGGATTGCATTTTCACTAAACGGACCTCTTAATAGTGGAACTTTTGTTTTCATAGAGAAATAATATTCAAGGGAGAGAATAAACAGAACTTCTTTGACAATCGTCTAATTATAGTTATTTTAAATTAATTATAATTTAAAAAATATTTAAAGCAATTTAGTTCTAATTTTTATACTTAAATACTTTTTCTCTGTGACACCATATATAAGTATGTATATAAGTGTTAGTATCATTGAGAGACAGAGTCTAAGTTAACATACATAAAACTTTCACATTTCCTTGCATCGCAACTCAAATAAATTTATTTGGGTTTTTTCCCCACTATAATTGGTATTTTTTTTAAGGAAATCAACTCAAATCAACACAAGTCATAAAACAGGATAATAATTATAATTCTCCGTTTTTTTTTTTTATTAATAAAAAGTTATAAACAATTCAAATGATGGTTTTGTAAACGCTTTGAACCGTATTCACTTCCATTGTCAGCATGATGGCTGCAAGGTCACTGTGACCAAAGGCGGTCGCCGTTTATGATTTAATTACATGTACTGTGTTTACATTTATTTCAGCCAAGCCAAGGGCAGACTCATTATCTGTTCATTAACCGCCTTTGTTATCTCCCTATAACAGGGCTGTTACACGGCTGTGGAAAGTTTCCTGACTGACAACGTGAGAATCTTGGCTGGCGTAGCGTCGGGGATATCAGTGTTGATGGTAGGTTGGAGCTTTGAACGTAGTTGTTTGTTCCCGTCTCGTTCAGAGCGGTGATCTTTTGATACCGTTATAAGTAGACCAATGATCTTTTAATACCGTTATATGTAGACCAATGGTCTTTTAATACCGTTATAAGTAAACCAATGATCTTTTGATACGATTATATATAGACCAATGATCTTTTGATCCCGTTATATGTAGACCAATGATCTTTTGATATGGTTATATGTAGACCAATGATCTTTTCATACGGTTATATGTAGACCAATGATCTTTTGATACCGTTATATGTAGACCAATGATCTTTTGATACAATTATATGTAGACCAATGATCTTTCCATACCATTAAATGTAGACCAATGATCTTTCCATACCGTTATGTGTAGACCAATGATCTTTTGATATACCATTACATGTAAATCCATGATGACGTTATACATTTTCATTTAGACCAGTGATCTTTTGATATCATATGTTGATCAATGATAAGTTCACAAATTTGACAACAGTGATCCTGGAGAAAAAAGTTGAGGTCAGAAGGCAAGAGAGAGAGAGAGAGAGGTGTCATATAGGCTAGAACTAAGGAGACCACTGCCAAACCTTTACTTAATCATGGCCTCTCCAAACCCAAACCTAACACGGCCTCTCCAAACCCAAACCTATCAACTTATGTCCCATTTTTAGATAGCATCACAACTTATCAGAACCTCCCACCCTCCCACCCNCCCCCCACCAACCAACCCTAGTCCCATTTTTAGAAAGGTGCCCCACTTTCGTGTAAGCTTGCGTAAGTGCAAAAACGTAGAAATTCAATCGCTGTGACGTCATTTGTCTGCTTTATTGCAGACATCAGCAAGGTATAGACACCGCCCTCCACTGTATTCAGTTCCCTCCACCAAGGGTTCTAAAATTCTGCGCTCTTTATTATTGGCGAAGTTTATATAATAATTTCCTTAATAGACAATATTCGTATGATTTCCGCCTAAACTCTTAGTTATCGTAGACGCCTAATATATATTAAGTTTAATTAAGAAATAAAACGTTAAAAATGTTGATTGTATAAACTATAAACTATTATATTAGAATTAGTATTAATTTTTTTTTATTCGTGTAATTATCTACGAATTAAAACCTAGAGAGACATCTGGTTCTGACCAGAACTTATGGAGTATATGGTCTTGGCAAACATTTTGGAGTATGTCTTTTTGATAAATTATTTTGCTTTCAATTTTTTAAAATAAAAATCCTATCTACCATCTTTCCCACATTGCCCTGGGTACCACAAAACCCACACCGTGAGTGCTCTAAGCCCACGTCCTTGGTGCCCCTTTCAACACGCCCTGAGTGCCCTAAGCCCACGCCCTGAAAGCCCTATGCCCACGCCTTTAGTACCACGCCCATGCCTTTAGTACCACTAAACCCATGCCCTTAGTACCACTAAAACCACGCTATGAGTGCCCCTAAGCCCACGCTCTGAGTACCCTAATTCCCCGCCCAGAGTGCCCCTAAACCCACGCTATGATTGCCCCTAACCCCACGCCCTGAGTACCCTAATCCCACGCTATGAGTACCCTAGTCTCACGCCCCGAGTGCCCCTAAACCCACACCTTGAGTGCCCGTCTTTCTTCTCGAGATGCCCTGTTCCATATCTTCACCTTTAGCTGCCATTACACTCAAGTAATGCCCAGGTATTTTGTTTCCTCTCCAGGTGATGGGGATGACGTTTGCCGTATGCCTATGCCGACGGATCAAAGATGAGTTTTTATTTGACTAACGCCATTATTTATTTGTAAACGCTCATCCCGACGTCTGCCCCCGCCCTGCCCCCCTTCCTTTTGTTTACGTTTGTGGCGTGCCCCCGGTAGGTGGCGCTAATGTAAACGTGTGACTTGAGGTCAAAACAATTTTTTTTTAATGTCAACGCTGCGATTTTTTATACGTTATTTTCAGCTCTGGCTCTGAGCGGAAATGGCTAAATTTCCAAAGAGTTGCTGTTGTTAGGCAACGGCAACAGATCAAAACATTCGGTGTTGTTAGGCAATGGCTAAAAAATCTTAAGGTTTTTTGTTGTTGTTAGGCAATTGCTTAAAATACTAAGATGTGGTATTAGTATAGTAAAGTCAATAGTCGCAGTTACAACCTACTAGTGGTTTTCAGATCATGGCTGCACGCCCAACGCTCTGAAGCCATCAGCAGATCCTTTAGCACTTGAAGTTTACACACACTTGATTCCAATGGCCAACAGTGTGCGCGCCGCGTGTCTGTGTTGTACTAGAGAGGGAGATGGGAAGGGGATAGGACGGGGGGGGGGGACAATTTCTCTGTGTTATTGTTATAGAGAAGATGTTCATCTGTTTCTGTATTATTGTTTCACTCATTAACACACACAAAAATCCCTGGCCGGTTTTAATGTCAGAATGTTTTAAGATGTGTCGAATGACGTATGAGCTTGACGTTGACGCTTGTTGAAGTGTACTTAATCACGTGATCACTGACAATTGTATATTTACCTTCCCTTCTGCACCTGTTGAATTGATGAAGATGTATTTTACAGATCTATGAATCGAATGGCGCGCATTGGCGTCCGGGCAATTTTTTTTTTTTAAATGTGGTGCAAGTGAGAAATATAAAATCTATAAATAACGAGTTAATACGTTTTTTTAAAAAAATATAATAAATAAAAGCCCTCTTTTACCGATCACCTTCAGATTAAAATGTTGGTCGCCCGCCCACTACCTTCCACTTCGCACGGTGTCCCTGATAGGGCGCCAATATTACCCACAGCCTCACCAAGAAATAAAACTCAATGAGATGCGCCACATGCTATATAGTTATACCCTTTAAAATTAGTTATATTTAGAAAAGACAGTACTTAAATGACAAAGAACCCTTATAATAATAAATTGATAGATTATCCTCTTTAAAATGGTAATAATAATAGAGTTATTTTTGAAACTTATTTTTGAAGTTTAAAAAAGTGAAATTAAAAGTCGAAATACATCTGGAAAAATTATTTATTTTTTAAATTTAAAATTGTTTGACTTTGACTTATTTTTAAAAAATGATAATACTCTTTCTAAAAAATATCGTGCCTATTTCATAAATGTTGTGTGTTGTTTGGACTCGAATAACATTCGTGTCTCGAATGCCTGCTTTTCATGTTTTCAAAGTTAAAACAGTAAAAAAAAAATATTTTTTTTTTTTAATATATTTTTTTAAAATTTTAAAATTAAATTTTAATTATGTTAAGTCTTTAAGACTCTTTCGGAATCTTTTTCGAGTTCATTGTCAATAAAAGTTTTAAATAGAAAAAGAAATGAACCTTAAAACATGACAAGCTGAATCATGAAAGAACAAGGGGACGCAATAAACAAAACAGGAAGATATCGACGGATTCTGTAGTTGCGTTTTTTATATTTTAAATTATTTGTCCGAGTATTGTGCCCAAAAACTCAAAGTGATTCCCCGTAGCTAGAATGTTTTTAAACCAACCCCAATTAGTACAAGGAAAGTCTAATAAGTATATTCCTACCAATTGTATGTTGGAAAGGAAATAATTTTAGTAAAAAAAAAAAATTAGAGATTCATGGTACATGAAGAAAAATATTACTCTTGATTTAATTCTTTTTTTTTAAAACTATAAATTATAACATCAATTTTGAATTTTTTACAATAATTAGTTATTAATTGAATAAAATGATTCTTGCAAAATAATTTTGAGATCGTCTTTGTTCTGATGCCTTTGAATTAGTTGGCTATTTAATAACTTTCCTTGAAAAGTTACTTTAACTTTTTGACTAGCATTGATGTTTGCTTAGATCGCACAAAAATAAATATATATTATATGTATAAATACATATATAAATAAATCTCGTTGAGGGTTATTGTAGATAATTTTTAAAATATGGAAAATGTGAATTTATTATAGTTTAATCAGTACAGAAATTTTTTTTTTTAAATTTAGCTACTAAACAAAGATTATATTTAAAAATTAATTGATGTCAATAACTTGATGTATTACATTTTATTTTTATTTACATGTAATATTTTGTTTTATAATTAAATGTATGAATTATGCCAACTTGATGTTTTTGGTTGAGGACAAAAAAAGCATCTATTAATTGAATAAATGTATGTGAAAACCAAAAAAAAAAAAAAGTCTTGTAGACAGTTGAACTACCTTAAAAATTTTGAAGTTCAGCTGCATAGAAATCCATGTCATTGTCTTTAAGGCTATAAGTATATGATGTTTTTTTTTTTTAAACTTGTGACAGTTTATGATTCTATATGGTCTCTATAATTTCTATGGTTACTTGTGAAAGATTTTAATTATGTTTTCTCTTTAATTATTTACAGTAATTAAACATTTCGATTTTTTAAAACAGCTATCTTTTAAAGAAAATCTCCTTAATGTAAATTGGTCATCGGGTTGCAACATGCAATAACTTATAGACATTAGACTCTTATCAAAACTTGATCAAAAATTTTGTTATGTGTTTTTTCTTTTTGATGCAAAAAAACAAACAAACAAAAACTTCTGAAATTAAGGCAAAATAAGTTTGTTATGATTGTGACCCAAATACAGAATCACAGCTATTTTTTTTCTTTCTGAAAGTATCTCAACTGTAATTTAATTTCCTTTTTAAACTACTCAAATGGTAATCGAAGGAACATAAATTTATATGCTATTATGTACATACATTAAATGTCATAAAATTGTGGCTAATACTACTGTCATTTTGTAAAATGTATTGTTTTCTTTTAAATTATCATATTGATTGGAAAAATAATTGTATCCTTTTTTTTGAAGTCTTTTACTCATTTTCTGGCAATCCCTAATCATCAGCAGAAATATCCCATGGATGGTTCCCAGCTTAAGGGAGTCAGACAATTTCAAAACTTCCTTGCAATATAGCACTGGGCAAGCCTTCCATGTCAAACTGTATTATTACTTATTACTCTAAAAAATACTTGCTTTCATCACAAGAGGGTCACTACTCTTTGGATTTTTTTGTTTTTTGTTGTGCAATTGATGAAATACCTGGCCTATTTAGTTCCCTTATTTCTTAAATTTAATTTAACCAATATTTGAACATTTCTGTGTTTACATGCCGTGTCATAGAAGTTCTATCTCTAGTAACAGTTGTACAGACTAAATTGGTGTAGGTGAATCTCTAGATCTGTATTTGTGATGTTGAAAAAACTGAGCTGGAGTGCCCTGACCATGAGACTGTAGCTAGCAATGAAAGACTCCATGTGTAACAGTAGGATGCTGTGTTATTATGTAGAGGTAATAAGTCATCTCATTACATGCCTTCATTTAGCTATTGGATGATTGAATAAAATTATTGAAACAAACTTTTTTTTTCGCTTGTCTCTTTTTTTTTTAACAATGTATTCATGAAACACCGGAAACTTGGTTCATCTTCAAAGAGGAATCTCTAGTTGGGGGGTAAGAATAAATCATTGAAAAAGAGAATGCAGAACTTATACTAGTAGTTGGAGTCTTATACATGTAATTTAAAATTTCAAGCTTATGATACCAAGTTCATTATATCAAGTTGTGTCATGAACAGTTGATCTAGTTAAGTAGATTGGGAGGATGGGGAGCAAGGAATACTTATGAGACTACTGAATTTTCTACTACTTTAACATTTTCTGAATCAGAGGATAAATTTGGACTTAGTAGAACTAGTCCTTGAGGTTCTGTTGATGAAATTAATGATGAATGATCATTGTGCCTTCTATACTTTTTATTCTGGCTAAAACTGCTGACCTCATCTGTTTTACAAAGTCTACACTGTCAAAATCAACACCTCTATCTAAGAGTAAGAGACACAAAACTGGAGCAGAACTTTAAGTGACACTTTGAAGAATATGATTTAAAAGTTATTAAGTTTAATGTTTCAACAATTATAATGCAAAGGGAGATATAAGAATGCATTAATTTTGATGGACATGACATAATTGAACAACATCACAGTAGGCATTGAAATAATTTTAATGAAAAATGTATACCATTTCCAAAATGTGACAAGTAAGAAAATACTGCAGGGAACATGGTGGGGGTTTCCCTTTTTATATTTGTGGAGTCATGCATTATTGGTTTGAAATAATGCCAGTATTTTTCGGAGTACAGAAGTTAAATATTCCTGACAGTAAAAAGTCTTCAGTAATTTAACATAAGATAATTAAATTCTTTTTTTCTCTGATAATAGTTTGATTCATTGAAGCATTGACTAGCACCTATATTACAGAAAAACACTAATTGAGAAAACAGTTTAGCAAGTATAATCATGAGTCAAGATATCAACACTCTTCTTATATTTGTCATATACTAAACACTTTCAATGTTCAAAGAAATGAATAAATGAATTTTAAAATTGTAATAATGTAAAGCAGTAATGAATTGAACATTAATCCTCAATCAAATATTATTAACTACACCAGGGGGATCTTTATGAATATAATGAAAAACCAAGGAAAAAATTTAATCACCAATTAGTATATAACATTGTTTTTAGTATTTTTGTACTTAGTAGTAATTGTGGATGACCAGAAAGAAAACAACAGAATAAAAGTTATCTCCCCAATTACATAAATGAATATTAAGTAACCAGAGATTCTTTGACTAAAGAGATAAAACTCAAAATGTGAAACAAACCTATTAAAAAGGTCACTAAATTAAATTATTGACAATTTATTCCCTTTACTTTAAAGGGTTTTTGATTGACAAGCATATGAAAGTGAAATTATTCAATAAAAAAATTTATTACATAAAAGATTAGCCTAAATTTTTTTTAAACATGTTCGTTGTATTTAGTTTTGAAACACTTTAATATTTTGCTTACAATTACAGACAATTCATTTAGGTGTTATTTATTTGTTCAAAAGCATTCTTTTAACAAACTTCAAAATTGCAAAAACCCATTTGAATACCATCAATGTCCTAAATAAACACTATAAGATTTTAGTTAATGGGTTCCTAAAATATATATCAGTGAAGTTAACATATGCATTTTCTGTTACAATTTGTCTAATTACAATCATTACAGTTACAGCACACCTTTTACAGACATTTGCATGTAAATATCAAATATTACATTGCACATAACTTCTGAAAAAGCTCAGAAATCGATTGAGCGATTCAAACAACAACAGACCAAAAGATGGCTCTGCAAACTCTGGAAGCTCACAGAGACCCATCCTGATGTTGACGCTGACGCTTGGTGCACTGGTGAGCCATGTCGTCTGCTGGAATGGGTTGCTTCCTGACAGGAGACCACATGGACAACCTTCTGGGCTGGACATCAGGGGTGTTCTTGACCAAGGAATTTTTTGGCTGTCAAAAGAATTACTATATATCACATCTGAAATAAGGGAGGGGCTGGTTTGATTTGAGAGAGTTTACATTTGGATTTATACCAGGGGTGATAGAGTCTCAACAGAAAGTGTTCACTAAAAATATAAATGGAATTGACTACTACTTTTTAAATATGTAAAATGTATTTATTTATGTTCTATATAAACTGTAGCAGTGGAAACCGGTTAAGTTGCTAGCCTTGGGGGTTGCCAAAATGTGCCCAGAAAATTGATGATTGAGATAAACAAAAACCAATATGACAGCATTAATAAAAATGTGCTTGAAATTAAAACAAAATGAGGGGTGAGACCGCAATCAGGCTTATGAAAAATTAAATGGAAAAGTCGTAAACAGGGTAAGGGTTAGCCTGACAGGACCTAACAAAACAAAAATACGCTGTTTTGTTACATCCTGTCAGGCTAACCCTTACCATGTTTACATCTTTTCCATCTATTTTTGAAATAATAAGAGTCTTAAAAATCCAAAATCCAAATAAAAATTAGGAATAAATTATTTTTGAACCTTGAAATGTGACTCATGAATAATTAATTTAAACATTTCCTGAACAGTATTTACAATTTTTTAAGTGCATAACATACAATTATTATTTTAGATATCAATTATGCAGGGTTTAAACAATTGAAAAATTCCAATATAAGATCTATTTAATGCCTAATTATCAAATAGGCTTAATACCGGGTAATTGAATTTATTGTTTTCTGGTCATCCATTTGGAATTAATGAAATGATGTGGGTTTTTTTAATATCATTTAAAATAACAATGTGTCTGACACATCCTCGCACAATGAAAATTTAACACAAATAGATCTGTTTATGCCGTAAAATGATATAGATATTTAAAAAATTATTTTGCATTTCTTTTTATTAAAAATTTACTCAGTGCTGTCTTTGGGTTGACTCACATTAAAAAAATTAGGACAGAAATGTACATCAAGGTAACAGTCTTTTTACACGGGGTATTGGTCATGGGCATTGAGGTAACTGACATTAACAGCAAATATGGCAACAACCCTTGGGTTGGGCAACATTTAAGGATTAACTTGACTGATGAGAAAATGTTAAATTAAAGACAGAATTTGGCAGCTCTCTTTAAAAATGTTGACATAATACGGTTGGCAAGTTAACACAGGTCGAGAACTGGGTCCCACTGAATGTGTAACAGAATTGTTACCTTCAAGCTACTGCTATATAAAGATGCAGGAAAAAAGAGTAAAAATGAAATAAGCAAATTCTATGCTCACCTTAAAAGGTTCTAAATCCTCCACATTTCCCTAAACAGGCAATTAAAAGCACACCGGTTAATTAGGTTATAAAGGTGAATACATTTGGGAATATAATTTAGTATAAAAGTTTGAGCAATAAAATTAATTCAACATTGAGATGTTTGCTAAAAGATATTTATAAATTTATTAACTTCAAAGGGCAAAAGGCAAATCCCTCTATATATCATGGTATTCAATTAGGCATATTCTTTATATAACAAGACAGACAAATTATTCTTCCCAGTTGAAGGCTGCAAGAAAAGGATTTATATTTTCCTTTTAACATTGAAAGAGATAAAGCAGCGTGTCATTGTTGTTTTTGTTAACATGTGGATGCTAAATTTATTGTATTTTCTAAAATGCTTTAAATTAACTACAGGAAATAAAAAAAAATCAATTGATGGAAAACTTCATACCAGCATTTTGTTTTTATAGATATATCCAACACATGAATAACTAAAATTGCAAGTTTTGAAGTACAAACTTAGAAAACAAAACATCAAATTAATGATACACATGAAAAGAGATTACATGTCAGGTACAGTATGCAGGTTAGTAAAAAAAATAAATAAAAAAGTATACTATATATATATAATACTATATATAAAATTATGTATTAGAGTTTCCCAAGCCAAAGCAGTTGATATAAAACTTTGTACTTTCCATGCTTAAGTTATGCGTAGTATGATATGGAAAAAGCTGGAAGAATAAAGGGGAACAACAAGCCTGTAAGTGTAAGCCAAAGTGAACTCATAAATTCTAAGGCTTTCTTACTTTCATTACATTTATTAGTTTGTTAATTATGATTATTTTAATTAACTCTTAAAGTCGCAAAGCGTCGTAATGCGTCTCTTCCCGCTATCCTTAAAGCGTCGTAATGCGTCCCTAGATACAAATCTCGTTAGAAATGAGATCTCGGAAAGTAAAAACTCTTCAATGCTTGAAAAATGATGTATTCGACTTCCGGCAATGGCGGCCGTTGCCCGCGCTAGTGTTATCGCTCGATTCGCGATGTTTTTTGGTAGTTTTAACGGTTTTTTTTTTCGAAGATACGTTTTCGTTATACTTTATTACTAAAATAATACTACTAAACTACAGGTAAATATTGTTTCAAACTCAGTACGGTCTTTTGGATGCGTAAAATAACCATTCTTAGCCTAAAAAATGAAGTCAGTATAACAATAATATTATAAATGGATTTTACGCAAATTTTTTTAATTTCATAACCGGTTGATCGTAATACGGGAAATCCTTACGGGACTGAGGCGGAAGTTTATTGAAAACCTTCTGGGGCTTTAAGAGTTAA
>MUZC01004515.1:228241-246538 GCA_002072015.1 Radix auricularia | reverse complement strand
CTTCTTGCACATACCCAACAACAGATGCAGGAGAAAACAAACATTGTCGCAGCCACTTCTGCTAGCATAGGTCTCAACATACACAAAGGGAAGAGTAAAATCCTCAAGGTTAATGCCACCAGTACATCACCCATCATGCTTGAAGGAGAAGCCCTTGAGGAGGTGGAGAGTTTTGTTTACCTTGGCAGCATGGTGGATAAACAAGGTGGTACAGATGCCGACGTCAAAATAAGGATCGGAAAAGCAAGAGCAGCCTTCCAGCAACTCAAGAATGTTTGGGTCGCCAACAACTTAGGCAGCAGGTTAAAAGTAAGGATTTTTAACGCTATGGTGAAACCAGTGCTGCTATATGGAGCTGAGACATGGAGAACAACGGCTGTAAACCTGACCAGAATCCAGACCTTCATTAACAATTGTCTAAGAAGGATTCTCAGAATTCACTGGCCGGACAAAATCAGCAACCAGGAACTGTGGCAGCGGACTAAACAGAAGCCCATTGAAGAAGAGATTCTTCAAAAGCGGTGGAGGTGGATCGGTCATACACTAAGGAAACCTGCTTCTAATACAACAAGGCAAGCCCTGAAATGGAACCCACAGGGTAAACGGAAAAGAGGCCGCCCAAGAAACACCTGGCGCCGAGAATTGGAGGCAGACATCAAGAGGATTGGCCATGAATGGAAGATCCTGGAGAAAATAGCCCAGGATAGAGATGCCTGGAGAGCTCTTGTAGGTGGCCTATGTCCTAAGAGGAAGTGCAGACGCCGGCGATGATCGGTAGATGTCCCTCATGGACGAGAAGGCTCAACAACAACAACAAATTGTGTATATATTTCAATATAATCTCAACACCTCTAGATAACAAAAACTACAGCTTTCAAGTTGGTTAAAAAAAATAAGTTAAGAAGGATACAATATGATCCTCAGCTAAAAATTGTGTTAGGTATAAATTATTAGATAACTCCTTGCCATCATTACATGTTATATATATGAAAAAAACCCAGCTCATTTGCTTTATTATTTATTTTTTTTTTACAACTGATTAGTTTTGCTTGACAGTTTGAAAGACACTGAAGAGTTATTTATTTCTGTATTAGAAGAGTATTTCAAAAGAATTAAGAATTAATTCAATAGTTATTACAATGATCAGTAAAATTTAATTCCTCAAGACATTACCCTACAGGATTTCAAGGATCCATTTACCATTGACATGTAAGGGAAACTTTCAATCATGTGTCATTCACCATATCATTTTATCAACTGCACTCAAGAAACTCACTAGCACCTTGCTAAACTGAATAAAACTGCATCTTGAGAAGGGTCTCATGTTAGAAAATGTATGCAGTTTCCATAAAAAATGCTAAAATATTGATATGGTGTTTGGTGTCAGACAGCTATATGAATATTGTTAAACCTATTCTTAAACATGTATATATGTGATCAAGGACAAGAATCAACATAGTTGTTACGTAGAGTATTTGCAGGATCAGCAGGGAAATAGGATGCTGCTCTCAGGTGGAAAGATGTTGGAATAGGTAGTGAGCTATTCAACCTCAAAACATCACATGCCGAAATCAAAAGTTCTGTAAAGCATCAAACCGCAGAAAAAACTCAACATGAAATGGCAGAACAGAGTTCTAGACATGTCCCCCCCTCCAGCATCTTTACGGGGCAGGAAATGTGAGAATGTCAGAAGACTAACTGCTTAGTCAAAATATTATTTTATGGTGAGATTAAGCATAAAAGGCCATGAGCTGATAAGCAGAAGAAATGCTCTAAGCACAACCTGAAAGCCTCATTGAATGTGATAATAAACCTGGATGCCTGGAAAAGCTAAAGCATCATTACACAAACATAAAATGCAACACCCAGCAGAAATCAACTCAATTAGAATGATGACTTCTCCTCTGACGCTGCTGGTGCTTAGTTGCACATGCACAGAGGATGGTCCGGTGGGTCATTTGTTTAAGAGAGATTTTCTGAACAAGGGAGACAATTTATCCTCCTAAATCAAGATCCGAGACTTTCTGATTTTGTTCTGTCGAGTCCACACCATTGGACAAATGCCAATAAGTATTATTTACTGCTGTCGTTATAAATTGTTGTCAGTAGTGGTAGGAGTGCGACAGGAAAATGCCCTAAATGATTTTGACTTAACCTACGTGTAGATCACATTGAAATCTAGTGGTGTTTTTGTTTGTTTAATTTTCTCTAAAGTTACACACAGTTAAAGTATCTTTTTAAAGTTATAAATGTAACCAACTCAAATATCAACTATATCAGAAACCAAGTAAAACAAAAAGTTTATGTTACTTAAAATTTAGCATCTTCAAATCCAAATTCAATATTGAGCTCTCTATATAATCAAATTACCCTGTTTTGACCAATGAAAATGAAAAGACGTTTGACAACCGCTTTGGCTGAAATATTTTCTCATTTTTCCTTGGTGTGTCAAAATCTTCAGATTCACCAATCTCTGGGTCAAAAGCTAAAGAAAAAAAAGATTAATAAAGCAAATCATGTTATTTTATATCTACTTTAAACATACCATGTATTTTTATTTATTTATTTTTAAAAATTATTAATCAATTCATACATGATTTAAGGCCAATGTTTAAGAAAAAATCAATTTTTGTTTATATATATTTAAATTAAATGACATTTTCTGTTGAACTTTTGAAATCATACAAATAAACATTGCACTTTCACTTACTTTCTACAAAATTTTGAGTAATCAATTTTAATTACTTGCTAATCTACATAGAAAATTTGGGTAAACAAGGATTACTCAGTCCGCACCGCCATTATCGGCGGCCATCTTGTTGCTAAGGCACGTGACCGCCGTGACTTTCGGAAAAGTAGTGCGAGCCCCGTGAAATCAGAGGGGTAGGGGAATCAGGGATTCTAAAATTGCGCAGTATTTTAGCTACCGGCAAATTAAAAAAAAAAAAATTCACGGGGCTCGCATTACTTTTCCGGCGGTGACGTGCCATAGCAACAAGATGGCCGAAGGATTGGGGGACATTCTAATATTTTAAGGAGTATTTTTTAGCGTTTTACATAAAAGCAAAATAGTTGTAAAAATGAAGAAAACAATGGGTACTCACCGATCAGGCATCGGAATCACAACAAAGGGGGATACACTTTTTAAATCCTTTTAGAAATTCACGCATTAGATCACTGCTGCCACTATTAAAATTCTATAGCTATACCTAACCCAAACCCTAAAATTAAAATCTCAATTTTTTGAAATTGATAACTAAACCTAACCTAAGAACTGTCTTGGACCGTCAAGATGAGGTTCTGAATGATTGCTGGGACCCTCGAGATGAGGTTCTGAATGATTGCTGGGACCCTCGAGATGAGGTTCTGAATGATGGCTGGGACCTCAATATTCCGAAAATTCTAAAGCATTACCTAACCCAAACCCTAAAATCTTCAATTTTCCGAAAATTCTAACAAAAAATGGCTACTTACTAATGGAAACGACATGGTGGAAAAAAGCCCGCCAAGGAATTAGCAGCACTCCTTTTCTAAATGAGCACAGCAAATAGTTCTTAGAATATACTCATTTATACTTGGGAAAAGAGAGCCCCCCCCCTTCTCGCGGCGCATGAATACAAATCCAATAATGATACTAAACAAATTATTTACATTTTACAGCAAGGGGAGGTAATAAATAAATAAGAAACCAACAAAATTCAAGGGAAACTATCTTTCATAGCAACCGGAAGAGACGCGACGCTGCGGTCGGACTTATACGTTTTAGCCAAAATTTGACCTAAATAATTCTTTAAGCAACAATCAGCATTTTAAAATTATTACCAATCTTAAACACTTATTTGAATTCTAAGACAAATGTAACAAATACCGCCAGTGTTAGCTGGTAATGAATACTGCCAGTGTTAGCTGGTAATGAATACTGCCAGTATTGGCTGGTAACGAATACTGCCAGTGTTAGCTGGTAACAAATACTGCCAGTATTGGCTGGTAACGAATACTGCCAGTGTTAGCTGGTAACAAATACTGCCAGTGTTAGCTGGTAACAAATACTGCCAGTATTGGCTGGTAACGAATACTGCCAGTGTTGGCTGGTAATGAATACTGCCAGTGTTGGCTGATCTAAAAAATTATGATCAAGGATAAAGGGTTTGGGATTTTACTTACAAAAAGTATCATCATAACGATGTTTTTGCTCAATAGAAGTTCCCCCTGAAACTTTGGGTTTCTCCTTAACAACTGTTCTGGCATCCAGGGGTTTTTGTTTAGTCACAGTTCCGGGACAAGCAGGTGGTTTTTCTTTTGTTACAGTCCCAGGACAAGCAGGTGGTTTTTCTTTTGTTACAGTCCCAGGACAAACTAGTGGCCTTTGTTTCGTTACAGTTTTTGAAACATCATTTGAAGGCACTCCTTCATCTGCCTCCTGTTGCCTTACGGGAGCTCCCTTTGAAACTGCTGCTTTCTTCTTTGGTAATCCATTCAGTGGTTCTTTGGATGGCAACTTTAAGGAAGGCTTTTTTGAGGGCAGTTTGCATGGCAGACCTCCTTTTTCATCTTTGCTACTATCTACAGCTTTAGATTTGTTGAATGAGAGAGACATTCTACTATGTGCAGTTTTATTGGACTCGGGCAATGGTAAAGCTTTCATCGGTGCTAGGCTTGTCCTGGTGGATCCTTTCTGTGTGTCCTTTAGTAAAGGAATCTTTCTCGGTGGTTGACCTGGTATTTTAGTTGAGATTTGATCAAGTCCTTTTGTTTTTTGAGGAGGTTGAAGCTGCTTCGGCACTAGTCTAGAAACAGTTGGGCCGTTTTTTGTAACAGTTTTGGACAAGTCAGCATCACCTCCATTCATTAGTTTGTCTGTAGGACTCACTGAAATAATAAGTAAATTTAAAGGAATTGACATTTTAAAATTTAAAGGAATTGACATTTTAAAATTTAAAGGAATTAACATTTTAAAACTTAAAGGAATTGACATTTTAAAATTTAAAGGAATTGACATTTTAAAATTTAAAGCAATAGACATTCTAAAATATCCGGCCGAGAAATTTAAAAAGTACTTTTTTTTGGACATTTAATTAAAGAATATGTAGTGTAAAAAAAAAAAATAAGGAAGAAAGACATTTCTTGTAAGAACTCTGTTCCTCCTTGTTAACTTATCTTGGTTAAAGCCACAACATAATAATATTTTTTTGGAATCTGATATTTTATAAAATTTGTAAATTAGGCCAGAAAAGCAGTGTGATTGTTTTTAGGGTATACAGGTAAAAAAAAAAAAAATTCACTTCAATGCAGTGAAGATTTTAAAATTTCTCATCTAATGAAAATAAAGAATTATGTAGTTTTAATGGAACAAAATTCTCTTTAATGCAGTGAAGATTAAAAAATTTCTCATCTAATAAAAATAAAGGATTATGTAGTTTTAATGAAAATTTTTTTTTTTAAATTTTTATTTCTAATCCCCAGTCTCCAATGATTTAAAATAATGTGACAAAGCTTAAAAACTAATACCATACTTTTATTGTCAGTTTACTTTTAAATATATACAAGGGAAAACAAAATTATCAGGATGGTAAATATTCAGTTAAAAGAGCATAGAAGTTTGTAATGGCTTTCTTTTACCTGCAGGTAGTTTATTTATCACAGTAATCCGCTTGATGCCTAACTTTGCTTGAAGTTCACCAGGCCTCATAAGTGCAGGTTTGACACCCGGAGGCTTTAGACCAGATGGTCGTGGTCGACCGTCCTAAAGATGAAAAACATGCAGTTATGTACCAGTAAAATTTTTTAATCGAATAATAAGGCCACAGTAAAAACATGCCATTCACTGTCTTATTAATGGAAAAATTACACTGTTAAATTGAACTTGTAAAGAAAAAAAAAACTATTGTGCATTAGAAAAGTTCAAATTTCACAAAATACTAAATATACAGCCCTCAAACTAATGTACAAATGATTTACCATGTTAATAACCTTTTTTAAAACAGGAAGGCTCTCTTGCTTTAGAAGAAGGTTCAGCGGAGGATTTTCACTTGATGGTCTATTATCTCCTGAGTTGGTGATTGGCTTAGAAAAATGTTCATCAACACTAGGTTTATTGTCAACAATGGGTATATTTTCCACAGGTCTTATGTTGTCTAATGAGTCTAGCTCAAATGTTCCTTTCCGTTTCCGAACAGGATTGGACTCTTCATGGTCTCCTTTCAATTCTTTTGATTCAGAAGGTATATTCAAATCTTCAGCCTTCATATTGGTACAATCCTGATTTTCAATAACCACATTATCTGGTGGAACATTTTCAATGCCAGGTTTAGCTGGTTCAATATTTTCAGTGAAAATTATGTCCGGTTGAATATTTTCATCAGCTGTAATTTCTGGTTCAATGTTCTCTATGGTTACATTCAACTGGGAGGTTTTTAGCTTTGGTTTCCTATGACTCATTGGTTTTTCATCAATAATAATTAACATTTCTGAATCAGAAACACCATCAGATTCAGAATGATCACTGTCACAGCTCTTATCATTGGAGCTGAAATTTGAATACAAATCACAATTGCTTGGAATACTGTTGGTTGCAAGATGTAGTTTGGAAACAAGACCATTTGACCCAGGTTTGATTTTTACAGAATCATCAATAGTCAAAACATCATTTGTATTTGTCCTCTCCTTAACTTTCAAGTCCTCCAATGTTAAGTTGGCAACATTGTGTGTGTTATACTTAAGTTTGTCAGACACAGATATATCACAGTTTTCCACAACATCTGTAGTCTTTTCAGAAATTGAGGTATCTAAGTTAAATGTAGGTTTCCTGATTCGACCTACTGATACTTTTTCCTCATTACAAAAAGTTTCAGACATCTGAAGTGAAGTTCCTTCCTCTGAACCTTCTTTAATTGTTGTGAGTGAAATATTTTCATCAACTTGGATCACTGGGGAAACTTCCATAACACCTGTAAGAAACTCTTTGAATTCAGCAGAACTTGGACACTGAAAACTTGTGATTCCTTTCTTTACTGGAGTTACACACGAGACACCATCACTCAAACTTGAATTGATTTTGTTGGTAAAATCTCTCAGTGGTGATCGCGCATTAGACTTTGAAGGTATATCAGCTTTGTCTCCCCCAGAAACGTTGGGAACATTTTCCGAATCAGAGGATAAATTTGGACTTAGTAGAACTAGTCCTTGAGGTTCTGTTAGTGACGTTAATGGTGATTCAGAACCTTCCCACTGTTCTGCAATAAGTTTTTGAATGTTCATTGCTTGAAGGGCCTAAAAGTTGATGAAAAAGGGAAAAAATACTTTGATGGCCTTAGCATAGTAATTGATAACATTTATTCATTATATATTAATTACATTTTTAACCTAAAAAACATTTATGCAAAATGAAACTCAATTCAATTGTAATTTCAAAAGTTACAAAATTAAAATGGTAATACATGTATTCAAGCAGCTTAAAAATGTAATTACTAAAAATTATTAACATTTCTATATTTAAAATTGATTATTTCTATCCATTAAGCAACAGGCTTATGTTTTACTAGTACTTGAAAACTATGATTAAATGACATATTTATACGCTAGTTAACTTGGTCCGAGTGGGACTTGGAGAATTTTAAAATAATCAATTTCCAAGACGGTTGTGATTAAAAAAATAATGATAACCTGGGTATATAAATTGTTATACATGTATTGCATATTATGAAGTGAAAAACATTTGAATAACTTACAATTTCATCCCAGCGTATAGGTGTTGAAGCCATGATAGAATTCAATTCTTACAATCTATATTTCACCATATAATAAACAACAGTGCAGCAGTAATAAAATGCACACACTTTGAAGTTGAAACTCTGCTGTTAATCTGCAATTATAAAGCACATAATTGAAATTCATTTTTAAACATGCTTGAAGGTTTATATTGGCATTGGGGTACCCAACCAAGTAATAGATTAATATTAATAGATGAATGAGAAGCAAACAAAAAAAACCAAATGTTAACATGTTACACTTCCTTTAATGATATTTAATGATTAGAATTAAATTAGACTACATAAAACATTTGACATTAGTCATTAGAACTTCTGTAGTCAGGGCCTGCTTTAGGCATAACTTAAGGCATAAGTTGGCATCGCCATAAGCAAACTAGGCAGCCGCCTGGGTCTAGGTCCTCTGATTAGCCTCATTATTAGTGGGGGCCTCGCACAAGAATCTTTCCATTAAATTCCATATTTATTTAATTTTTTTATTACATTTTTTTAGAGCAGCAACCAAATTCACTTCGCCTAGGGGCACTAGGGCCTCCAATTGTCCAATGACTGTCAATGTTAAAGCTGGCCCTGCTGTAGTCGATGATATCAGTAGTAGTAAGTATTCAGTAAAAATAATTGCTGCAAATTCTAAAAGCCTTTTCCATTTCATAACTAAGAACTATTGAAATGTTTACTGAATAAGAATCAACTTAATAAGATTTTCTGTTTCAAAAGGGCCTATTTATTATTTTATTTAACGGAGTGATTATTCACACAGCTGTGGGAATAACGTCTGCGTTATAGACACAATTACGCATGCGCACTGGTGTCCATTTGAACGATAAAAATTTATTACCTTAAAAAAAGAAAATGTTTTCATGAGCGTCGGTAGAGGAATGGTCAGAACCAGTGTATCTTATTTTTGAGGTGGAGGTGGATCGAATCCATGAGATGGCACATAGTTTTTCCTTTTTTCTTTCTTTTTATTTTTAATTAAAAAAAACAAATTATTATATTTGTAAACCACAATGAGTTTTTATTACTTATGCTATGATGATATTTATTAATTTCCCCAGGCCTATCAATTTTTATACCCTCCACATCTATAGTATAGCTGTCAAATAAGGAAGCAATGCTACATAAATTATAAATGACTAGCAGTAATAGTAATGCATGATAAATTCTCATATATGTATTGTCAAGCTGGGGGAGGGGGTAGAAAATTTCATTTTATGACTGAGTTAAAAAGATAGCTAAAATGACCGTACTAAGATAAGGGCACCTAGAGGGGAAATGGTCAGACATTTATGACGAAGGTGGGGGAGGGGCAGGGGGTAAGTGTTGAAGAAATGAGGCGTCACATCAAACAGCACAACTTCAAATAATAGTTTTTTCTTAAATATTGGATTGTTTACAATTTGTATATTGACGTTTTACATGGTTTCACCAGTTTATGTTATTAGAGTGCAGACTTACACTAAATACATAATTACATGACAAAAAAGGTACTTAAAATATGCTCAGTTTCAAATGGAAAAAAAACTGCTTAAATTTGGGATGGGGGAGGTGCCAAACTTTTTGACGACTGGTTGAGACTTGAAAAATCAACAAAAATTGCGTGATGTCATTTATGGACGACAACGTAAACTATAATAAATTGGAATATTTTTAGTCTAAACTCTAAAGGTTAACAACACTAAGACAAGTAAAATTAATTTTTAATTGAAAATATAACTATTAAGATCAACATTATTAATATAATGATTTATGATGTTCATATTTAGGCCGTAGGCTATATAACAAGCCTATTTACGATTCAATAGCTATTAGCCAAACGACCTATAGATTAGTATGCTTTTAAAAGTCAGTATAACTATCACATTTTTTGGCTGTGTGAATAACGCTGGCAATATTCACACAGCTGTGGGAATAACGCTTAGATTATTCACACAGCTGTGGGAATAACGCTCACGTTATCCACACAGCTGTGTGAATAACGCTTGCCATAAAAAAAAGTATTTGAAACGTAAGAAAATGATATACTGCTGTTATGATTCCATAGTTATATCATTTCAAATTGATTAAGCAAATAGAAAAGACATCAGCGATAAGTTGATTTTAAAAAAGCTTAACAGCATGCCTATTATGAGTTTTATATTTTTATTTTTTAAAAGTTTAACTGCATGCCTATTATGAATTTTATATTTTTATTCTTGAAAAGTTTAACAGCATACCTATTATGAATTTTATATTTTTATTCTTTAAAAGTTTAACAGAATGCCTATTATGAATTTTATATATTTATTTTTAAAAAGTTTAACAGCATGCCTATTATGAGTTTTATATTACTATTTTTAAAAAGTTTAACAGTATGCCTATTATGAGTTTTATATTTTTATTTTTAAAAAGTTTAACAGCATGCCTATTATGAGTTTTATATTACTATTTTAAAAAAGAATAACAGCATGCCTAATATGAGTTTTATATTTTTATTTTTTAAAAGTTTAACAGCATGCCTATTATGAGTTTTATATTTTTATTTTTAAAAAGTTTAACAGCATGCCTATTATGAGTTTTATATTATTATTTTAAAAAAGAATAACAGCATGCCTAATATGAGTTTTATATTACTATTTTTAAAAAGTTTAACAGCATGCCTATTATGAGTTTTATATTACTATTTTTAAAAAGTTTAACAGCATGCCTATTATGAGTTTTATATTTTTATTTTTAAAAAGTTTAACAGCATGCCTATTATGAGTCTTATATTACTATTTTAAAAAAGTTTAACAGCATGCCTATTATGAGTTTTATATTACTATTTTAAAAAGTTTAACAGCATACCTATTATGAGTTTTATATTACTATTTTAAAAAAGAATAACAGCATGCCTATTATGAGTTTTATATTACTATTTTAAAAAAGAATAACAGCATGCCTATTATGAGTTTTATATTACTATTTTAAAAAAGAATAACAGCATGCCTATTATGAGTTTTATACTTCTATTTTCAAAAAAGGTCTATTTCACTAGTTATCCAGATACACTTGTGTTTTAATTTAAAAAGTTTAAGACCCTGGCTCGCTGTATGGATGGGATTTTCAATTCCAGGAAGACAACTGGCTTGCTTTAAATGATGGGGTTCTCTTGATTAGGGTGTCGTTGGAGAGGAGTAGATGCGACCGAAGTTAAACCCTTCGTTTTCTTTCTTTATATCCCAAAATCTAATTTATATTAATTTAAAGATACGATGTAATCAAAACAGTGCAATCAGTCATTTCAAATGTTGAAATGCTTTCAGAAATCGTTCAATATTCGACTAGCTTCAGCAATATCAGTCTAAATAAAACTAAAGCTCTCAAAGCTATTTTATAACATCAGAATTCTAGGCTTGTAGTGTTTAATATTGTGAAACGTGGGTCCATTTATTTGAACTAATATGAAGACAGTCATAAAAGACTTGTATACAGCGACACAGTCAACGTAGATCAATTATGGACTAATAGAGTTATTCGTGCTATATGCGATCTGTCATCGACCTAGGGGCATAGGTATGGACAAATAAAGAGACTCTTTCGATACTCGATCAATCAGTTACACAGGGGAATGGATATCAACTGAGATAGACAATAGGAGGTCTTTAGTATAATACAGAAAAGTAAATTACTATCTGTTCAGATGTTAAAAGTATTCTCGGTTCTTCTATTCATTTAGCCAAAAAAATATTGTTTTAACAGACCATAATATTTTGCCTTTAAACTTGTTATCAACTACATCTTAAAGCTATCGTCACTACATCTATATTTTATTTACACATACATACTCGTATAAATACATACATGTATAAAATGTATCTACTATATTTTCATCCAAATTGTAAACTATTTACCTTCAACTATAATTAGACCACACTTTGAACCTTTATATTTGAATTTTAACCATAGTGCTTACTATATAACTTTCTATAATCTTGTATATTTGTTTATAAGGAGATATATATATATGTATACTTCACCATTATCAAAACTATTTTGCTCTGAAACAATTCGTGTTTATGTTGATGTTAATATCAGGTCTATGGACAACGTTATTGTAAGTTGTATTAATCCTTTCCAGACATTAGGACGTATATCACCAAGGACGTTTATTAGCCATATATTTACTAAAAAAATAGAGGGGAAATGATTACTCCATACCCAATAGAGGGGAAATGATTACTCCATACCCAATAGAGGGGAAATGATTACTCCATACCCATGAAAAAATCAAATTGTTAGTTACATATTTCGACATTTATTGTCGTGGTTATAACAAATAATTTAAGCACTGCTAAATACCTTAATACAAAAGTAAAAAGAACGTTAAACACATTTTTCTCCTCTGTTTTATTGTCATCTAGACCAAAAGAAATGTTTCAACTGCTGTGATGACCCTCATCTTTGTTTTGTAATCAGTTTAACCCCATTTGCCCATTTAATAGAGGCTTTGTTGTTCACAATCATAGAAATCGTCATTCTCGGCATGCTTCAACTAAGTCCATCGACACGCACGCCAATATCATCTAAAAAAAACACTAGTTTTCAACTCCATGTCGATCCTGATCATTTTTTCCGTTGCTTGGTTCCTGTCATTAACTTTATTAGAACTCATTATAAGGGAGTTAAATTTTTTTTTTAAACTCAGAGAAAAGCACAAAATCAGGTGACAAGTTAGAGTCAATGCGCGAATAGTGAACTATATTATGTTAGCAACTGCTACTCACAGATTGAGTATCGCGCGGTGTATTGTGATAACTACATGCTAGGCATACGCGATGTGTCATTTTGACTATCGAGGGGGTGGGGCGGTCCACATATGACGTCACGCACCAAAAAGTGGGAAGTCACACATTTGCTACGATGTGTGACGTCACATCAAAGCGCGCAACTTTAAATAAAATGTCGCACTTAAATATTTATTTAATGACGTTTTAAATGGTTTCACGCGTGTTACCCTATTAGAGTGCAGCCTTACACTAAACTAATAATACATAATTAAATGACAATAAAGTGATCTGAAACATGCTCATTATCAAATAAAAAATACGTCTCCTTCGAAGAGGAGGTACACAACTTTCTAACGCCAAATTTGAGGGAGTTGTGGAAAGGGGTGGGGGGTAAATTTTTGTTACGACGTGTGACGAGGGGCTAATCGGCAAAAATCGCGTTCATGGACCACCCCATTCAAATAGGTCGCACTCCAAAAAAAAGTCGATTACCAAAGCAGGCGTAAACCAAGGTACCACTGAATATTCATGCATGTGCATGGTGATCGATTGGCATGCGCCCTCGGCTGCCGAACCGATGGTCATGGGATCGAATCTCCGTAAAGTCCACCCATGGAAACAAAGACTTTGGGAATAGCGTGAAACCCCCATATCTGTTTGTTGTGAGCACTGAGCACTGCGTCCCTTGCCAACAAAACTTGGTCTGTGGACGCCATAATCATCGGTGTAGAAGAAGCGTCTGTACAGCTGAGACGATAAGACATGGCATTGAATATAATGAAAAACATTTTTGAATGCAATGAAATGTTAGCCGCATGCAGTTATATGAAGTAATGAAACACATTGTGCAGTGTCAACTTTAGCTTTGCCAAATTCAATACAAATTTTTGAGACCTATTTTATTTAGTATATTATCTATGTGCTCCGATTTTTATCGATTTTATTTGTATGATCAAGCAAGGAAATGAGGCCGTCTAAATTCTAAAAACTTGCCGTTAAACTAACTATGACACTCTGAAAATCTTTGGCATTTTTATTTTTACAATGTGAAATTTAGTTAGAGAATTCCACAAAAAAACTAAGCCTAAGAGAATTTTTGTATAATATGCAGCGGAAATAATTTATTTAGTAACTATTACCATCAAGCCATACAATAAACTATCCTATACAATTAATCAAAATTTGGTGGCAAAGATACCGCCTGTCATACTACAACAGCCAGTCATACTACACCAGCCAGCCATACTACACCAGCCAGTCATACTACACCAGCCAGTCATACTACACCAGCCAGTCATACTACACCAGCCAGTCATACTACACCAGCCAATCATACTACACCAGCCAGCCATACTACACCAGCCAGCCATACTACACCAGCCAGTCATACTACACCAGCCAGTTATACTACACCAGCCAGTCATACTACACCAGCCTGTCATACTACACCAGCCTGTCATACTACACCAGCCTGTCATACTACACCAGCCAGCCATACTACACCAGCCAGCCATACTATAACAGCCTCCCATACTACAACAGCCTGCCATACTACAGCAGCCTGCCATACTACACCTGCCTGCCATACTACACCAGCCTGCCATACTACACCAGCCTGCCATACTACAACAGCCTGCCATACTACACCAGCCTGCCATACTAAAGACACTATAGCACCCTGCCAATCTACACCAGACTGTCATAATACACCAGTCTGTCATACTACACCAGCCTGCCATACTAAAGAAGCTTACGACACTATAGCACCCTGCCATACTACACCAGACTGTCATAATACACCAGTCTGTCATACTACACCAAACTGTCATAATACACCAGTCTGTCATACTACAGCAGCCTGCCATACTACAGTATCCGCCATACTACAGTATCCACCATACTACAGTATCCGCCATACTACAGTATCCGCCATACTACAGCAGCCTGCCATACTACAGTATCCGCCATACTACACCAGCCTGTCATACTACAGCTACTTGCCATACTACAGCAGCCTGCCATACTACATCACCCTGCCATACTACACCAGCCTGCCATACTCCAGCAGCCTGCCATACTACACCAGCCTGCCATACTACACCAGTCTGCCATACTACACCAGCCTGCCATACTACAACAGCCTACCATACTACAGCAGTCTGCCATACTACAACAGCCTGCCATACTACAGCCATAGACCATCTCATGGCACAGGGTCTAAATATAGATCACATCTTTTCTGAACACGTTCTTGATTATCGATCGCTATCAGAGAGTATCGAGTGCTCGATGCTGCAATGTATTTCACAATAAACTGTTAAGTAAGACTAAGAGCCTAGGTAGAGTTGGAGCAGTCGACCCGACCATGGTGGCGTTTTTTTTTTCGATGTATTTTTATCTGGGCTAAACGCATTAATTTTATTGAAGGTGGTAATTAAAATCAAACCAAACATGCCAGCGCTATATATATATATATATATATATAGTATGAATCAGCTTTGCGGCGATCTAAACTATATAGACTCGTAAGCTTTGCCGTGGTGGCGCCAAAGTGATACTATGTTGATAGCGAGTCACAGTAGGGAAATTCCACACCCCCCTCGGGAGGCACACTTTAGTGGGAGGCGTTTTCGGCCCAGTGAACTGGGCGCCCAGGGGGCCGCTTGTAGCAGCGCCCGCTCCGGGGGGGGGGGGCTTCTCAGTCTTTACGTCCCTTAGGGGGCCAGAGGGCTGAGGGGGTTTACCGGGAAGCCCCATGAAGAGCGCAGGCTCGGGACTGCTGATTTTCTTCCACATGTAGGATTTTCAGTGGAGGATTGGGATTGGGGGGGGGGCTGGAGAGTAATCTCCGTGCATCACTGCCATTACCACAGATAAATGTAATGTTTGTACAAGGGGACGATTTGTTCGGGAAATGAAGTGGGAAAAGTTTCAGTCATCGCCGACTACTTAAAGTTATTAATTAATAAATACATTTGTACATAAATATAGATAAATCGATAAAGATATCTCTGGTGGAACCCTTTATAACCAAACAGCACCATCAACAGCACCATCTACAGCACCATCTAAAACACAATCTACAGCACCATCTACATCACCATCTACATCATCATCTACATCACCAACTACATAACCATCTACAGCAACATCTACAGCACTATCTACAGCACCATCTACATCACCATTTAAATCATCATCTACATCACCATCTACAGCACCATCTACATCACCATTTAAATCATCATCTACATCACCATCTACAGTACCATCTACATCACCATTTAAATCATCATCTACATCACCATCTACTCCACCATCTACATCATCATCTACAGCACCATCTACAGCACCATCTACAGCACCATCTACATCACCATCTACAGCCCAATCTACAGACTTACTACGTTAATTTTTTCGTATATGACACATTCGAGTAACACTATAGCCATTGTTCATCAAGATTTGGTCAAGCAGGTATTGCGAAAATCTAAGACCCCTGCGATAAAAGATATTGTTTAAAATGAAATGATTCGATTTCTCATCGATTTGTCTGTTACTTAATTATTTGTAACAACTGTAAACGTTCTGAGATATATATTATACCATCATGTGTCTTTTAGATACTTTCATAAGAAATGTTTCACACATTTTGTAAGAACGGTAACCTACGTCTAAACGTCAGATTCTATAAATGGATTCTAAAATACTCTTCCGTAATCAATAAGTCGAAAGAAAAATCAATAAAAGAAGCATTCATGTTCGGGATCGATTTTTTTTATTATGAAGAGTCTGTTTAAGCACCGGCCATTTTGGATTCTATAACATTATATGAAGATCACAATTAAACAACATTTTGTGTGAATTCATTAGTAAAACAAGGGTAAGATTGTGTAGATATTGCATTGTTGTTTTTTTTTTGTTTTTTTTTGTTGTTGTTGTTTTTTTAGATTCGATCTTTAAGATCTATTTACCAGCTAATGTTTTTATGAAAAGTTATGTTTTCTTTTTAAATATGTCACCAAATCATTATATTAATCGAACTGATTAGTATTTGTTAGTATTAGTTAGTATTTGCGTTGGTAGTATCACATACTTATTTGACGGAAATTTTATGGGTCCTCAGCTAACAAGGGCCAACAAAATGTGATTTAAGCCAGTTAATTCTTGAGAATTCAATGAGTTATGATTGTGCTGTTTTTGCTTCTAAATGAACTGCTGGAAGCTATTGTAATCCGTAGTGATAAATCGTATCAATGAGACCTAAACTGATTTTAACGCAATAAAGGGTTAGAAATAACAGATTTATAGCCTTTTATATATATAAAAAAATTACCCCCTTTTTTCCCCTTTATCATTACTTTCTCTCCTCGCATCGTCTGCTGTAACCTCACTCCAAACTGAAGCCATCAACTCTATCACCTTTCTTAAGGGGTTTCGTGACCCACGTAACCCTCTTTCCAACCACCCCTCCTCAAACAAAGTGTATCATCTATGACAAAGATTTATAAATACGAGAATAATTGTTTACTTATTTATCTTCTATAGTCAATTCCATTATGTAGACGGTCTAAGTGAACTATTAAAATTAAAATAAATTTGGGGGGGGGGATTTTCTAGACAATTTATAATAATCTCTTTATCATCTTTGATAACTTTCAAGTGTAAGATAAAATAAACATATACTTATACATATTTTTTTAAATAAAAATAATTACAATTACTTACCATTACGTAGTTATGGAGCAAGGATCGAGAAACCATGGCTCGCGAGCCAGATGTGGCTCTATTGAAAGCTGCATCTGGCTCTCACACAAATAGTATTTTTAAAGTTTATTCAGACGCCTTTGATCTACACATTAATTGCATATAAAAAAAACATAATAACAATGTTACTGAAAGAATTCAGAATAGAGAAATATTTTTTGTACTATTAGTATTGAAATTACACAAAACGCACACATTTACTTGAAATTTTAGTTTCAAACATAATGTATGGCTCTCACAGACAACGAGTTTCCCGGCACTTGTTATAGAGGTTAATGTATGGCTCTCATAGATAAAGAGTTTCCCGACCCTTGTTATAGAGGTTAATGTATGGCTCTCATAGATAAAGAGTTTCCCGGCACTTGTTATAGAGGTTAATGTATGGCTCTCACAGACAACGAGTTTCCCGGCACTTGTTATAGAGGTTAATGTATGGCTCTCACAGACAACGAGTTTCCCGGCACTTCTTATAGAGGTTAATGTATGGCTCTCATAGACAACGAGTTTCCCGACCCTTGTTATAGAGGTTAATGTATGGCTCTCATAGACAACGAGTTTCCCGGCACTTGTTATAGAGGTTAATGTATGGCTCTCATAGATAAAGAGTTTCCCGACCCTTGTTATAGAGGTTAATGTATGGCTCTCATAGACAAAGAGTTTCCCGGCACTTGTTATAGATGTTACTCGCACCTTCCAGCGTAAAAAATGCAAAGGGAGGTAAAAAGTTTTATGCGTTTCCATGGGCCACTGGAAAAATAATAATTTTCTTGAATTATTTTTGTAGGCTTAAAGTCAGGGGCGAATATTTCAGGTGGAGATTCGACCACTTGTGTGAACTATTGGCAGTGACGATGAAACGAGTCAACCCTAGCGTCACTAAAGTTGGTAAGTCGCATAAATAAGTCATTAAAATTAGGGCTCATTCATAAATGACGTCACCCTATTTATGGCTGATTTAAACCCCCCCACCCCCGTCTCGTCACACATCTTCCCAGAAACCTAACCCCCCCCCCCCC
>MUZC01004515.1:199006-228205 GCA_002072015.1 Radix auricularia | reverse complement strand
CCCCCCTCCAATATAGCATCACAAAGCTTTGACCCAACAACCCCACCCCCTTAAAAGTCGTATTTTCTATTTAAAAAAGAGCATTTGTCAAATCCCTTTATTGTCATTTTAGTATGTATTTAATGTATGGCTGCATTCTAATATCGTAACACGCGTGAAACCATGTAAAACATCAGAAAATAAATTGTAGGAAATAAAATATTTAAGTGGAACTTTTATATGCTCCCCTAGGTGCATGACGTCATTTATTAGTCAGGAAAGATTTTAAACTCTCATATAATGCAAGACTCCATTTAATTATCGATAACCATATAACGCAATAATCTTGTGTATGAAAGGATCGTCAGTTGTGTAAAAGAAATATAAAAGATAAGAAAAAATAAAGTCTCTTGTACCATGTATACACATTTTATAACTTCATATTTCTTATCTAGTTATTATATGCCGTTAAAAATATCTAATTTTCCCCGAAAGATATTAGCATCTATTCCCGTGGCGTTACAAGACATGTAAGGCATGGGTCTGCTTTACCAGCTCCTTCCACTCAGTCCTAATCAACGCCTTTCTCCACCAGGATTGAATGTCCTTTTGCTGCAGACTGTAGATCTTTCTCTACATCTTCTGTCCGTATAAGCCTAGGTCTTCCTTTGGGACGTTTTCCTCTGTGTTTTTGTCGGTGCGCCCTCTTAACTCCTCTGACATTTGTTATTCTTCCTAAGTGTCCTGCCTAGAGCAATCTGCCTTTTAAACAAAAATTCTGCTACTATTTAGGCATTCTGAAAAAAATATTGTACAGTTCTTGGTTGGTCCATCCGTAGTCATTTTTTGTTGGTCCATATGTTTACCTGAGAACTTTCTTTCTCTTGTATTTTTGTTAGGGTCGTAGTTTCACTTTTTATGTTACAACTGGTTTAATGAATTGAAAGCTTTATAATTTATAAAGATTTGTCTTCGTTTCTCTTGTAAAGCAACCATTTCGTAGATGACAGGTTGGTTTCAAAAGTCGTTCTTCTTCTTTATTTTAAGAGATCTTATTTTTCAATTATGCTAGAGGCCGTCCATAAAGTACGTCACACTATTTTAACCATTTTTACCCCCCCCCCCCTTGTCACAAATCTTGGACCCCCCCCCATAAAGTACGTCACACTTTTGAACAAAATTATTTTTTTTTTAAATTAACAAAGTAATTAAAATTTAATATAAAACACCTTGACATCCCCCTCCCCCTGTGACAAACTGCCACACTTTGTACACCCCCTCCCCCCTCTGGGGCGTGACGTACTTTATGGACGACCCCTTAACACTTCTCTAGTTGTTTCTTGCACAAAGCTCATATGAATGAGGTTTGTCGCCATCTTTGTGGTGCCGTGGGTACGCCTGCTTTGTTCCGGGGTGGGGGGGAGATGGAGTATATGGTACGTTCTTTAAAAAAGCAAAAAAAAAAACTTAATTTTTTGAAAGGTGGAATAAATGCTTGTTTTGTTTCATCAATCGTACACAAATCAAAACTATAATACCAATAACTTTACAAAGTTTACGAGCATAAATATGACTATGATGATATTTAAAAATGTGAAGGTTTTCCCTTAAAGAAGTAAACTTTGAGCAGTTAAATAAAATTAAATAATAGCCCTCGTGGAGTTTAATTATAAAATGCCACATTTAAATAAACATTATTACCCAAATTTTATTTTAAAATTACTTGAAGCCATGCCAGCAATTTCATCTTCTGAAATTACTTTAAAAATGTATGTCTTTGAGTGAATCATTTTTTTTTAATTCCGTGTTTTACTCCTATCCCTACCCACCCCTAATTTACGCCACTTCAACAAAATCTGTTGATAAACTCAAATTTAGTGTATTATGATGCGAACAAACTTGTTTACTTGCTTGCAGGTCCCCCTGAGTGGACACAAAGTCTTGTGGTGTTACCAGAGTTGAACCAAGGGTTCAGCGACCTATCTGACGGATTCACCAAAATCACCAACTTCCATCTGATCAGAGATAGATCAGGTATAAACGTGACCGATGCTGCCCGATGGTCGTTCGGGATGACAGAAGGAAAACATGTCTTCGAGGTGATGTCTAAATTTAATGCATGCAGCATTGCAGTGTCGATGTTATTATCTTTTTAGAAAATGAAATTTCAAGAGACCTTTTTTGCCAGAAAGTTGGGTGCATTTAAGTTATTTATAAATAACTAGAAATGACCCGTAACGAAATGACGACAAAAAGGCGTGCAAGTCCCATCGTTTTTACAAAGAAAGCAACTGAAAATAATCGCAAGTAGTTTTAGCAGCTAAACTAAAGAATACAATAACAAAGTTTGTTCACGACCCTGTATTATTTTTAAATTTTGTATCGTAAACCCTGAAAGACAGCAACTTTATGAAATTTATAATGAGTTATCGTAAAAAAAAACTTTTTTTAGGGCTCTTGTTGACTGTGTGTTCATAAAAAAAGGAACTTTAAAATGAGAAAAAATATGATTTGCCTATTTAAATGTCTAAAAAAATTATAAGCGAATTATATGTTGTGAGTTTAAGTTTTTATGTAGATTTATGTTATTTTTACCCTTTTAAGTTTCTTTTTTTTTAAAATAACTCTGCGAACAAATAATTCATGTTAAAATGATTAATTTTTAATAAATATATTAATAATAAATAAAAATATATTTTCATACAGAAAAATAATTTGTTTAATATTCAGGTGTACTGGCCAGATACTGGAAACAGAGGCCACTCTTCGTGCATTGGGTTGGGCTCAGTGGACGTTCTATTGAAACAGAAAGATCGTGTCAGCCTTGTGGGCCAGCACAGTCAGACCTGGGGCCTTGACCTTACCAAGAGACGATCCATACACAAGAACACAATGGTGCAACGTCTCCAATCAGCAATACCTGAGAGGTGAAACTATTTGAACCATATATACTTTTTGACACTCGAGGTTTTACTAAATGAACTATGTTGGTTTTTTCCTTCTAAATAAAAAAAAAAAATTATGAAAATTTAAAAACCAGAAATAAAATTTTGGGAATACAGAAATTGCTACATTTAAAAAAAAAAAAGTTTTCCCATAAAGAGAATTTACTCACTTTTTCTAATTATGTGTGCAGGAATTAAAGTTAAATAATAAATAGTGCATGATTAATTATTGTATTTTTAAAATGTTATTGAAAGCCTTAAAAGTAAAAAATAACTTTAAAATTTCTTAACTCTTGTACCAATAGATTTTATATGTATGTTGACATGGATGGTGGGAACATTGGCTTCGGTGCTGATGTTGCTACGTATTCGAGAAATGCTGAGTTTTATGGATACATTCTGAACAACATCCCCAAGAATAAATCCAGGTCCTTGTATGTGATGGTCAGTTCGTGCGCCCCCAATGAGCAGATGCAGGTGTACTACAAGGGCTCAGCAAGTAAGAAAATTGCTAGAAATAGTAGAACATACAATATTAGGGAACAAATAATTATTATACTTTAATTTAAATCAGAGGCGTCACTAGGTTTGGTGTCACCCAGAGCGGAAGCTCATGTTGTCAGCCCCCCCCCCCCCAATCCGAATTATCCCATAGTCCTACTCCGAGTCTGTCAGTGCCAAATAACTGAAAAATATAGAATTTTACATTTTGGTGTCTCCCCTTGTGATGATGTCAACCGGTGCGATCCGCCCTCCCTGCATCCGCCTAGTGACGCCCCTGGTAGCAAAAAATTATAGCTTAATTAATTAAAAGAGTGTGTGGGTAAGACGATTTAAAATATACACCTGTAAAAAGTTTGTAAAGAGCGAATAGTGGCTATAATGACCAGAGTAATGATAATGGATCCACAGGGAGACGAATAAGAAGACAAGGCCTTAACAAAGTCATCTAGCTTTATCTGCGTCGTTCGTAATTTTTTCGTAAATCTTTTTTCTAATTAATAAAGCTTGATCTGCGTTGTTTTTTAACTTCTTTTTTTTTTTTAAAGTTGAGGGGAAACGCTTAAGGTCACTACTTTAAAAATTAATATTTTAATCAAGGGCTGCAGGGTTCCAAATAAAAAAAAAAAAAAAAAAAAAAAAAACATTTTAAAATACCCGAATTAAATCGCTTATTCCTATATATATAAATATATAATTCTGACATTAACCATTAAATACTGCCTAGAAGATTTGTGTATCAGTTAGGAATAAATAGTTTCGATCTTTAATAAATTGTTTGGTTTTATCACAATAGCGCCGTCTGGGGGCTTTGATTTATGTGCTGCTTACACAATCAGCATATCCATTAAAACGGAGGGAGCTATAAACTCAATGACTGCCCCCAGTTTCATGAACTTCGCACCGATGAGCACTGCCCCACCAATGTATCAACAGAGCACAATGAATGCTCCCTGGCCCATGAATATCCCTCCACCAATGTATCAAGAACAAGTGGCTGTACCTCTTGAAAAGGGTACGCGTTGACTTGTTTAATTAAGTTTAGTAAAAGTGTAATTAATTATTAAGTTTTATTAGTTAATTTTCCCCTTTGATATGCCTTTCATTTTCAGGCCTTGCTTAAGTATAACAATGAATCAATAGCAGAACGAAATTCAATTGAAAAGGGAACCATGAAAAGCTTAGTGCTAAGATTCTTCAACTTCAGTCACAAAATAGATAATCATTTTAAGACAACGAAGTTTAAATTCATAAGTATACTTTTGTCGCTTAAATGATATCTTTTTAATTATTTAGGCTGTTAAAAAATTAGACCTAGCGCCATTGCATTGTTTTCAAATTTTACAATAGATTGATCTAAACCAGATGTTAAAAGTTCACTGTTTGGATTGCGTTTGAAAAATAAAAAGTGACTTTTAGCACTAGTATCTACTTAATCTATTTTATTCCAAAGGCTGAATTAAAAGTAACAAAATTTCTTGTAACTTAAAATTTAAATATTTTCAAATTTGGTGTGAAAATATAAAATTGCAGAAAAAAATATTTAAAAATAAAAATTGTATATAACATTTTATTGACATATAATTGAAACTAATTCAGCGTTACCTTAAATTTAGGGTTAAATTGATTAAATAACTATCTATAGTCTATGGGCTGTCAAGATAGTCGTAAATATTCTCTAAGAGATGTTTGTAGTTTTTGCTGAGACCTACGATTGGCAGTGCGCTCGAGTGGCGTACTGATGGTCACGACATCGAATCCATGCGAAGGCAAAGGTTTGTTCCCGGGGTCTAGGGCGTCCCTGAGTCACCCAGCGTGGAACCCTCATAGCCGTGGCCTGTGACCGCTGCATCACTTGCCAACAGATTATCCGTCTTGGTCGGTGGATGTTGCTATCTTCTGCATAGAAGGAGCGTCTGTATATCTTAGAAGAAGAAGATCTTTAAAAAATGTTCTACTCATATAACATAGATTATGTAAAATCTTCATCAAATATTCCAACCTTGTGTGCTTCAATGGTTACTGGATCTTGATGATAACGAGCAACAATGTAGAAAATAAGATGTCCATGAACAAATCACAAAGTTTATTAATTCCTTTTTGTGTGTACTTTTTATTATTATCTCCCCTTTCAGAGAGACCAGCAGACTTACCTCCTCCTTACACAGAGACTCCAGTTGTGACACCAGGTCCAGCAAAATATGTGACTCCCTAATCACAGAAACGATTTTGTTGATATTGGAATTTTTTTTTTAATGGAAAAAAAAATTATTTGCTTATGATAAATAACTCTGCATTGATATATATGTTTTATTTCGTGCGGTGGTTACACAACACTACTGGAATTAATACAAACATCTGTTCTAGTATTTTTTTAAATCGTCTTATTAACTTCTCACACTCACATAGTTCAGAAATTTAATTGTTCGTAAATAGATTTTTCTTCCTATTCCTTTTGCCTTCAAATAATTTTAGAGAGCATAAAATGTCTTTCTATTTTTTTTCTCTATAAGATCTAAATAAGTTTTAAAATTAATGTTATAAATAAATAAGTTCTTCCACCAAGTTTTAAATAAATCAAATGACATAAATGCTTATTTTATAATACTCACAAAAGCAATAAACAATTCTTAATTTAAGCTAGACTATTTATCTATAGATATGAACTAATTTTTCTTATAACTCAATCAAGATTTTTTTTAAATCAGCTACTCACTCATATTATGACCAAATATTTTGATTACTTTTTTAAAAAATTGGTAAATATTTTATTGATACTAACGCATTGGTGGTAGAGATTTATCCTTAAAAATGAACCCTGGAATAGGTTTCAAAATGAAATTAGGATTATAACTATAATTTGTGAGAGTGTAATACACATTGTAAACATTTTTTTTTAAAAATAGCATCCATTAAAAATGTTCGTATTGTCATGTTGATTGGAACCATCAAACGATCTATAATTAACAAACTTAAGACCTGTTATTCTAAAATAGCGTATACTTTTTTTTTACTATGATTTATTTAGTTTACTTATTACAATTGTATATACTAATACCTCCTTTCCCCAACCTCCAGTCACAGATAAACCGGTGAGCATCCCTATAAAGTATCATTTTCAGAGACGTATTTACAAAAACTCAACACGCATTAAAATCATAATGATCAGAACAGAGGCGTCACTAGGGTTGTCACCCAGCGCGGTACATCATGGTGCCTCACGCTCACGACTTACCCTGTAAACCTCACCTGAATCTGCCAGTGGCAAATGACGAGAACACGCAGAATTTTACATTCCCCTAGTGACGCTTTTAGGTCAGAATATCAATCGAGGGCCCTTTAAATAAATAGGAAAAGAAAAAAAATTGTGAACTAACTTAATTATCACTTATTTTATATTTACAATGTTATATCTTTTTAAAAATATTTTGTTTTTTAATGTTTGTGTTTGTTTAATTGAAAGTTTGATCTCACATCTTGCAATCATTTCTCGGCTGTTATGATACTAACACTTCATGATATTTAGTGGGAGAGCTTATTTAAGTTGATTTGAACTCCTTAGCAATATATTCTAGGTATGTTCCTTTAAAATACTAAATACCGAACTGATTTTCACACAAATTAATACAACTTACGTTTTAAGCAGGATGTCGTAATGCATTCCACTCACTACTTCATATTGAACATTTAAATAATAATGGACTTTAAAACTGCAAGTTTCTAGAAATGTGTCAATTTCTTATCAGTAAATGCTACGCTTCTGTTTGACAGATTGAGATCCCAAACGGAAAATCCGACAACCTGTCAATGACTTATGTGCGTCAACGTCTTGACATTGTACATAATATTGTGTTTATTTAAAAAGATGAATAGTGCAATGTCTTTGTGTAAAGTTCTAGTTCTTGGTAATGTTTGTAAAGCACAGCGATCCCAGGCATAGGCTGGTGTACTGCGCTATATAAGTGTACAAAATAAATAAAATACCTCTTAGATGTGGTTCACTAATCTGTTATATTAGTAAAAACAAAGTTATTGACTATAAGTCCCTTATATATGAGACATAACTAAACGACAAGCATAGACATTTACAGATCGGGAATATATTATATAAATTATGTTCAATTTAATACGCACCGCGTGACAGGAAAATATTTAAAGACTGTTCAATATAACAGGCTAGCACAAAAATTTACATGTTACATAGAGATTGATATAGATAAACTAAAAATTCATTGATTTAATTACGGTACACTCGATCGATCTGATTTTGTATACAATGACAATGAATTGCTAGGTAACAAAAGTCTATTTGCAAAATTTCAGCTCGATAGCACCACGGAAAGTTGGTCATTTTAAAATCCCTTATAATAACTTCCCCGTCTTGTTGTGGTCGTTCTGGCGGGCGGAAAAACAAAAGTAAAAAATTACCAACTGCCCCTTAAATTTTTAGTTTCTCTCGATGTATCTCTATGTAGCCGCCTGCTATAGTTGACCTCCACGTGTCACTGGAGTTCACTCCAGCCATCGATGACCACATCCCCGTGTTTTACAGCAAGGGAAGTTCCGTCACGTTCAGCCAGTAAATGGTGCGTATTATACTGAACATAAACAATAATATTTTATAGAAAAAAAAACAACTTTGTTTTAACGGGTTGTTTAATTTATCATTTAAAACTGTATTTAGTGTAAGTCAGCACTTAAATATCGTAAAACATGTGAAGACATTGAAAAATTCATTAAATAAACTGCAAGCAATTTAATATTTTAGTGATATTTTTATTTAAAGCTGTACGTTTTGATGTGAAGTCACATAATTTCTTTAACACCTCGCTCTACGTCGTCACAAATGTGTGACCCCCCTATGCCCGTGACGTCATTTATGGACGGCCCCTAGTCAAATCTTCTAATCTGGAGCCATTCTCTTACGTAGGGTTGCTCTATTAATAATGCGTCTGATTAAAAGTGGTTGAAAAACAACGAAGATCTCGCAAAAATGTATACTATATTAATTATAATTGTTAGAACGTTGTACATAGTCAACAAATGATAGGATAGTTTATTTTATGATTAATCAGTAATTCGTTATGTAAGTAAAACATCCAAGAGGAAATTACCCACACAAGAGGTATTCGAAATACATAAGTGACACCGACAGCTCAAAATTCAAGGACTACATTGATAAGGCAGGCCTGAATATTACTGACAAGCAGACCAAATAGTACTGACAAGCAGACCAAATATAACTGACAAGCAGACCAAATAGTACCGACACAGACCAAATATAACCGACAAAAACACCAAATAGTAATGACAAGCAGATGAAATATAACTGACATAGAGGACCAAATATAACTGACAAGCAGACCAAATAGTACTGACAAGCAGACCAAATAGTACTGACAAGCAGACCAAATAGTACTACTGACAAGCAGACCAAATAGTACTGACAAGCAGACCAAATAGTACTACTGACAAGCAGACCATATAGTACTGACAAGCAGACCAAATAGTACTACTGACAAGCAGACGAAATAGTACTGACAAGCAGACCAAATAGTACTACTGACAAGCAGACGAAATAGTACTGACAAGCAGACCAAATAGTACTGACAAGCAGACCAAATAGTACTACTGACAAGCAGACGAAATAGTACTGACAAGCAGACCAAATATAACTGACAAAAACATCAAATTGTACTGACAAGCAGACGAGATACAACTGACAAGCAGACATTTCGAATATATAAACGCCATTTTTCAAAGAGAAATTGCGTTAAAAATACTAGGCCTGTAGATCTGTAATTTGATGGAAAATGCTAGTTCATTATAATCTTGTTCGTTTCGTAGCATTGGAATTCATATAGTCGCAATGGCTAGATAGGCACTTACTGGTCATAGTTAAATTAGATACGACGCATTCGAGGAGCTTTTACATTTATTAATATATTAATTTTTTTTAAAAAAACAGAGAGAGAGAGAGAGAAAGTGAAGGCAAGAGAGAAGGGTGTGTAGGGAGCGAGAGAGAGAGAGAGAGAGAGAGAGAGAGAGAGAGAGAGAGAGAGAGAGNNACAAAAAAAAAATAAAAAAAAAATAAAAAAAAATATTTTTTAATTTTTTAAAAAGAATAAAGGAGACAAGGATGATGTATCCCCCTGGGGGCCGTCCATAAATGACGTCACGCGGATAGGAGGGAGGGGGTTAAAGAAATGTGACGTTACAAAAAAAAAATCGCTAAACTTTAAATAGAATTTCCACTGAAGTAATTCTTTGCTTGAAATTTATTTAATGACGTTTTAAATAGTTTCACGCGTCTTATGTGTCGCGGAAAGTTATCAATTTTTTTTTCGTTTGATATGTTCTTTGTGAAATACATTTAACACGAAAATGCTTGAAAACATGAAAGAAAAATTATGCAACACAAAAAAAGATTTAGTCTAGGTTCTTTGAATGAATCAATGACAGGAAGTTAACGAGTCCTTGAAGTACGCCAATATTAAATATTTGTAAAGTTGAGGCAGGCTCGTGTTAAAAATATTTTTTAAAAAAAATATTCTCTCCCCCCCCCCTTTTCTCATTCCTACATCCAATCCTGTCGCAATATAAAAGCGCTTGGTCTAAAAAAAAGATTATAAAAATATTTTAGTTGATCAAAACTATTTACTGCAATAATTAAAAATAAATGAATTTTTTTTTAAAATATGGACAAAACAAGAAGTTGAAATTATAATTTTAGCTTGATTTAAATTTTAAAACTTAAAGGTTTGGTAAGTATTATGCTGGTGATGTCATAACTGTTACCACCCACCCACAGATGTTGACGCGCCTTGCTGAAAAGATTTAACAAACACACGCCCTCTCTTGTGTAGGCCTAGTAGAAAAACTAATTTTTAATAAGACGTACAAAGTTGTCAGTATGTAAATGTTATCAATTTAAAAGTTACCACCGCTGTCAATGTTCCATTTAACCTGCGCGGTTGCGCAACAATTTGTGTAGTAGTGCAAAAAAAATGAATGCTTTGCAACTTTGCTCACGACTTTTTAAAAAAACTTTGCACGCGAAACAACAAACTTTACAGGGAACATTAACCGCCACCTGTAGTTTTAGTTAATGAGAATAACGAGTGCATTTACAGTCGGAATAAAAGTTTGTAAAGCACAATACTGTTTTGGAAGTATGATGTTAGCTATTGTGTGAAATGAGGTGCATGGATGGTGGCTAGGTTGCATCATTTTTAACTTCTTTGTTTAGAAAAAAAAAATTAAAATAATTATTTTAAAATGTATTTTTTTTTAAATTTCAATTGATCGACGGGTCGGCGAACAGGGGTAAATTATCCCATCTGGGGTCAAAAGGGAATTCTCGGGGATAATGCAGACTCATTTGGGACATATAACATCCACTACAATCCACTAGATTAATTAAAATACGTCACGTGTACGAGTACGCTTGGAATATTTATGTAGCATTCTTACCTACGTACTTTACGAAGATACAGAAATCCACCCTACTTTCATTTATATTGACACGAGTGACTTGAGTGTATCAAGTATCCTTTTAAAATTAATGCCTTAAAGATGCAGCTAAGAAGAAAAGTTGTTTTGTGCTATTACTCGAATAGCGATGTCAAGAGTTACATTCAATTAAGTTAATGAATACTAAATTTAACTGGGCACATTTATCATTATATCTAGAATCGAAAGGGGCGTTTATAATTTTATCAAATAGATCCCCCCTCACACCAAAAAAAAAAAATAATAATTAATATTCCGTGTCGTTTTGACTTAAAATACCTTCACATAATCCGATTCAGATCAATTTTATACACTTTTCATGCTTCTAAAATTCACCAGCTGCATTTATTTATTTATTTATTTTTTTTGGGGGGGGCGGGCTTACGACGCTCCTCCAAATCCCCGAGTCATGTGGGAAGGTCCTCGAGCATGGGGATGGGGGTAACTCACACTTAAACGTGTATATTTTGGGTAACGGGCAAAATGCTCGCCTACTCCTGCCGTAAGAGAACCAACCAACAAATGCTTTGATATTAACATCAAACGACGCAGGGTAACAATTTCATACGTTCTCTTGTGGGTTCCAAAAGTTAATGGATTATAATTAGATTTAGTTTTCATTTCTTGATAATTTATGTAAACCGGCTTCCGATGGTCTACCGACCGGCACTTTGAGAAGCATTGATGGTTTTTATTATTTTAAATTTTTATTTAATTTTTTAAAAATATTTTTTTTAAAAAATTGTTAAAAAATTATAAGCAACCAAATATTTAAGTGGAAGTTTCATTTAAATGTATCCTTTTGATGTGACGTCACATTTCTTCAACCCCCCCTTCCTCCCCCTCGTCACACATCGTCACAAAAGTGTGACCGCCTCCCCCCCCCCCAGGTGCGTGACGCCATTCATTGACAAAGCTTTGTGACGTAATATTGGAGGGGGTCTACGTTATTGTGAAAAGTGTGACGAGGGGGGAGGGGGTAAAAAATCGGCCAAAATTGCGTGACGTCATTTGTTGACGCCCCTTGCATTGCATTTTTAAAACGTATTCTCTAATTGCAACTTGTAATTAAAAATGGGAGCAATATTTATTAATCTCATCAGGGTGAAAATAAAAAGTACATATCAATTAAATTAATGTCCAGACATTTTTAAAGCCTTTTTAACGCCTTTTCAACGCGTACCAACCTGTGCAGATAAAATAAAATGGATATTTGAAAAAATGATAGTCGCAAACAAAGAGGGGTGTACGTGGGGGGGGGGGTGTAATTGTTGGAACATTAATAATGGGTTCATATTGATAATTAAAACAAAGAGGATTGGAGGTAATGGGATTAGAAAAAAAATGACTATAATTTTTTGATATATTATGTATCAGATGGATATCATATTCCCCCAGCTCCCAACTTTAAAAAATTATGAAATATAAGAGAGGCAACTTGTGTAAATTTTAATTTAAAATATCAAGCAGTAGAGTCCCTTTTATTATAATTGTTGGTTATAATTCAAATAGAATGAACATGATTCTTTTTCTTGAATTTTGAATCACCCAAATAAGTTTCAAGACGAGAAGAGCTAAAATATCATTTTTGTTCCAGATTTGCATGCTATAAGAAACTTTGACTGCTGATTAAAATATTTAAGAGAAATAGATTTATCTTTATTCTTTATATTTAAACTCAAGGTGACACCAAAATCATGGTCGTGCCGTAACCACCGGCCACCGAGACGAGATAGAGTTGTGCCAGACAAGTTGGTATTATTTTTAAAATAATATTTGTCTCTGTGAGAATTACTTATTTTTAAAGCCTTATTTATAAAAGGAAATAAACATAGTTTAAACTGGTAAAAATTATTTTAAACAGTAGTGGCTAGTAATGGACAAATAATTATATTTGTAGCAGGTGGTTATTGATTGATTCGCATCTCTTGCTAACGTTCATTTTTTCTTATAACAAGGAAAAAGTGACGTCATGAATTTGAAATTCAACATGGCGGATTACACACTATTATTGAGATGGTAAGTAAATAATGTACATTAATTTGTCCGGATTTGCAATGTGGGCACAACAAATACCATACAATAAAATAATGGGTATACCTCATCGTGCATACATTACGTATAGATGAAACTCCATTCTCGAATTTGTCAAATGTTTGTGGTGAATTGGTTTTATTTTGCGTTACTACTACTACAACTAGTTATCTTTAAAGAGCTGAGATTTTCCCGCTATCAACCGTCAACACTATCTCAAACTGATGTTTAACTCATTATCATTCTATATGGAAATATTTACTAATTTAGTACCCAACAATTAATTTGTACAGATAACCCTTTTTGTACATAGTATTATTATTAGACATAGTCATAGGTGTAACTTTGGTAAGAAAAAGAGTTAAAAAGTAAAGAGTCATTTAAGTATTCATTTTCATTATTTTATTAATTATTTATTTCATATTATTATTATTAATTAGTGAATACTAAACTAAACTAAAGGACTAAAGGACAAATGTGACTGAAACTGACTGTGACTTAGACTTAGGCATCTCCAACCGGAGCGTCGCGTCTCTTCCCGTTGCTATGAAGGATAGTTGTTATTTTAATTTTAGGGTTTGGGTTAGGTATAGCTTTAGAATTTTTGGAAAATTCACGGGGCTCGCACTATTTTTCCGGGCCGGTAACGTGCCATAGCAACAAGATGGCCGCCGATATGGTCGGCCCGGTCGGTTTTTACCAGACAATGGAATAATAAATTGAATAAATTTTGACTAAATTTTAGTTTAGTATAAATGTTTTAATTTAAAATTTAAATTTAAAGCAAAGTATATTATAGTAAAGCAGGATTCAGGATACTCAATAAATAAATGTCCCGAAATCTGATTACCGGTCACAAATTATTTTATGCATTGTGTATGAGTATGTCATCACATAGATAGGCCTATATTTATATGATATGATATATGCTTTTGCTTAGTTAAAAAGTTATAGTTTACTAATACTTAAACTTATTCAATTCACTTATCACTTACTTATTGGCTATGGTTTTAGTTTTAGTTAACTCTTTCCCTGCCAATCGCCGATATATAGACGATCTCGCCTGGTCACGTTTGTGCCAATCGTCGATATATAGGCGATTTGAGTTTTTGAATTTATTTCGTTGCTTAGAGTGTCCCATTAGACTTTTTAAGTTTTAAAATGAGAGGTAACTCTTTTCTACTTCCTTTCTGTTTAGAAATAGCATGTGTTTACATTCAGTAGTGTTAAAATTAGCAGCTTGTTTCGATTTATTTTGTAAACAAAGATATGGCCACGCCTACTCAACGAACCTAGTGATTTATTTTAGTATTTATTGCTATCTTATTAAATTTAAATGTGAATTATTGATGCAGAAACATTTTAAAACAATAATAAAACATTAGTTTTAGGATTTAGTTAAGATTTTCATCCGTATGATACGGCATTATATGGAAAAAGAGCAGTGGTGACAGTTCGTTTTCTATATAAGGAAATAATAGAAAAAAGTTTTCTGCCATGGTCATCATCAATACAAAAAATGTCATAACTTTAAAACTACATGGGATATTTTCAAAATTTAAAAAGCATTTATTTCATAAATGGAATTTACATTGTGATAATTAAAGGAGAAAAGGATTACAGCTATGCAGGCTTTCTTTTAGTTTGGTAAGTTCAGATTTTTTACAAAGAAAATTTAAGACACAAAAATGAATCACAAAATCTTATAGTGAAAATAATTTTTGGTTTGGTAATATTTTATTTGCTTCTACATAATTGAATTCTCTATTCAATTTCCTTTCTTTTGATATAAGATACACTAATGTTGCTTTAGACATTTATTAAACATTTTACGATAGTTAAGGTCACCCTTAAAAAATTACCAAACTAAAAAAATGGTCTGGCACGAACGTGTAAGAAACCCCTGAAACCCCCTGGCAGGGAAAAAGTTAAGTTATAAACAATTACCTCATTATCATTTAAAGAGTCATTATTGATGCCATTTTCATTTTGTTAATCAGTACACATTTCAGTGCATTTTCATATTATTTCATAAATTTAAAAAATCATGTCAATTCCAATAAAAATTACTCCCGCTTAATGAACTTAATCGCAATTAGCAGGAGTTGAATTAACTCAGCGTAATTTGTTTTCTGTTATGCCAAACAAGCGTGAATGGATACAGTGGCTGGCATGGTATCACTTTATCAGAAATAACGTTGATTGTGTAACATGCAACCCTAAATGGCATTAGTTACTTGTGCGGAATCATGCAGTTATGCAGGCTCATGAGTTCATTCATTGAAGGACATTCATTGTCATTCAAGCTGTGTGACAATTGCAATATTAGTAGTATTTGATGACTGGATATTAGACAATAAATAATACTTGTGCTGTGTTCTGTCAATAAATAACATACTTGGATATACTATACTTATTAGTTTAATGCCCCATAAGGTTTTTGTTAAATTTCCGCCTCATTCTAGTAAGGATTTCCTGTATTGCGATCAACTGATTATGAAATTTAAAAAGTTGCTGAAAATGTATTTATATTATTATAGTCATACTGACTGCATCTTTTAGGATAAGAATGGTTATTTTACATATCTAAATGACCTTCTTGAGTTTGATACTAATTTTACTTGTAGTTTAGTACTATTATTTTTGTAATAAAGTATAGCACAATTGCATCTTAAAAATAAAAAAGTAAAAACTACCAAAAAATTTCGAGCAATAACGTTAGCAAAGGAAACGGTCGCCATTACCAAAAGTTGAATACATCATTTTTCAAACACTGAAAAGTTTTTATTTTCTCTAATTTCTTTTTAAAGAGAGTTCTATCGAGGCGCGCTTTACCACTCTTTGGTAATAGAGACTAAGCGCACATTACCATGCTTTGTCATTTCAACATTAAAATAATTTGGGACCTTGATTCTGAGGATTACCAAAGTACAATGATTTCACTTTGGGGAACCCAATATTCAACTTAGATATAAACGTCTAACTGTGGTATTTAAAATATTCTTATTTTTAGTCACGTACGACATCTGTCCGTCTACGAAAAGCAATAGATTTATCTTTATTATTTGCAGCTCTTAGTGTGGCTGATGAGACCAATCCTGGAGTGGCGGTCTATTCTGCATCTCACACACACTAATGCAGTGGGGCAGTGTTGCATGGCTTTCCTCCTCGCTCTTTTTTCAACTGCTTCCACCCTGATTTGCTCCTCTGCTTTTTAGTGATCTTTCTGTCTCTTCTGCATATGTCTCATGTATCTGACACATGGCTGACCAACCGATTTTTTCCCTGTCGCCAGCTTGTTGTAAAGCTCATCCTTGGGTATGCGACCAGTTTGCATTCTCTTGATGTGTCCAAACCAACGGAGGCATCTTTGACTTAATATGGCTGGAATGCTACTCATGCTTGCTTGAGCAAGGACTTCTGTGTTGGGGACTTTCTCTTGTCATTTGATGTCTAGGATTTGGTGAGTCAACTGAAGTGGAAGGTGTAGGTGGTCCAAGACTCGCATTTATAGAGGAGTGTGCTCAATACGCAGACCTGGTATACCTGCAGCTTAGTCCTTGCTGTTAGTTTGGCATTGGACCAGACTCTTTTGTACAGTCTGGCCATTACAGTTGCGGCCATACCTATCCTACCATTTATCACATCTTCAAGTTGTTCAATCCCAAATGTGTAAAACAACATCCATGTTGCAGTCGTCAATGGTGATAGTGGGGAGGGGGGCAGCATCCTGTGCCATATTGTTGGTTTTCTTTAAGCTAACGGTCAGGCCAAACTCTCTGCAGGCAGCGGAGAACCTGGATACAAGGTTCTGCAGTCCTTCTGCTGTGTGAGATATTAGGGTGGCATCGCCTGCAAATAAGAGCTTGCAAAGCAAAATCTTCCTTACTTACTTCAGTCTTGGCTCTAAGCTGGGCAATCATGAATAATCTCTCGTAAGCCCCTTGCTGTTGTTCTTGAAGGCATACTAGAGAAAGATGGAGAAGAATATTGCAAATAGAGTAGGTGCCAGCAAGCAGCCTTGCTTTACTCCACTAGTTACTGGAAAAAGCCTCTGAGGTGGCCCCATTATAGCACACTGTGCCCTGCATGTTATCATGGAATTGCTTGATAGTGTTGAGCAGATGTGTAGGGCACCCTGTTTTTACTAAGATCTGGAAAAGGCAGCTTCTGCTGACAAGATCAAAAGCTTTAGTTAGGTCTACGAACTTGGCGTATAGAGGCATATGTTGCAAACTGCATATCTCTGCAGCTGGCGCAAAAAAAAGGATCATGTCTATGGTTGATCTTCCGGCTCTAAAATTACACTGCGATTCTGGGAGTACATGTGATGCTAGGGTCTGCAGCAATGTTCCCTCTAAAGTTAATTAGATGTAATGATGTTGGCATCTTTTAACGCCTGTGGTCTCTGTCCCTGTTCCCAGCACAAAGTGAGGAGGTCGTGCAAAGGTTGTAAAAGTATTTCTATTTCACATTTGAAAACTTCTGGTGGAATTCCATCATTGCAGGGGCTTTCCTTGCAGGCTAGACAATCAATGGCTCTATGTACCTCATCTATGGTGGGTAGGGTATCAAGGTCTTCCATGATATCTAGGATATCGTCCAGGGCAGCAGTTGAGACATGATTTATATTTGTGTACAATTCCAAGTAGTGCTCAATCCCCCATTTGAGTTGTTTGTCTCAATCAGTTCCCCTGATTTGACATTAGGGGTGTTGTCTTGGAGGTCGGAGGGCCTGTTGCTTGTTTTATATTCTCGTATATAGCCTTCATATTTCATATCGCCTCTATCAGCAGCTGATTGTATGCTGGAACTTAGATTGAGCCAGTACACTGGATAGTTGCGTGCGTCTTGTGATGTTGAGATCTAATTGGTACTGGTACCAGTGCTAAGAGTGGGGATACTTCTATGACATTTGGTGGATTGCTTTGCAGTTAAAGTAGGTATTTGTTACACATAGACCATGTAAGCAGCACATCTCTAGTAATCTCTGCCCATTTTCATTGAGCCTGCCTCTTCCAAAACAAACAAGGCAAGTTGGCCAGGGCATGTGGTCACTACCAACTCTTGCATTGAAGTCTCAAAGGAGGTAGATTGTTTTGTTGGTGGGTATGCTGGCTAGTGTTTGATTAAGATTTTCATAAACTAGTCTTTCGCTTCTGAGCTTGAGGATAGGGTTGGAGCATAAGCTCTGATGGTGTTGGCTAATCCTGAGGATGTTGATAGACATATAGTTAGTATTCTATTGGTGGTTCTATGGAGGAGCTGAGTCCATTTTTTATGGCAAAGCAAACCCCATCTTGCCATTGGTGTGTCTATTGTTCCACTCTGCTAGAAGAAAGTGTAGTTTTGTTCTTTTATGGTACCACTTTCTGGGAGTCTAGTCTCCTGAAGGCAGGCAATGTTGAGTTAAAGTCATAACTAAACTATTAATTGCTCATATTGTATCTGACACACTGATGCATATTTATCAATTTCATTTTTTTTTTTAAAATTAATTATCCCATAAAATTCAAATCTCAAAAAAATAATAATTAATAATTTTTAAGTTGTGTTCTTGTTGACTGAGTGTGATGGAGATTTTAGCTTTAAAGTGAAAATCTGTTAGATATTTTGAAAATTACTGTGGCAAAAAATGAAAGAAATAACAATAACAGAATTAACAGTCATTGTCTTCACTTAATATTTTGGCAATCTCTTTTGAGTTGCATAGATTGTATAATTTGTGTGATCCTTAATCAAGTGATAAATGCAAATTACAGATGCCTGAACTCTATTATTTAAAATTAAAAACCAAATTGCTGAAGAAAATAATTAAACCTATGACTCATTCGGTTGTTTTTTCTTCAATTTTATTTTTGTATGGCTAATGTACACATTGTTTTTTTCATTATAAATAAGGTGTCGGCTTGATAAATATTGTTTTGAAATTTTTTTCAGTATTCATATCAATCACTTGTTTGGTCTAAATGTTTTTCTTGAGAATATGTGATCTTCGGTTAGCTTTTATTCAAGCCAATGCCAATATGTTATCAGCTTACGTCACAATACTATAAGGCACAGTAGGATGTGCATTAAATCACCGGTGTTTAGATCATAAAATGAGACCAAAGTTTTTCACCTTTATTGAGATAGGTAAAGCCTCTTCCCATCTAACTTACTCAGGTAACAAATTTGGAAAAAAAACTGCACAACCTTTCAGCTGTAATGCACTACGCCCTGTCCCTGGTATAGATTCTCCTGCTATTTGCTCTAAGTTCCTGCATCCCATCACCAATTTGCCTGTGCCCTATCTTTTGTGTGTGTGTGCAGGAAGTACTTATGTAAATATTTCAAGCAATATTATGGGTACATTTTTCAAGTAGGGAAGCACATATTGTATAAGAGGCAGTCCTATACTTGATGTGAGAGAAAGGTAAACATTGTATCATTTTAAAAATTCTCTTTAAGTTTCAATTGATTTGTTTCTCATTCAAATTCCATGACTACCATAATTTCTTACTTAAAGAATAAAATTAACTTTCTAATAACTAGGCCTTAAAACAAAATAGAGACTACATATGAAGGGTTAGACCTCTTTACTCAGGATTCTTATTTAAATTAATAACGTAGTATTTCAAATCAGAAGACAAAATATTCACAAAGACACATTTATTTATTATTATATTTGTCTCAGGATGATGTAAAAGATAAAATATTAATATTATTTTGTTAGTTGGTGAATTTATAGAAAATTCTGTTTGAAAAAAAATTATCCTAATATACATGGTTTATTTACTGAGGAGAATTCAGTTTCCTTACCATTACAATTGGCATACTCGCTCAGCTGGTACAGTGAAGACATTGATTTTTTCCCGGGCCAAGGTGTCCCAGAGTCCACCCAGCTTCGAAAGGGTTTACCTAACCCTATTATGAGAAACAAAACAGGTTGGGTAGTGAGTGGAACCCTCATAGCCATGGCATGTGAACACTGTGTCACTTGCCAACAGACTAGTATGGTCTATATAATATAATATATATGTTTGATTAAATATTGAAATCAACTGTGCGAAAAAGCACAAAATAATAAGTCAGGAAACAATGAGAGCTTGTTAAATTAAAGGATCTTCAGATGTCTAAATCACATGTGCAATAAATATTTATAATTATTTTGTCTTTATATTCCACAGTTTGACTCATCCTGTGAAATGGTTAGAATCCATACCATGAAAGTATTGTTTGAATAATTGTGCCTGGAGGATAATTTCAGCAATTCTGATGTTATAGTTAAAGACAAGTTAAAAAAGGATTCTTATTCAGTTGTGGAATTTCTTTTTTTGGGGGGAACTGAATCTCTCTCCCTGGAAGTCTCACAATGAGCACATTAGAAGATTTTATTGAGGGTGTAATGACCCAGGATACTAAAAAGCGACTACAGACTCATGCTGAGCTGATTCCTTTCCTGAGTGACCCTCGGAGCTCTTTGGAGTGTCAGGAATTTAATATAGATCAGCTGGTAGAGGGCTTGGCCAACTGGGTGAAGAGCAGCAATTTTAAGGTCAGTACAATCATGTGTTCTATTCCTCCAGCATTAGTGATGTTTGAGCTACATCAGGAGTGTCCAAAGTCTGGCCAAAGACCAGAGGGCCAGCCTTAAGATTTTTTGACTACTTTGCGAATTCGTCTTAAATAATAAATAGACTTTGACTACAAATTTTAATTAAGAAGAAAAGCCAATATTATGCATTTTAAAAAAAAGAGTATAAAATAGAATGACATTAAATGATAGTAAACATCAAAAACCTTTTATTGTCAACCAATATTGATATTGATTTTTTAAAAGCCCATAAAAGTTATGTTCTGTTATAGTTATGAAATTAAAAGATGCCTGGTAGCTTAATGGTTGAAGTAATATTTACTAGTTTACACTATGTTTTGTTGTTGTCAGTGTTCTGGAAATTGTTAAACAGTTTTTACATTTTTTTCACACATTTTGCTAAGTATGAGATACACATCTCTATAACTGCCATTATTTATTAAGTTTTACTAATTTCTAAGACATAAGATTTTTTTTAATCTCTATAATCACCATGGTATTGATCCCTTCTCTCCACACAAAATATCACTCTTTCAAGTTAAAAAAAAAGGAAAAATGACTTCAATGATATATGATATATTTTAAAAGGCTGTAATTCAGTTTCCACAGATGTAATTTGTTTTTAAATCTTAATCTGGACCCCTCAATACTTTTACTAAATGTAGCCACCTTTATAAAAGCTTTGGACATCCCTGAGCTACATGGTCTTAGAACTTAGAACAATTTTGGTCCTTTTCTCAATTTCTGTTAATTCAAATCACTTACTGCATGGGCATGAGACTTTTCCTTCTAACATATTAGACAAGTATAAGGGTATACAAATTATTTCTTAAAGTATGAGATGATTTGGTTGCAAATTACCTAATTAATGTTTAGAATTTATATTAAGAATGCTAGTCACCCTTTGAAATCTTGTCATATGCATTCAGTAAATATTTTTTTTGTGTTTTCTTTTGCCCACACTTATTTTAGTGAAAAATCTTATTGATTTAACTTTTACTTTTAACTTACTCTGGTGATATATTTGGTAGATGATTGAATGATTTAATATTTATCAAAAGACGTGTTTTTAAAGGGCTATTAATGCACAAGAAAACACTAAAACTAAAAGCCTGATATGTTGACTATTAATGTCATATAAAAGGCATTTATTTGTTAGGGTGGGTTATATACTCTGAATCAATGTTCCCTTTAGGCTGCGCGTAAACGCAGATGTCTTAGCGACGCGCACAGCAAATTTTGAAAGGGAATATATTTTTTTCAGTGTTTGTGCGGTGTAAAATATTTGAACAAAAAATGGATCCTGTGCAAATTTTGCACTCAGAGCAATTGACTTTAGAGGGAACATTGCTCTGCATGACAGCAGCTTTCAACATTTCAAAGAAACATTTGGTGACCCTAGAGTTTAATTAATGGTTACCAAAGGCTCCCTTTCAACTATGAGTTGCTTTGAAATAGTCATTACTAATACTTTATGGTGCCCAAATCTTGCTGGTTGTCTACTGAACCCGTTATATAAAAAAATATATTCATTGCCTTGATTGATTTCTGAATGAGATTTAATCTTCAATGTATAGACTATTTGACAATGCTGAATAGTGTGAACAAATACACTGTTATAATCGTTGTTTGTCACACCCATATAATATATAACAATTTTATTCGTTGTCAATTTTAAAAATGGAAAAAAAGGGTTTCGCTTTGCTTCTTCGTCGACACTATGATTTTAACTGGCGACCTCGAGCTCGGCAACCGTTATAAAAAAATCGATACTGCTTAGTGAATGGCTCTAGACCCCCACACAGCGAGCAGCTGGTAAGGCCGGTGGTGTCTACAGCTCGAAAGTGATGTGTGGTCATCTCTACTGTCCATACGGTGGCATGAATTTAGTATTTTAAAAAATCAATGCCTCTGTTAGTGAATTCTGGGAGTCTCCTCTTCACTAATTAAAGCGGACTACTCCCGACTATTCCCGACAGCACATTGGCATTACTCTTATTTTAATATGGATATGAAGACAGCTCTGAGAATGTCAGCTATTGTTTTCCGAAGACCAAGTCAACTCCACCGAAATGTGTTTTTCCAGTTTCACCCTGGCAGTGTTGGTTTTGTTCTTGCCAGAAGTGTTCACTGGACATTCCTGTGTTGTGTCGTGAGCTACTGGAAAGGAAAACAACGCCCCTCCTCCCCCGCCCCCTTTTCTTGTCACACGTACGTGAAATATGGCGTTGAGCCAGCCGGAGACAAAACATGCTGACCTTCGCTACCGTGTGCTCTAACACTGCGAGTTAGCCAGATGCAACTGTGTTCGATGAATGGAAACAACGGCCCCGTTGTTTACATCGAGGTTTGATGTTGGAAAGTGGGGACTCGGTTATCAAGAGTAACGATTGTTTTATCTAAATGGTTAAAACCATTTAGAAGTAAGGATCAATGCAGGACTTACACTAGAGACAGCATCTGTCCCTAACCTTACACTTACTTGTTACAACTTAGTCTATTATTAGTGCACGGGGTACCCATTGTAACCCAGATGGAAATATTTAAAATATTAAACTGACGAAATGTTCAACTGCACAAACTATCATTAAATTTGTGTGTATAAAACACCAGAACTTGATGTTTCTAGGGCCAATTTATAAGATGTCGTTGAGCCCAACACCATTTAAATGTTTTTGAAGGAGATTCCATGTCAGGGTTTTCAAATAAATACCTGACATGGGTTGATCTTCAGCATTTCTAATGAAAAGTAAAGGTTTAAAAAAACCTTTTTATAGTTATGGTATAACCAAACAACAAACAAATTGTCGTAATGTCACATAAACTGGGCTTAGTTATGTTTTGTGAAAGATAAAGTGGGGGGGGGGGCTTTTCAAATGACATGTCAATGTCTCTTCTACTTTTTAAAATCATATAAATGTAAAGAAGCGCTTCAAGCTTCATTAATTTGATGAATTGAGACATGGCTACAGAAGGTCCGTGGAATCGCCAATGCTTTAAACAGCTGAGAGTCTCCTCTACGATACATGTTTCCCCAAGCCATTTAGCTGCTTAACTTACCTTGAACAAATGCGTCATGTGTACGGACACCTCATTATAGATGACGCCATGTCACTGCTGTTCTTTTTAAACGTGTCAATTTGAACTAGGCCGGTGTTCAACGGACATGGGATGTAGTCCATTGATTGCCCTCGATTGCCCTTTCCAACCGTTGAGTCCATCATAGTGTTTGTCATATTTTTACCTGTACCGTGTAATGTAAGGCGATAAGATAACGGTGTGTCAACTGCCTGATGTTTGTTGGTGGGCTAAATTTGTGTTATTTTTCTCTATAACACATCCAGCATTAAACTCACCGAGTGGACATAAGTTATATAAATCGTCAACTTTATTAAAAGTTGGACGTTGTCCGTAATTTGATAACAGATGGATCCTGGTCTTGATAGTTTCTCTTTTAAAATATAAAATACACAATGCTGCAATGTGACGCAGATCGAATTAAAATGTATTTCTTCTCGTTGTTTAAAACCTGACACACTTCAAATGCAAGTGCGGTGTTATTTCTGAGATACATTTACTACACATGGATTAATTGTGGTTATGATGCCAATCTTAAGTGTTGTGGGATCAGGCGAAAAGAAAGTGGTGTAGTCTTATTTTAATTCCCTGTAGTGTAGAGTGTAGTAAAACTTTTTTTTTTTTTTTTTTATAAACTTGACTGAATTATGTGATAGTCTTTTACGTAAGTCTCTCATAAAATTATACCTTTTGATATTATTTATAATCTCATAGATATTTGGGGTTTTTTTTTATATAACTGAAATATCTAACTAGCGGGAAGCCCCTTTTCCGGGGTTAATATTTATAAAGCGCCATTTTATAAACAATGCTAACTTTTCGCTCGATGTGAACACATGTGACCGCATTCAATGATTGTAGTGTGAACTGTTTGAATGAAGTTTGTTTTTCGATATCTAACCCGTCTGCACCTTGGCAAACCGCACATGTTTCTCTAAGCTGACATATTCAATAACTTGGTTTGGTCAAAGCTAACGGTGGCCAAACCCTGGTTTGTGATCCTCATGCGGCTCTTCTGTGTTCACATTGCTCGCGTACAAATTATGAAAGATCTGTTACATGGATTATTGGAAGATTTGCAAGCCATGTTTAATGACTTTTAGTGCTTAAATGCGGCTTACAACATTTTAAAGTTTACTACATGTCTGGCCACTCCTGGTCTAAGTAATGATCTTTAATGTTTTAGGAGTAATTTTCACAGTATGTTCACAAAAGAAGAAAACGACACACAATAAAATATGAATGTTTTATTCACTTTTTCCCCATCGTCGTGAATGGGTTTTTAAGTTGCCTAGGTTTTTATTGTTAGAGGCGCTAAAATCTCTGTCAGAGTTGACATTTGTATGGCTTATGTAAGGTTATTTTAGCTATCATTAGTTAATCCAAATACATCCCTTGGGCTGGCATTGATAAAACTAGCATATCATTTGGAATGTTTTTAAACACTAAGGAAAGAAATGAGTCTAATCATTTACACACATTTTATCCATTGTCCTCCCCCCAGCTTGCTAAACCCCTTTTCTTTTAAATCAGTTGTCAATACTACAATACCATTGGTAAATGCGTGTAACTGTTACTTTTAATTTATGATTAAAATCGCACGGCTACATATGACGCAGCTTGGTCGTTACATTATCTCTCCGTCAATGCTAAGATCACACTTCTTGGCGGTACATCCAACCACACCAAACACACAAATCCCGTGCCATCGATGTTGTCAAATTTATTGATTAGCATGTCCGCTGAGAAAAGGCACTGGTTGCAAGTAGTAAACTCACTTTTAACCGAGATACCGGCAAGTGTCATTAAAAAAGTGCTATCTACTTATCACTAAGACTACCGTCTCATTTTAAAAGGGCTGCATTCTAGATGCTATTTTCATTCGTCGAATCGCCTATCTTTATTCGGTGGACAAATGACAACATTCTTTAATTCAAATGTTATTTTTCAGTGTCTGGTTAGAGTCTTAGTGCTGGGCTTCCTTCAGTGTATGTTGTTTAGAACGACTATCTTTGAAAAGACACGGCTTGAAAAGCTCTGTACAGAGTGGATCGTGTCAAGAGCTAATGGGCATATTGAAAAGGAAGTCATAGTTTAAGTGATGTGAAGAATGGAGAGGAGAGAAAGAGAGAAACATCAGAAGACAATCTGGAAAATGCTTGATAATCCGGATAATTTTTGTGTCGGAAACGCCGTTTTAAAGACAAGAAACATATGTAGCTCTCAACTGTATTTATTTGTTTATATATTTTATTTATTTATTGACGTTTGATCCACACAAAAAATAAATAAAATAAAATAATCCTATTCCTAGTGAAAAGTTATAAGTAAATTTTGATGGCCCTAATAATACTATAATGAAAAAATCTGTAGCACAGTTAAAGTATACGCGATGGGTTAACGGAGCAAAGATACTCTAAAATAAAGTTATAAGGGCATGATTTATAATTAATGACTAATTAAAATTTGTGATATAATAAAAAACTTTTGACAATGTAATCACATATCTCCCTTCAAGTGTATATTTTTTTCTTTTGACAATTCTATTTTCGGTATAATTCTTTTCAAATATAAATTACTTTAAACTACGAACACAAACTACTCTACTCTATTACACCAGCTCTTCTAAACAGAAAAGTATGCATTAGTTCTCCGTGAGGTTCATACTGAGCCAGTTTATCAGTTTCATGAGCGGTAATGTATAATGGCTGAGTGCCATTCTATATTTTTTATGTCAACAAACGTGTGTGTCCTTAAGCTAAAACTTGTTACAAAATACTTGTAAGTTCTAAGGCTCATGTTTCAATCAAGTGTTGCTATTGAAATTTTCCCTGAATGTCGTCTTTTTGACGGGGGTTCAATACTAACCCTCGTGAGAGAGAGAGAGAGAGAGAGAGAGAGAGAGAGAGAAAACGTGGGGACTGTGAGGGCCTTTAGATTCGCTTGATGAGGTCTCGTGTGCCTTAAGGATGTCTAAAAAAAATGTTGAGGTCACATGACCAGACAGGTAAAAATTGGCGTGGTCAGGTCACGACGATACGTGTGTACTGTAGTGTGGCATAATGAGTTTGTGTCACTGCAGGTGGTGGTGGCCAACTGTTGGTGCCATATTGGGCGGATAATTTCCAACACGATGTGCTCATATGTGTGTCGAGACAGCGCAGTGTGTACCAAATAAATAACATATAATGTCTTGAACATACTCGACTAATTATGTTATGAAGTAGGCCTAATGCCTATAGCGTTACAAACCGTTGTGCGCCACGGTTGTTACCAAGTTGTTTTTTTTTTGAGCCATTTGTTTTGGCCGCCGTTATGAATAACGTGTGTTCTATTCCAAGTGTTTACAGTTGACGCTTTCAAAGCCTGGCACTTCCAGGCCTACTTACGATAACGCGAATACTGATCTAAATGATACAGCAACTATGTACTCGCTTAGGGCATTCTATTTATAATTGTTTTCACGTGCATCAAGATTGATCTGATAGTGCATAGTTTGGATTAAGACCGTTTTTTAATGATTGAAGTGTTATGATGGCTTTGGATAAAATGAAGTTCTTAACCCCGTGAATCTGTGCAATATTGATGTTTTGGTTAGATCATAGCTTTCATGTTTTGATTATCAATAGTTATGTTAAGATGACAACTGTGTCGATGAAAAATAAAATCATTAATATATCTTTCAATTCTGAGGTACATCAGGTTCATGGCTAAGTGGCTTTATGCTGACGAGTTAAAAGTTTTACTTCTATCACTGTGATGGTAGGGCAGGGGTTTGTTTTCTCTGAGAAAAGGGGGGCACTATTAATATTCAATGTTTTGTAATGGTTCATCTGAAAGATGTGTTTCCTATGATATATTAGTAGATACACGTAAAAAGTTAATGTATTCGTAATAAAATAAACACATGCTTTAAATTGCTGTTCCTGAAATCTCTCTCTCAACTGATCCACTCGTGCCGATTTTACACGGCATTTACACGTTTTGTCAATGATCGTCCTTTTAGCTCTACACGGTTCACTGACTAGCCTAAGTCTGCTATACACATCTACAACCTGTTTGTGTCCGCCGTATTCCAACACGGTGGCTGTTACCCAAAGTTATATCGCTTATTGATTATCTGACAACCTGGCCTCAGATAACTTTGTGAGGCATCCACCCCAGGGGTGGGGATGGAAGCACTCATGAGTCGTGTCACTAAATGCGTGGCTCGTGGTTTTGGACCGATCGGTCGTCTGCAGACTGTAGGTTAGAGTTTTGAACGGTTTCTTCTATCTGCTGTACATAGTTCGGCTGTATATATTTTTTCATTTATATCTACTTTGTCTCAAATTTTGAGATATTTCTGAAGCTAAAGAGATTGTTGTGCACAGCCACATGATTAATTTTTTTTTAAAAATGTATTTGTTAGAATGTTTTGTGACTTTGATTAGCCTTACATTTATAGGATTCATGATTATTGGTCGCATTCCATCACTCAAAATAGTTTCTGACTGAAAGCTAATAATTTACTGGAGTATAATTATGGTTTTCTGTCATTCTGAACTCGGAGATGTGACTTTGTGATTATGTTGGACTGTTTTAATAGTAATTGAACAATAATGCTTTTAATCATAATCATAAACGTCTTTTTAATAGACCCAATAGTTGATAGAATGTTTATAAGTTTCTCATAGTCTAGGATATGGAAACTAAAATCTCTATTTCTTAAATGTTGATGCTCATCTTTCACGAGTCGTAGTTTTGGTGTGCATGCTCGTAAATAAAATAGGTTTAAACAACAAATATTCAAGTCTTTATGGCAGATTGTTATGTACTCGGAAACCAAAGAGAAGTAAACATTAGCTGAAGTCGAAATTTGGGGTCACTTCTCTAATCAGCTATGTGCGGTCGATATTTGGACATCACTAAACTAGGAGGATCGACACTCTCGGTCCAAGAACGTTGACATAGCCCAGTCAGTCACTGCAGGTTTGTGAGAATAGGATCTTGGATTAATGCTGGTTATAGATGTTATAGTATAGTATCACACCGTCACTGGGAATTAATGCCAAAATCAAAATATATAGCCCTCAAAGCAACACCCTTAAAAACTAATCCATGTAAAAGTTAGGATTTTTGCTCTTAATAATTTACTTGCGCGTTTGGTGCGTAATATTAATTTTTTTTTCGAAAAATGCAACGTTGTAATAATAATAATTTGATAATTTTTACAGCTTAAAGATAGAAACACACATCTATATCTAAATATCTCTATATAATAATAATAAAAGACAGTTGTTGCGGGCCTCGATAGGCATTGGTCCGTTAAACATCTACAGCCAATCACTAGCGAAGAAAAATTAAATCTCATTTCCATATTGAACAAATTTACGCGGACGTTCAAAAAGTTATTTTTGGCGCAGTATTTTTCCCAAGACTTTTTTTTGAGCGGGGCGCGTTGGGGTTTATAGTAAACAACTTTTGTTTTTACGGGTTATTTATTATGATTATAATGTATAATATTTTTGACGTGATACACATGGCCGGTGGAAACGGTGGGCCTCTCGACAAACCGCGGTGTGGGGGGGGGGG
>MUZC01004515.1:152650-198980 GCA_002072015.1 Radix auricularia | reverse complement strand
ATAGGGTCCCTGGACAGACTGCGGAGGAGGGGGAGGTAGTGTCTCTGGACAGATCGTGGTGTGTGTGGGGGAGGTGGGGTGTCTCTGGACAGACCGCGGTGTGTGTGTATAAGGGGGAGATAGGGTTTCTGGACAGACCGCGGTGTGGGGGGAGGTAGGGTCTCTGGACAGACCCCGGTGTGTGTGTATTTGGGGGGGGGGATACGTTCTATGGACGGACCGCGGTGGGAGAGGTAGAATAAATACATTCAACATAAAGCATTCATATCCTGACTTCAGCATGAAATGACATGATGGGGCACATAAGTAAAGGGGTAGAACCTTAAAAATTTTCTATAGTTCGGTGACTTTAACTAGTGTGAGCTAAAGTCTCGATTGTCGTCACATTTGTTGAACGAGTTGTTTTAGTTTCACTTAATTCTATTCGTTTAAACGCAGTGACACACAAAATGGTCCTGGATTTCAATTTTGATTGCCTATTTTACTTTAAAACGTTTGTAAATGTTTATTTGTTCGCGTAAAAGTAAACGCTTTTAAAGTATTTTATATCCTTTGATACATAATTATTATTTTGAATTAAATTTAAAATTAATCCCAATTATACATATTTTTCAGATAAAATGATAAACAATAGGTCAAATATGCGTTTGTAACCTTTTTTGTAATGGGTTAAAAATGTACTACAAAATTACTCATATCAAAATGTCCTAACTTAACTAAGAAAGCTTCCCCAATTGTCATTACGGAATTGTCATTATGGGATACAACTATATATGCACCAGTGAGACATAATTTTTGTGAGTGGTGTCACCTGTTAAGTCGCCCGTTAAGTTATTGGTCTATGAGACATTACTTTCTTATGCTTCGTGTGTGAAGGCCGTAGCAACAAACTCTTAAATACCTTTTTACCTTATCCTTAATTCACATATACACTGGTCATTCGAATACAATTAATTATTGGTCATAGCAACCCCCCCCCCCATTTTTTCATTTTAAAGAAATCGTCATTTAAGTTCGTTTTTGAACATATGGCCTCTGTCGCTTTTTCCTCGTCAGTTGGGTTAGTGGTCAATATTCCCAGCTTTTTTCTATTCGCCGTGCTTCATCCATGTCTTTTTGGTTCTTGCTCTTCGGGGTATGCCCTGTTGGTGGGGTTCCATTCTATTGCTTGTATTGCTTTATTGTTTGCTGTGTTTCCTTGATCATCGATAGTGTGTCCTGTCCGTCATTTTCTTTCTTGGATCTGTTTTCGATTGTTTCATGTTGACACATTTTATTTTTATTACATTTTTCAGACATCAGCTGATAAAAACCTACATTCTGTTACTAGTAGTTTCTGTTTTCTATGTTTTTGATCCGTACACTAGGACTAGTATGAAAGGAATCTCCAAAATCAAACACATTTTTTTCAAAAACATTTTAATGCAAAGTCACTTTATCACATATATGGGGTATTTTCTAAATTTGTTTTGTCGGAGGGGAGAGGTGGGGACTCTACGAGACCGGTCTTAACAAATTCGGGGCCCTATGCGGCTTAATATGCGAAATGCGTTGCGCGGGGCCCAGTCTTTGTAGGGATAAGGATAACAAGAGAATTAGGTGGGGCCTATGAAAGTGCGGGGCCCACTGCGGCCTGATAGTTGCAGTGGCGTAAGGCCGGCCCTGGGGCTCTCTCTCTATATTTTTATATATAAATATATACACAACTTGTTTTCATAGTTTTTTATATTAAAAATAAAAATACATGTATATCCAATTTATGGTCGTCTGGTCATGTCAATAACTTATATTTTAATGTTGCATTATGGGCGCATTGGTTTCAAGGCCAGAACCCATTTTTAATGCAAAATTTTACAAAATTTGCTGCGCGACAATTCTGCGGTCAATAGTGCGCTCGCCTCTCAAGCTGAGGACGTGGGATCTAGGCCACAGTAAAAATGTTGATAAATGACTATCGCTTAAAGTCCAACAGTGACTTGGAGAGGAGATGGGCGCCGCCAAGTCTACCAAACCCCGAGAAAGTTATAATGGAAACATAACCCCCTGCGACCACGAGGTCATAGGGGGAAAACATCTAAACCGCTGCACGGCGTCGGTTAGATATCTGCGCGGCCGCACAGCTTAAAAGGGAACACTGATTACGACATTTTAGAGGCTGGCCAAACGCAAGTTCTCCGACTTTCCTATTGACCCAAGAAATCTCTTCCCTCTCTCGCAAATCACGTCAATGTCCTACTGGATGTTAAAGAGCCAAGACGGTTGTGGAAGCTCTGGTGCATCCGCTGAGTCACGTGTCAGCTGTGCCGCACTGTTTAGTCATTACGACATCCTACTGTCTGATCAAACACTGGTTAAACTCAAGGAGATCTACCGCATACCGAATGTAATCACAGCAGTAAGATTCAGACCAAAGTCCAGTTGCTCATTAATTCTTACGGTCCGCCCTGTGCTGGGTGTTACGTAAAATTAAAAATTTCCTCTATTTCAATTGTTTGTACGTTGAAAAATAAACATGTTTGGAATGCATGCATGTTTATGCATAGAAATGTCTCAATCTATTTCTGTATCGTGATATATTTACACAGAATTCATTTGAAAGTATTTAGATTCACTTAACAAAGAATTACATTTGTATTCTTTTACCTATGACAGATACGCAATAAAAGGTGATTTTTAGTAAAATTGTGAGCAATGTAATGCTATAAAGCGATTGTGGTCCATCGATATCTTTAAGTTTAAAAAATGAATGAGTTTAATAAAAACTGTTATCGTTATGACCAGGAAACTTTATCCCCGGAGGACAGGCATTACATGTTGTTATGGCCGTGATGTTGGATATCTTCCCAAATAACGGTGATGTGCCTCTAGGAAATGAATGTTACCATACTCATACGGCAGCTCACCCATAAAACCGTTAGCCTAGCGGTAGAAATATGAGAACCAACTTTAGGCCAGAGTGGTTCTGTTGTGAAACCGACAGTTGGTTGTTCTGTTGTGAAGCCGACAGTTAGTTGTCCTGTTGTGAAACCGACAGTTAGTTGTCCTGTTGTGAAGCCGACAGTTGGTTGTTCTGTTGTGAAACCGACAGTTAGTTGTCCTGTTGTGAAACCGACAGTTGCTTGTTCTGTTGTGAAACCGACAGTTAGTTGTCCTGTTGTGAAGCCGACAGTTGGTTGTTCTGTTGTGAAACCGACAGTTAGTTGTCCTGTTGTGAAACCGACAGTTAGTTGTCCTGTTGTGAAACCGACAGTTGGTTGTTCTGTTGTGAAACCGACAGTTTAGGTGATATCAACCATCGACAAGTACACAAGACGCGTGGAGATGCCGGATAAAATTTGTGCCGCGGCGTCCAGCGAGAGCTGGTCAAGTCCAAATGTGCTGACACGATCAGTTCAATAACACAAAGCAGTCACGTTTCACGAGTGAGGTGTAAAACGTGTAATTTTCTGTGATGGCCATGTTAACGGTTACCAAGTAGAATTTGTTTCTGCTGTACGGCGTGGTTTAAAATCAGAGCATTGGGCCTCATCAAAGTCCTAGTCATTCTAGTCATTAACTGTATTACGTTTTATAAATAGTTTAAGGTAGATGGAAACTTACCGGGTTCACAGATTGCTACATCCTTTCTTTACACCCCCCCAAATAAAATAAAAAATAAATAAATAATAAAATAAAATAATATATATATATATATATAATATACATCTAAAAAAAGATGTTAAAATTATATAAATTTATGTTATTTTTAAAATGTCATGTATGCTTATTTTATCCTGACCATCAGATCTAAAAGTTTATTTTAGGTTTTTGAGTTAATAATATCAATTGTTACATTGTATCAACCATTTGCTCTTAGTTTAAGATTTTAAAAAAATGCAAATAACATAATTTATTCACGAGTCTAAACCTTGTATAAAGGAACTAATTTAATATCTATTTTACGCATTATCGTGACGAGGTAAGAACCAGGCGATTGGGGATTCAGAAATTGCCCGTGCAATAACAGTTGATACAGTGTATTCATTGTCTCATTACGCCTTAACTGGAAAAGGTGGTTGTTGGTGGGTCTGGGTAAGCAAGTTCTCAAAATTGTTATTTTCCAGCAAAAATGGTTTGATTCTTCATAAATTACTGCGTGAAAGTTCTTGCAGTTGAAACGTTCTGTTAATGTATGTGAGGTTCCACACTTGACTGTTGTACTAGGTGACCTGGTACTGTATCAATCGGTGGTTGTGACACGAAAAAATATTTAGTTTGTACAGGTCTCCTCGATACTTGTATGTTATTTATGGATTCGTCTTAATTAAGGCCTGATCAAGTGACCCCCCCCCCACACACACACACTGAAGAAAAAAACACAGCTTCTGACAGTTGCAACTGCATGGTTAGCATTTAGTAGAAATCATTCGCCGCTCTAGCTTGTGCCGTATCCCCTGGTATTTGACACTTGCATTTTTAAAATAATTTTTCTCGAAACACCTTTTGATATTTTTTCTGGCTACCCCCTTTTGTTTAAAGTACACCATTTGACTTTTGATTATAGTTGTTTTTCTTTTACAGCGTTTTCATGATAGTTGTGTGGGGTAAAATTCCTGAGGTGATTATTACTATAATTAATGCTAGTTACCATCTTTTTAACTCATGAGTGAAGTACTTGTCACATACGCTAAACGCTATGTTAGCCTGGAATTCATGTCAACGTATTTCTAAATCATTGAAGTATACGCCAGGCATTTCAAAACAATGATTGTCAGTATTACCCTCAAAATAAAATAATCTCGACACCGAAACGTTTAACACAGTAATAGTTTCTTGTATTTCCCGAGTTTCATGAATTGTAAAAAAATGTGTTAAAATTCTACACTCCAAGCATATCTATTTCTTTTATATTTAGTTAGATCTACACATTAACATTTTGAAGTGCATTCAGTCGAGTCTCATTTATTGTTAACATGGTTAAAATGTTTGCTTGTTGAGAGTCTGGAACTGAACTTGCAGCACTCTGTTGTTTACAGCAGAATCACGTGCAGTTTAAAAAATGTAGCCCATCTTTACTTACTGCCAAAAATCACGTGCTGTCTAAAAAATGTAGCCCATCTTTACTAACTGCCTATACCGCCTAAGCTTAGATCACCGCCACCAGAAATATGCCAAGACAGTGAGTTGGGTTTAACGTTGGTTTATTTACCCTGCCTGTAAGTGTTGGCACAGATGGAGAGAGTGGTGGCCTGTGTGCTCTCACTTGTTGTGAAAATGGAACAATGGTCGGTGGTGGTGACGTTAGTGTACGGTATTGATTGGCGTGACGTGATCGGAATTATTCTTACCTTGTCGCAGTATTTTATTTAACAAATTTCAGTGATTTCACTTGAATTTAAGTAACCTTTGAAGAAAAAAAAAGTTTATGGCGTTAAAAAACAATAATAATAATACTATAAAAACAACAGAGTCAGATAGAGGAAGGGTTTCTATTGAATTGCTGTAGATCATGTGTTACCTGTTCTTGGTAAAAAATAATCAAATCAATCATGACGTCACAAAAATTCTCTATTTGTAGACTACATGTCCTGTGAGGGAATTCTTCTATATTGTGTGTCATTGTCTCTTGATCGTGTAGATTGTATGCTACAAGCATAATGTAAACTCTGTAACAATCGCCAGGTGTTTTACCATAAACATTTTCCTTTAATTATTTTGAAAATATTCCAGATTTAATGATTCCCATTGGATTTTTTCTGTGACATGTTCTTATTTCTGTTAACACCAGTGCTTGGTTATTCAATTAAAGATGCATTTTAAATAATACAACAATAAAAACAATATTTTTGGTTAAGGCTCGTCTGGGCAAAATCAACTGTACTGCTGAAAAGTGCATTCTATTCTGTATAGAGAGAAATAGTATATCCCTGAAACATATTTATTAAGAGTAAATATCCCATTCTTGAAATCAAAAGATAAAATCTAATCATTTCTCATGTTTGATAATAAATACATGTATATAATTGTGCTAAGTGCAATACTTATAACTTAAACGACCACCTAAACAAGACCACCTAAACAACGCAGGATAAGTGAATTTCCGAAAACTAAAATGTGGTTTAGAAAAAATAAACTTTTCCTCCCAGTGTGAAGCTCTGGCGGTTTTCAAGGCCACTGCTGTGTTTAGAAGCTGTATCGGGTGACTAAATGATGAAACTTTATCTTTATTTTGTGCTTTACAAACTAAACAATGGCTGAAACTTCAAATGCTCACACATTCTGTAAACTAAGGAGTACACATTTCATATGTTTAAACAAAGTGCCTTCCTGTACCAAGAATAAAGGAAATTGATGCTCATTAATTTCTGGATATTGGTTTTTGTTGTGAAATGATGAGAAAATCAGAGAGCAACATGAATACAATTAGGGAAGAGCTGTATAGGCAAACAACAGAGATGCCTCTCTCACCAAAAGTCCTACAACATTTGGCGGTAAGGGGATGCTAAACTTTTCACCATAGCAACATTCTTTGGTGTCATGATAAACAGCCAGCAACTGTGTGTTTACTTTTGTGCCAAGAAAGTTACCTTTTTTTTGCCACTTTTAGGACATTTCAATTGTCAAAAAGCTTCATTTTTTGTTGTTGTATTTTTAAAATTAATTTTAACAGTAGAAAAATTCATGTTGTTGTCAATTTAACAATAATTGTGGGGAGGGAAGGAGAAGAAAATTATGTACATAAGATTAATTAATAATATTGATCAAGTATGAAAAAAATTTATTACTTTTTAAAACCCACTTAGTAATAGAACTTCTCAAAGAAATGACTGCTCCTGTTAGTTAAGTACTTAGTTTTAGTCAATAGATGGTATACACCCTTATATCAATAGATGGTTACAAAATTGTCTCTAACATTGCTATTCTAAAAAATGTGCTTTTAGTATTTTTTTAAAGACATTTTGTTTGTGTAGATAGAAAAATTTGAAATGTAACATTGATAATCGATATGGAATATTTTTAAATTGATGTTAATTGTCCATCTTGTACATTCCCTTAGGTTTCCCTCAATGGCCTGGAGGTTCTTTGTTTGATGGTGGATAGGATGGGAGAAAACTTTAAGCCCCATGTTACCACAGTGCTGCCCGCAGTCATTGACCGCCTCGGAGACTCCAAGGACCATGTTCGAGACATGGCTCAGCAGCTTTTGCTGAAACTAATGATGCCAGCATCAACACCACAGGTGAACACATATCTTTAATAAATTTTTACAAATTTTAACAATTTTTAAAAACATTTTATTTGGAGCCCACTAATTATTGTACTCTTTTTCAGTTGCATTTATCAAAGTAAATATTTCTCAATGAAAATAGCCACTCTTGAATGATGCATGTCTCATTATTTTCAAAAAACAAAATCACTAAAATTATAAATATGGAAATATTACATTATTGGAAATTGATATTTTAATATTGGTATTAGGGCCAAATGATCTGTCTGCCAAAAAGGCCTGCATGGTCTGTGCATCCTAATATAAAGAATGGGAGATAAAAAAATGTTTTATATGGAATTTAAAAAAAATGAATATCTTTTGTTAAACATTTAAAAAAATGTTTAATGCGATCATTAAAATACAAATTATCAATGTTAGAACTGACATATTTTGGCATAGTTAAATGTGGCCAGCTTTTTAGTGTGGAACATGCAATATCAGCATTAATTTTGTAATGATTCCTTTCTTTAAATTTATCACTAATAAAAATTATTTATTTTCTGGTTTAAAAGTTCAATTTTACTCTAATAAAAATGTTTTAAATGGAAATGTCCTTTAACTCTTTACTGAGCACAGCATCTGAAATCTCTTGTAACCATTTTAATATTTTGACCTAGCGGCCATAGCGATTTGTTACCTTCTTTTTCATTTGTCAAAATATTTTTTTTTCAACATTCTTTTTGTTCTAATCTTTCATAATCAAAACCTTTTTCATAAAGTCTTCAAGTATGAGCTTGAATTTGTTCATAATTTTAAAAAAAAAACAACTAATTTTGTTAAGTAAAAGTTTTTTCATTTTTTGTTAACATTCCTTTCACAGTATATTTTTGACAGACTTGGTCCGGCATTCACACACAAATTGTGGCATGTTAAAGAAGGGGTTTTACTAACCTTGCAAAACACTATAAACCGGTAAGCATCCTGAGAAAATCTTTTAGTAACATATTAAGATAAATGGTCTTCAAATGAAGATCCAAGATTTCCTTTTCCAACTTTTTTAAATAATATAACTTTCTTCATTATTATTAGTTTTTAATATCCATATAAAAGGCAAGTAACAAAAATAATACTTTCCAGATATGGGGCTCGATGTCTGCTGTTATCCAAAATAGTACCAGATATTTGTAAATTGTTGGATGACCCAAGTCCTCAGGTAAGTTTTAGAATGGACAGCAATGGTCAGAAAGAGTACTTAGTACTTGTATGTCTTTTACAAACTAGTTTGTTGTAATGCTTTAATGTAAAAGATCTATTTTGCCTTAATAAGCTAATCACTTTAGCTTTGGGGTATAAAATGTCAAAGGCAATAATTAAAATTATAGAATATTATAGATCACAAATACTTAACTTTGCTCTTTTTATCAAACTGTTGCAGCTATAATTTATGTTTTGAAGATAAAAGAAAAACATGTTCATGTTTCCTTTAAGGTGAGAGAGGCTGCTAGCAATGCTATTGTAGAAATTTATCGACATGTGGGAGAAAAAGTGAGGCAAGATCTCAAGAAATTAGGATTATCACAACAAAGGTGAGTTAAATTATATAAACACTGTTAAGTTAACTTTGTCTTTACACTTCATAAAAGCCACAACTAGAATAAATACCACAGTATAGGTGCTCAAGTTATTTAAAACCTTAAATGTATTGCCCAAACTTTAAAAGTCTGTCTAAAAGACTCCCTTTACATGGACCACTCAAATAAACTAGTGCTCAACAGTAAAAGTCCATGAATTTGTCCATAACCTTTACATTTTAAATATTATGCTGTTTTTGTTATTTTTTAGGAAAGCTTTTATAAAATATGTTGTTTTTGTTGAATAGGCTGACCATCTTAAACACCAAGTTTGAAGAAGTCAAAGTTTCAGGGAATATGTTACCAACAGCTGATGTTGGTGAGTACATGTCATTTTCAACACAATTTTGTTTAAAAGGATTTCCACTTCCAGGGACTGATCTTTAAAGTAAATAAAGTTATGAAGATGATGATCAATTTCTCACTATCTAACAGGGATTACCTCTGAAACTAGTGAAGTATGTTTTGTATTATTATTATTTTATATGCTATAATCAGCTTCATGTTCGGTCACTTACACAGTTCTGTATAATAAAACATAAAGAAATGGGTAGCTTAGTGGTGTTTTGCATGTTATTAAAAACTGTATACACCTTTAATATCCAAATTTGAATTTTATCATTTATTTTAAGGATTACACTAAAGTAGACTAAATTTCATTATTCAAGAGGACACTAATCTTTGGGTCATTAAATATATATTGCTATTACTTGAGTTGTCTATCCTGCTATTACTTGAGTTGTCTATCCTACATTTTCATTTCTTTAAAAAATATGCAGGAAACTGTCCTTTTTCCTTAAATGAACATGTTTCAAATCACTTTACTGTCAATTTAGTATGTATTTAGTGTAGGGCTGCACTCTAATATTGTAACAAGCGTGAAACTATGAAAAACGTCAGAAAATAAATTGTAAGAAATCAAATATATAAGTGGAACTTTTATCTTAATTATCATGTTTTGACCTGATGTCACAAGTCACAATTCTTAAACTCTCTTCCTCCCTCGTCAGACATCGTCACAAATGTGTGGACCCCCCCCCCCCACGTGATGTCATTTATGGACGGCCCCTTAAGTCTTTATTTCAGCAAGCAATCATTCCAAGCCAAAGCCACTGATAAAATGATTGATATACACATATTATTATTAACTTCAAAATGAAAGCTGCCCACATTTATCGAAATAATCTCAGACTGTGTTATAACAAGAGTTATATTGTGATAGCATAGAGGGATTCATTATATGCTCCATTTTCTATTTGTTATCTGTCTGCCGTGGTATTTCTCTGCAGTGTATTATTATACACTAATTGGGACATATCAAACCTAACAAATATATAACTCAAAAATTTACAGAAAATGAATTTTTTAGTGTCCTACTCAGTTAAGGATTCATAAACACAATATTGCACCTCAAACAGATGGTCTTTACAGTACACTATAAAAGTGTGTTCAGGTTTATTTTATTTAAAAAAAATCCTTCATTCCCTTAGTAATTTTCCTTTAAAATTGTTTTGCATATATTGTAGCATGTTTATTTGCAAAGTGTACAAGATTTTGAGAGCCCCAACCCTAAAGCATATTAGAACCTCTGCTATCTCACATTCTATCTCAACTGTTTAAAGGTACTCGTTGACTGAAATATTAGTCTTTCTTCGTTGACTTCGGCGTGGCTAGAGTAATCTCCCTTCAGGTTTCGTATTTCAATGGGTTGTAGTCCCTTGTCTTTAATATCTCGCCCTTGGTAATCTTTGTCCCTGGCAGATCCAACTAAAGATAGAGTTGGTGTCCCCTTTTGTTGCTACTATGTTCCTCCCGTTTTTCTCAACTCGGTGAACTTTGAGTTTATCTGAAAAGCTTTGAAACTAAAGATATATTTGTTCACATGGGGTTAACAAAACGGGGGTAACTGTAGTTGTTCAGTTTCTTTCTAGGGATGTCCTTTTAAATCTCTATCCTGAAACACATCCTCTACATTCATACGCTGATATCTGATATCTCCCGTATGTATAGATACTTGTTTCATCTGAAATGACACTTGCCTATTACCATTTAACAATGTTTTTTTTTTTTTTTAAAATCTGAATTAAATTAGTTTTAAAGCTTCAGCAGTTGTGAATTTGCAAAGTCTATTTTTATTGCAACAAAAATGAATGACATTCTAAATGTCTTACAAAACAAGATAGTTGACGGATGTACATATTTATCTGATTGAAAACTATAGGATTAAAGAAATTGATCAATGATTGTTTTTCAGACCTAGATGAAATGAAAGATAGACGCAAACATTAGTTTTCTAAAGCCTATCTCTACCATCTGTCATAAATCTACATATAACACAAGATGACACTGCAACTGTCATCACGTAGGCCGTATTATAATTCTACCAGATTTACAGCCAGACGCGGCGGCGGATATGAACAAGTGGGACACACCCAAACCACACTGGGGACTTGGGGACACCTTTAAACATTCATGTTCATAGTCTTCTATATATGAATGAAAATTATCTCACTGCTGGGGCACCAGTTTTCAATATTAATAATAAAAAAGGCTAGCATTTAGCTCATATGAATAGGAAAGTTTTAAAGATATAATAAAATTTCAATTTTCTATCACTTAATGTAGTTTTATGTTTTTTAAAGGCATTTAAAAAAAATTCAGTATCAAATTTTATATCTGCTAAACACAAAATTAGTCTCTCAAGAAATGTTAATATTGTCATGCTAGCAGAGCTAATTATTTTATATTTAAAAATCCGCCGATAAAAGGAATCTTCGCATGACGAACCCACAAAAAACACCATAGGCCCGAACACAATGCACGCATTTTGGTCATTTGGTCAGTTATTGTTAATAGTTCTCTAACTAAACGGATAATAAACCACAGTGCTATATACACGCCTCTGTCATATTCTTGAGACTGTTTTTCACCCTTGTTTCCACGCGTTCACCTCACAACTTCAACAGATTTTGGTTGACGTTTGGGGTGTTGGGGATATGACCAAAATCTCAGCTGTATAATATCCCTTGACTCGAATGTGTTTAATGAGGACAGAACTGGGTGAAGTGGCTCTCCAATTCTAAGTGTAACCCAAGACGTGTGGCTCTGGAAATCTCCGTTATCATTCAGATTTATGTTACCATAAGACCCAGATCGATCTCTGTTGTAGTCGCGACCTGCACTGAATCAACGACTGCTTTTATGTGCTGGAATAACTTTTTTGTAGTATTATATAAATGGGTAGTGTGGAATGAAATAAAATTCCGTGCACATAGAAGGAATAGAGTTTCCAATGGTAGCCGCCCGCCAGGCCATCATTTGTTCGTGGTGTCCTTCACATGAATGCAATTCGTCATATCTAGTTATGAAAGGCTCACACTTTCTATTGGCAATTTGGGGATTTCATTCATACATTACCGCGACTTCATACCGGTGTGTCGCACAGTAAACTTGTGTGTAAAAAGGTATGTGTCTGAAACTAGGGGCGTACCGAGTATGATTTTTTGCTGAGTACCGAGTAGTGGCGGCCATGTTTTGCAGATAGATCTACCGAGTACTTGAAGAAGTATTTTCATGATCTATGCATAAATAAAATTATTATTTCGTGTTTTTTTTTAAAAATATATTTTATTAATAACTCATTTAACTTTGAATAAACAGTAAAATTAATCTTTCAACGAAGTTTCTGATGTGTTTACAAGTTCTAGTTCGCACATCTTTCATGACATACACATGACTCGCAACAAATCGAACTGTAAAAATAAAATTCGGAACTCCTTTGGGGCCTTCAATTTTGACTCATAATTAATTGTAACCAATGGTTACATGGCTTTTGCACACAGTCACTTTTTATGAATGAAACAATGAGTACAAAGCAATAGTAATAGAGTCAAAATAAGGTTGAAGGATGAATGGTTGCCAATGACAAGTCTGCACACGATACATTTTGCTATTCCATACGAAACGAAGGGTTCACCGACAAAACGGCCCCGGCCAAAATGACCCCTGTCAAAACGGCCCCAGACAAAATGGCCTCGGAAAAATCGGCGCTGGACAAGTTACGCGGCCGATTGCCGAGAAAACGAAAATCAACTGATACCGAGTAGCCGAACCGAATATCGGTTCACCCCTATCTTAAACATAGACCCGCCCCATGTTCCCTCCTACCCAGACTTAAAATATAAATAAAAATATATGTAAAAACCCACTTTTATGAAGATTAAACAGTGGCGGGGATAATTAACACACCGCCCCTGCATCTCAGCGTTTCATGTTTTTTCCTTGTTAATTCTTTATCCGTTGTCTGGCTGTACAATAGACACGAGGCAGGAGATCTCACACACTGGCTACTGGATTCTGTATCAGTGCACAAAACCGCACATAATGCTATAACTTTAAAGACTGAAATGTTGGGGTTGTAATAAATATCTTAACCATCGATCACGTTGCGTATATCATGTCCTACTCGTTATATCGTGTGTGTCTCAGTCAAAGGTCAGCGTTTACACAAGTGAAAACTAGGTACTGTCGGGAGTGTTACAACGTCAAACTAGAAAGACAACATGGCTGTACAGAGGAATGCAGTGCAACGTGTCGTTGAATCATAACGAGTTAAATAGGTTAATCTCAACTGTGTACAGGTCGAATGACTGCTTTAATATTGGCATTGTCTTGTGGTGTGGTACAACTCAACCTGCTTTATTTACCCTTTGTCTCGATCAACAAATAGTTACTTGGTCAATTGCATTTATATCAGATTATATCATCGCTTTGAGCATTGTATCAACAGGTATCTTGATACTTTGGCTTGAGAATCCCCGGTCTTTGATCAAAGCTGGTGGCGAACACTGTAAAGAGATGCGCTTGTAGTGGCCACATTTTTCCATTCTTAAGTGACTACCTGCATTCTTGGTTTCTTTTGAACCGTGAACAAGCGCATTCAGTGACCTTATCATTTGGGTTTCAGGTCTCGCAACATTTCTTCTGCAGTCCCATTTTATTTCTTGTTAGTTACTATTCTTGTTTAAATTCTTCTTCAGTTATATTATTTTAGGTTTATCAAATAAATATAGAATTATGTATACACCCTAGGACTCAAGCATATCTAACAGTCGAGTTGCAAACACGCGCCCGCAAAATCAGTTATTGCGACCGTAATTTTTCACTAACAAACCGTTCTCTCTCTTTCTTGGTTCAGTGTCGAAAACTATGTTATAGAAACTATTTTAGTGTGTTTAACGTAAAGAAATAATAAACGGTATAGCTTTTTTGTATGTTACATGTATATGTGTGTGTGAGAGAGTGAATGATAGAGATGGTGTGCAATGGCTTGGGGCGAAAATTTTACTCACCATCAAAGAGGCGGGCCAAAGTGTTCGATTCGACACTTCATTTTCAGGATGCCTGGTATATTTACTCACCACAGGATGTCTTGTATAAAATACAAAGTTCATAATGTCTTTATCTTATAATTTAAATAAAAATGTATGGATGTTTTGTACACTAGTATCATGTGGGCTAATTGAGGAACATCGGGCCTTAATCGAAGCATGTAACTTGACACCGTCTCTATAAATATTTCAATTCTTTTTAGCTGTTTTTTTTTTTGTCGCATTCAATGCACAATATTTCGGTGTTTTCCGTATTCTTCCTGGGCGTTGTGACTGTTTAGTGTCGTCTTATTCCTGACACTGACACTTTGATGACCGAAGTGGTCCACAATTGTTGGTGCTGTGTGAAGACTGCTGCCCCCCCTCACTACCTAATCTCCTCGTCAACTTTTAAAAGAGCAGCTATGACCCGCGCCGCCACTATAACAGCTTTTTAGGACTGATTCCTCGCCTGATAATACTTAAGCCGTAATAAACATTTCATGATTCCCGGCTGTGTCTTGTACAATGAGATTGGCGCGTGTCCTATATCTCATTGAACCTATTGTGACCTGGTGAAGTTCTGTGCCCACTGACGACTCGGCTGTGGTGTCAGTGCGTCTTTTTTCAGACGCCAAAACGTGTTTATTCATGAGTCACAACATGTATTAATATAGGGTTCCAGATTTATCTACTTTTAAAATGTGTTTTATTGATCCCAGTGGCTTAGCTATGGGAGGGGGTCCGAACTCGAGGTGGGCCCCCAAATTAATGTCCGATTTTTTTTTAACATGAAACATTACGCCACCGCCATGTATTTTGGGCCCCCATAGAAGTTAAGCCACCAAACCCCTACTAATTCCTAGCTACGCCACTGATTGATCCAAATTATAATTTGTTAATAAATCGAACGGTGTGATGAAGTACAAATGCAAGCTCAGACATATAAATCCAACTACATCAGTTTTTAAATCCATTATATTTGATTCACCTATGTCTCTCTCTCTTTCTCTCTCTCTTTCTCTCTCTCTTTCTCTCTCTCTCTCTCTCGATCTCCCTGTGTGTGTATAAAAAAGTAAAATCACCCACTTCCCGTAATGCTGTCGTCCACTTCCCGTAATGCTATCGAGCTGACATTTTGCACATATACCTGTGTCACCTAATAATGTATTGTATCAAATTTCAGATCGATCGAATGTGCGGTAATTAAATTAATGCATTTTATTTTATCTCTAAATAACATGCTTAGTCGGATGCTATCGTTCTCCCCAACGTGTCACTGGAGTTAAGTGCAGCCATCAATGTTTCTGTCTCATATATAAGGGATTTATAGTTTAAAAAAACAACGTTTATTTTACGGGTTGTTTATTCATTTAATTGTGTTTTTGGAATGGCCAATAACAAAAGCAACGGTTCCTGCTGAAGTTCAGTAGTTTTCCATATGAATACACTGAAATAAGCTAATAATAAACTGTCTATTTGAGCTTTTCAGGTCATACTCCTAACCTCCCCCCTTGTTTCATCTAGCTCAACCGGTTATTTAGTCGTGTTGAATTTAATGTAAATATATACTGGTAATGTTTATTTTTTGTTCTACATCTGCATAACAATAAAATAAAAATTGTGTTATATTGAATCGGATCTGTCCTATCTGCACTGCAATGACAGAACGAGACGGAGACAGACACGAGATGGCGACAGAGAGAAAATAAAACAAACTTAATGTTGTCAGTCGCGTGTGCCGTGTCAGAGGACATGTCATGGCAATTTTAAAAAAATTGGTTGGTGGTTGGAAGGGGGGGGGAGTAGAGAAAACTGACAACACTGTCACCTTTTGTCGCTCTCCCTCCCTCGCGCCGTGGCTGGCCAAGTCCCTATCACCACCACTGTCGAGCCCTGAGTCCCGATTGTTATGCCCGCCTGGTTGTGTGTGTGGCGTTGGATGGTGGTGGTATGTGAGAATTGGCGGCGTTGTTCCACCCCACGTGGGGACCGATACCTTTTACGTCTCTGGCCATGTACAAAAGTAATAATGACCAATAGTGATTGTGGCAGGTATGTGCTTTCGTTGAATGGGCTAATGGATACGTATCAACCTTGTCAGAGAGGACCGACCATCTGTGACTGTGAATCGATGATTATGTGTAATTCTGGCGTTGTTTTGTCTGGATGTTAATGACAATATGTGACTCAGTTGTTTTCACCCAACAGCACAGGTATCTGTGAGTTAAGCTCTTGGAGAACTCGCTACTGGCCTGCTTATATGAAGTTCTCTTTTTGGGGGAACTGATTTCTATTAAAAAATTGTTAGTTTGGATACAAAAAACCTGGTAAAATTGTGACGACTTCAACATGTGGTCATAATTGTTGTGTAAGCTTAGCTTACCAACAGCTGTATATAAACAAAACGGCTTACTGTTTAAAGAAACAAGGAGACTCGACAATACTGTCGGTAGATGAACAGGGGCTCGGAGAGCTACATGGTGACCTGTTAACAAGAATTCTAATAAATTGTTTCGTTTTCATGTCAGCTAGACAAATTACTCAGACACGTTTTCTTTTCATTGCTCGTTCTGTTGTTTAAAAAATCCAAACCGAACATATCTTGCTCCTTTTAATTGCATTCTTATTTTTAGCTTGTGAACTTTTTTTAAGATTCGTTTATTTGACACATTAAAATAATCCCGGTGCACACCTACAATAAATAATGTAAGTCAATATATGTAGACAACCCTCGATCGTAATAGTCAGATAGTTGTCCACAACAAAGATTGAATGATTTAAGACTAAAATATTTTGGAGTTCAGTGTAGATCAATTTTAATTTTTCCATAGGCCAAATATTAATCATTGGCTACCTGTTTATAAAAAATCGCTGTGGGCAGCGACAGCCTTGAGGATAAAATGTCTCTGTTGGTCGATCGGACTCGAGCTTGTCGTGGGTGAGCTATCGAGTCCGAGTGGTCCACATCGGTTATTAGTTATTAACTTGGTTGCAGCCAGATCTGAAAGCGCGTTTGAAAAATCTAGGGCACGTATAAGTATTCGCATGAAATTGACGATTTAAACATTTCTCATTGCGTATTTTAAAAGATTTATTAAAATTACTTTTCTAATATATAGTTTAAGATTGCGAGTTCTAATATACATATGGTCGTCAAAAGGTATAATAAATGTCCAATACAGAGTTAAAGAGTCGATTATACATATTCACTTAAATGTTTTGAGATGGAACCAAATGTGACTTGAGAACAACCACTGTGTTAGTGGCAAAGTTTTACTCCACCAGCTTTGCTGTGGCAGATTATCCAATTGATTGTTATTCAGCCATTGTTGTCATCCAACACATGTCGCTGGAACCTTTAAACGTCAAAATGTGCTCTGTTAACTTGTATTTAATCTCAAGACTGATTCATGGATTAGACACCTGGCTGAGTGCAAGTTTCCAAACTGGTTTTACCCCTCTCTTTTTGCTAGGACATGAGATTTATTGGCCCTGTTTGGACATTCCAGATGTAGGTTTGGATGCACAAGGATATTGTCTGCACATAATTTGGACGTAACCCGGTGGCCGGAAAATGTGCCACCTGGTGCAGATTGTTGGCGTTGGTTTGTCAGGAGTCATGTACCTTACAACAAACAAAACCGTATGTGATCCGGGCGTTTCTCCCCTCCCCCTTTTTCCCCCTTCTTTTGTATAAATTATACTTTTCTTTTTAGAGATCTCGTTCTCAACAATATAAACCTACATTGTTCCTTGGTTATCATCGAATGTTATAGTTTATGATATAATTGGCATAGATGATTTTCTGCATTTCTCATATCTGCTTAATAATTTGCGGTGACTATATAAGCATCGTCATAAGACCCCTGCTCTTGCTTTATAAATTATACTCATAGCACACCATACTTGCTTTTGGTCTTGTTTGCTCCAAAAGATAGATGCCAAGAAATAACTGGATTGTCATCACCAATTAAGTATTCTACTCATTTTTTAGCATTGATATCAATGTACCAACATCAGTCTCCAATTAACTTGTTATTGTCTTTGAGAACAATGCCAATTTTTTCCTGTGCCGCCCCCAATCTTTTTATATTATATTTTTTCATTTGTATCGTGCCCTCGAGCTGTATTACATGGTACAACATCTGTTTTTTTTTTTTTTAAATTCCCCATATTACCCGCCAGTTGTAACATAAAACGTTATTAAAATTGTCATTATCTCTTTTGAATATGGCTCTGCTATTTATGCCCTCACCAAGAAACGTGCATGGGCCTGGCAAAGTAATTATAGGTCAGATTTATGTTTCGAGAAAATATAAAATATTTGCATTTACTTGAATTAATTTTTGTAAATGTCGTCTACTGGCCTCTTATAGCACCCATCCTTTCAGTGTAAAGCCCTCACTTAGATATTTTTTACCCTACCTAATTTGACTGCTTGACGACCCTGAACTTTCAACCCTCCCCTACACCTTGAGTTTGAATGGACCCTTGTTTTTACCAGCCTAACCTACATCACCGCCGACCGTGTCTGACGGTCTTGATCCCTGTTGTAACTTGTTGGTATGCCACATGTTTCTACCCCACTGACGTTTGTGTGTGTATTGGGGTGGGTGGTGTTCCCTGAGTTGTGACGTGACATTACTTTGACTATGTCATTGAGAGGGTTGACTTTCTTTCTATTTGTGCCCATACGCATTGGAATTCACTTTTCTAAAACCCTACTCTGCTATATGGCGCCCACAGATAGTCCTTAATGGACGATTTGAAAAATGTCTCAGTGGTAACTGATGATGATTTTTAAAATAATTTATCATATATTTTATATATATATATATATCTGGTAAAGATTAATTTAAATTTAATAGTTAACTTTAAATTTCATGAATTAATGGTTAATTTCGAATAAAGCCAAACATCTCAAGTGAAGTAACAAAATCGGGTAATTGAATTTTTTGTTTTATTGAGTTATTTCCCCTGTCTCATTGCTATAGAGAATAATATTTTGAACCTTTTAACTGCCTTGGACTGTTGTTTATTGTCTATTAATTATTATTTTAAAATAAGTTTTAAAAAACTAACTTACATTTTAATAAAATTTTTATCGATTAAAATTATTTTATTTGATATTTAATCGATACAATTTTTAACAATTAATCGAGAAATTAATCGTTAATTTCCGCAGCCCTAATATATAAATATATTTTAAAGAATTGTAAGAATTAAAAAAAAACAACAACTTTGTTTTAATACCTGAAAAAGTCACAATTTAAAAGTAAACAGGCAAACAGATTCTTAGATAATGGTTGTCTTGTACTTGTGTCTCATAACTCTGAATCTGGACTGTAGCTATTTGTTTTTTTTTTTTTAAAGATACAAAACTGATCCCGTTTACTTCTGTATTTCAACTAATAGTCCGTTGAGAGTATCATTGCGATGAGTATTGTTGGGTTAACACATTACCGCATGGTAAACTACAGCGTTAAGCGGACTTTAAAAAAAAAGTTTTGTAGGGCATCTTGGGATAAGTTACTGTGGGCCCGACACTATTCTCTACACAATGACTGTAGGTTGGTTGACCTCTGGCTTTGGGTGTCAGTGGATGCAGTAACAGAGTGATCACGTGGGATTTCTCAGCCCGTGTTCTCAGGGAAGTAACGTGGTCAGTGGCATTCTGGTGCCATAATGGTCACCATGAGTCATTTCTAGTAAACGAAGTAATTGCGAATCTTTTGGGGAGAGATTGGTCAAGTTTATTTAGATCACTGATTAATCAATAATAAAAAATGAACATAATTGTATAAGTTATTAAAAGGCAACGCGTCTGAGAATGATTGATGTTTAAGTAAACGTTATATTTTATTATGTTTGTGTGTCTAACAACATCGCTATTCTGGGGGAATTGGGTCGGCAGGCCATGTAAATTTATTTTAATTTCCCCTTGCTAAGACAGGGCAGGGCGTTTAGTATTATCACTCATCCCCTGTGTATATGTTTTAGTGTGTAGACACTTTGGTCCGTGCTTGTACACACTGCATTTCTAACCTTACACACGACAAGGTATTTTATAACTAAACGTTCGTTGAATTTAACTAAGTGATAATTCCTGAATGGATATTGATGAATAGAACTTAAGGTCGGCTTTTATTCTAAAGGATAACGCAGTGGCTCTCGAACATTTTTTAAATGGTATCGGTAAATGACTCAGTTTTAATCTCTTTAACACCCTCTGATGTTTGTACAGCATCAATTTTTTGTGCAGACTTTTACTCCCCACGAAGACAGATGTTATACTATCCTCCTAAAATTTTGCGGTGTGATAATTCTAAACTGCTGCGCGGCGTCGGTCAGATATCCGCGGGGCCGCACAGCTGAAAGGGAACATTGGTGGTGGGTTAATAATCTCAATATTATTGTCCTTCATAATTTTTTGTGAGAATTATTATCTTCCAACGACCTAATTGAATGAGGTGATGCTCCCTTAGAACTGTTCGATAATTGAACCGCAAACAACTGATTACATCTACTGTTGTGTTCGAGAGATGTGTTGTTGTTGGTACGTTCCCAGTGTCAACAAAGTAGGCCACAGAAAACAGCTGTATCATAAAAGACTGAATAGTCATTTTTGTTTGTGCAAGCTTGAATTCCTTTTCACAAACTTTTTAGCCGAAAGCAATAACATTCGTTAAAAAATTAATTTTAAAGAAATACTTTTCATGAGAATGAAATATGATATACTAAAGGAAGTAGAATTTACCGGCATGGAGGCGGATACTTGAGTCTGCATAAACGCAGCATTAAAATGTGCAATGTTCCGCCTGGTTTGTTACTTGTCTTATAATTTTGGATTGAGCTTAGTCCTGGCATAAAGTTAAAAACATAAGGAGTCATATTTATTACGGAAATAGTAATAATTTTATGTTTAATTTTAAAAAAAAACACACACACAGTTTTTCTTTAAATAGAAAAATCTTTACTCCTTAACTTTTATATATCTGACCCTGAAAAAATATTGTATTGATCTTTAGATCGTTAGTTGTTGCTATAAAATTCCCATCAATAAAGTAGCTTGGGGCCACTCGTGGAAATATTGCTTTGCATGACGCTCCATTGAACTGGCACAAATGGCTTTCCCCAAGCCCGGAGACTCAAGGCGTGTTTCTGCTATGGGCGTGCTCTTTTCTGTCGTCTCGTAAATAAAGGTGTTGACTAATCCGTTGACATGAATGGCGGGAAAACGATCCCCTACCAAAATGTTATTTTAAATAAAGATTTAATAAAATCTCCAACTGAATTGACTGGTGCACCAGTGCACAGCACATCCTTGATTAAATCAAAGGGTGTCAGTTCAATGAGATGTTTAGTGTGATTGAGAATGAAGTGGTCTGTTAGCTGTTTTTAGTCGTCAGAGTGGAGTAACACTTAAGGATTTTAAAGAACTTTGATCGAGGAGATTCACTGTGATTTGCTTTTGGAATTAACAGGTTAGGCTGGGAGATCAAGCCTCAAGACTTACAGTTCATGTGAAAATTGTTATATTTTATCTTAATTACTTTATCCAAAGTTATGACTTTATATAGTTCGATTCATTGTTGTATAGGTGAGTTCTGTCTCGGTTAAAAAAAAGTATTTGTTCTTTCACTAAACTCCCTCTTTCTTTACTGGGCTCTTCACTTAGGCCTTTAACGTTCCGCGGATGGTGTTTAAATGTTGTGAACAGAACATCTATTTTATTTTGCTGTTATCATGTCAACGGTAGTCGCACGAGTAACATCGTGCCAACCTTGGCTCTCCTGGAAAACATTCCTCGGCAAGCTTGGTCTGGACAGATGGAATGATCCCCAGGACTGATGCCCGTCGCCTGTCACCGTGGTCGTGGTGGGACTTGGTGGATTAACGCCCGGTCTTGGCTCCCCGCACGGCTTTAGCTCCACCGGAAACTTGATGGATTTTGGTCGCAAGGAATTGTTGACACTGGGCTTAGACCCGTGGTCGAAGGAGAACGGTTTCACTTTTTGGTTTATTATTTTAGGGAACTTTCCACGGAGAGGACAGCGGGTGTTGGAATGTATAGACGTATTTGGTTAAAATGTGTCAAGTGAATATGTAGGACATTACGCCCCCCAAATAGTTGGAGCGGTTGGAAATAGAGACATAGATGTATGCTAAGTATCCATTTTTGTCATAACGCTAATCTTTATGTTTCCTGGTGTGTGCTTTATTGCATTGTCATATTTCAAGTGGGAAACAAAATTTACTACGACTTGACTGTGCTGTGTTCATATAGTGTTATTAAATGTCTATTTTGGTATGCTTATTGCTTTGAAAAGTTTCAATTCCCTCCTATATTTTTGTTCTATTTTTAAAAAAAAATGTAGTTAGATTTGTGTTTAGAGGTGTGGTAGACTCAACAAAAATTTAAATCTCAGTTTTCTTTGACAAACATGTAAATGGATAGTTAGTTCTCGAGGTAAACATTCGGTCAAAGGAACGCAGATACACTACATTTTTTTTTATATCGTCAGCAAATTGGAACCTTTAAAATACCAACGCATTTTGGGTGCGTATGTATTTTTTAGATATTGGTATTATAAGTGTGCTTTGTCAAAAGAATGAAACGATATTTCTATTGTTGAGGTATTTGGAAAAACTGCGGTGGCGTACCAATGTGGTGGGGTTTGCATTGATTGACATTCATGTAGTGTGCGATTTTTTTCCTCCTTTAAAAAAAAATAGCTGTTTGGGATGGAAAGTTTGTGGATTGCTCTTAAAGTTTGCAGGGGTAATTTCTAGTCGCCACTGATGTGATATAAAATGGAATATTAAATACAAATGCAATTCCAAATTTCAATTAAAATTTTAAACTGATCGACACGATAAGCCAGCTCTCTTCACCGCCACAGCCTGATCCCACAGAAATGGTGTCGTTGAATGAATGACATTAGTGGCTTGTCTAGACCAGTAGTTTGTGTGTGTCTACACATCTCGGGCATATTTGACGATAGGAATGACTGGCATCTCTACGTGCGTGCCACGTCATTGTGTTGTGTGTAGGTGTGCACTGCAGGTAAGCACTAGATTGCCAGGTCTTTGACGTCATTACATCACAACAACTTGCAGATATAATACAGAATTGGAGGACCACCGTTTGAATGAATATTAGTAAAGTTACTTATATGACCCGCCGGCATGTTGTTTCTATTATTAGTAGTATTGTTGTTTAGTGTGTGTGTGTGTGTGTGTGTGTGTAGAAGTGGGGAAATTGTCATTACGAATTATATGTATTATGAAAAAATACAATAATAAATCCAGTAATCCAGCCAGTCTGATTTCAAGTGACAAAGTAGGTTATATGTGAGACTATCGGATGAGACATAGCAAAAGACTTTACTTATATGGAACTAACATTAATCAGTTGAGCATGATGTAGAAGTGATTCAGTTAAGCACTTGGTCCAATTTTGGCACAAATACCGCGTCTATTTGCTCTAAAGTGCTTGTATTTGTTTCAGGTTCTACTACCTTTCCTTTGCCATTCAAGTGTGTAAATTTGTGGCTGGCTGTTGTCTGTTAATGGGTCTGTTATATCTTCAGAATGAGTAGATAGTTAGTGCTTTATTGCTGTAAGTGGGTATGTCGTGTGGTAATACCATTGGTGTTGTGACAAGGACTGTTTAAAAAAAAAAAGATTCTATATAGTATGACTTTATTCTTATCAATGTTGCTCTTAAAATTTGACACATTATAATAGTAGGAAAGTTGGGCTAAAGCAGCAATGTTTTCCAACGATAACCCGTTCATGTTTACCTTTTATTACACGAGTACAAAGCACGTTCAGTCTTTTTAAAAAGACTGTCACCTCATTTCCAAGTCTCGCCACCTCCCTTCTCGTGTGTAATCCCAACACCTCCCTTCTCGTGTGTAATCCCACCACCTCCCTTCTCGTGTGTAATCCCAACACCTCCCTTCTCGAGTGTAATCCCAACACCTCCCTTCTCGTGTGTAATCCCACCACCTCCCTTCTCGTGTGTAATCCCAACACCTCCCTTCTCGAGTGTAATCCCTACACCTCCCTTCTAGTGTGTAATTCCAACACCCCCCTTCTCGTGTGTAATCCCAACACCTCCCTTCTCGTGTGTAATCCTAACACCCCCCTTCTCGTGTGTAATCCCATCGCTACATCTTTCCAAGTCCCACCGAGTAGTGCCACCTCCTCCTGGTGGACCTTGTCGTGGGTTTCTATTGTTGGCTGTAAACATCTATCTGAACTCGACCACAGCGTACCAGTGTTGGTGTTAACCCAAACAAATCGATGATGGAGCCGGAACGTTAATTGGTCGTGTCAGGGGTCAAGTGCCAGATAGTGGGACAGACGATATGGTTTTATTAGCGTGTGGAGTTGGCTGGTCTTCTTTTTATTTCCAGTTGTAGGTCAGAGTTGGACATTAAAATAAATAGCGTGCTTTGAGTGTAGTTCTAGAGTTCTGTTATTGCGTATAATGCCCAGCAGCGTGTTGGGAACCATTCATGAGTATGCCGTTAAAGGACCTAATGCCTAAACCTACCGTTATTTGCAGCATCGGTAGTTTATTGAGTGTGGTTTTAGATTATACAATATACAGAAAGTAGAATACGAAACACACGTCTGTTCGGCAGCATCTTGTAAGCTTGTCTATATTTAGCTAAAATTCTATTACTTTTGGCATGCTACCAGATATATCTATTCCTGGACACGTGTTAGGTGTTTTACAGTAATGTGGATGAACACAACAATATGCCAGTATTCCCATGGATTGGTTCACAATAGTTACTTGTCCATGCAGATAATGTGCATTGGTTGTTGACATTCTTGTCGCATTTGCTGACAGTCAGCTGAACTGTTGTGCTATAGACTAGTCGGATATGGAACAACTCTTCATGTGCTAGCTTGATCTGGTCTAATTGGATTTCATCATTTTTGAATGACCTACAAAGCCCCCGTGTAATAATTGTGTACTGGTTATTCATACACACTGGCTCAATACTTTAGCTCATGTAAGTTTGATACGAATTTAATTTGTACAAATCACTTTGATTCTCTCATAGTCCAAGCACTCTAGTTAGTGCACTAGTAGATAGGGACCGCAAGGTTTAACTGCGCCCAAGAGTTCAGCACGTATATCCATGCCAAGTGTGCACGAGGCTATCAATGTAACTAATCACCGCTAAACGTCCTCAGGTGGAAGTCATGGGCACATCAACTTGGGGGCGGGGGGTTGTAGAAGGTAGAGCTGAATAATGACTCGATAATTAAACAAAGATCAAGTCATACTCTCCGACTTTGTCCCTTCTAATCGATACTACGTGCAAATTTTGGTTTGTCGTTGGGTGCTTACATACAGTCAGTCTTATCAGTACAATCGTGATTCGCCTTTTTCTTCATGGCTCACACATTGTTGTGGTTTTCATTCTCAAAACTGAAGTATCATTTTTAGCGCATTTTCGAGAAGTCGAATGCGCTATTGCACCCGTTTTGTCCGTCCGTCCGTCATCACCCTTGATCTCAGCATCCATAAGTCCTAGACCCATGAGGTATATATGTTTTTTGTATGTCCTGACCTGCCATTTGTGCATCAAAACTCAGTTACTCGATCCGTTAAAAAACCCCTTTAAAACTACCAAAACATATTTCGAATCGAGAGGTAACACTAGCGCAGGGAACGGCCGCCATTGCCGGAAGTCGAATACATAGTTTTTCAAGCATTGAAGAGTGGTGCGAAAGCGTGCAAAAGAATTAGTTTTTTTTTTTAGTTGACGTCATTAGAATATGTGTAAAAGTTTAGAGAGTTTTACGTCATCATTTGTGGTGACTTGTAGTTAGATTTAAGAGAAAATAAAAAATTTTAAAATGTAAAGAAATGACATTTAAATATAAAAAAAATCAGGTATATTCATTACACAAGAAAATTCCTAAAAATATGTCTAAAATCTAAACACAATTACTGATAACTACATAATGCTGATATCTAACATAAGTACTGATACACAATACGAAAATGCGCTAACACGTCCTGAGTTCCAAAAGGGACCAGGCTTAACATGATTTTTTTTTTTTTTTTTTAATAATTATATCTTGGTTGACTAAATTATACTGAAGTATCATTTTTTTAATAATTATATCTTGGTTGACTAAATTATACTGAAGATATCATTTATGTCAACATCAATACTTTTGTTGCTGGTGGCGTTAATGTCAAGTAATGATTCATGTCTCGGTCGACATGGAACGCCTACAATTGATTTATTTGAATGATGTAGTTTATCTGCGATGTCTGCCTCTCTGTTCACATGTCTTTGGTTTGTTCTTGGCAGTCGACTTCTTTGATTGTTCAACGCAGAGCTTAGAAAAGTTATTTTATTTACCACCTAACATAGCGCAAAATGTTTTTTTTTCAAATTGTCATATTCCGTCTCTTTTTTCCTCTTCTAACTCCTTTTTACTTTCTTTACTTCAAACTTTTTTTTTCGCCGCTCAGTTGTAGATAATTAAAAACTTTACCACAACAGATTTTCAAAATAACTTTTAGCTCAATACCAGTACAACTTGTCTCGAGTAGTATTGTGTGCGTACGGTTTGCTCACAACCGGGTTGGAACCGGACAGTTTGACATTTTTAAGCTTATTTACTTAAAGGTAAAGCTAAAATCCGGGGCAAAAATTCCTTTTAAATCCTCCCCCAGGTCCCCAAACAAATTTATGAACATATTTTCCCTCGGGGTGGGGAGAGGGCATCTAAAATTTTTGGATTGATTCCCTGGCGTTGACAGTAATGTAAATAGTAAAAACCCATCAGATCTTTGCGGTCCAATACTTTTCGTTATGAGTTCAAGCTTCATAGTCCCATCATCACATTCATACTTTACTCCCCTCTACAGCTGGTTGAGAAATAAGTTAAGGGATTTGTTTAAAAAAGTCTGTAAATAAAAAAAGTAAAAAAACCCAACAGTTTCAAGACCCAAATATTCTGTTATAGATTATTTTTATAGACCACTTTCGTGTTCAGGGAAAATCGATAGTTCTTTGATTAGAAAGTAAAAGTGGAGACTTGTTTATCAATACATCTCTGTTAAAAGTGAAGTGTCAAGTAGTTGATTACGCTCGAATCAACCGGACTGCTCTGAATGGCTCGAGATTAATATATAAATAAATGATTGTTATTGCTGGCATGTTTAGTTGGCGACATCGTTTCAATAACAATTTCATTTTTAAAACTTTTATTTTCTTGTTAAGTCTTTAGTTCATTCATTGCGTTATTGAGTCTGTAGTAATAACGGTTTAAAAAAATAAACAAAAAAGAACAAAAAACAAACAAACAAACAAAAAACATTGAGGATTGATGACATCAAATGTAACATTCACTGGACTTTCAGCTCTCTTGAATTTTACAAGACATCTCCTCTAAAATGTTCATTCTTGTAACTCAGCTAAGTGTACAAAAGCGTTACCTTTCGATTTGTTCAAAATTTCTGTGTTTAGTTTCAACAAGTTCCTTATTCAAATGTGCTGCATACTTTTCATTTTGTTCAGTGAACTTTGGTAGATGATGACGACTTCAGTTTGTGCTCACTCAGGGAATACATTATTCAAACATTTGGATATCGTATGAAATGGAACATTCTAATGTCGGCTAATAGTGGAGGAGAACGTCTGGCCTTAATGATATCTTGTGTTTGAGCCAAAGAAAAACAAGGAGTGTCTTATATAAAGTGTAAATAAAAGTAAATGTGTATTTATGTGATATAAATTATTGAGCTTGAGTTTTTTACGGGTATAAAGTCGGTGATAAATCAGAGTTGAAAATGACTTTAACTGTATTAGGAAGTAATACTGGTGAATAGCTAATATACTAATATCTAAATTAAAGCCCATGTCGTTTGAGCTATCAGTAGCCAGGCTAGTAACTTTATAAGGAGAATAAAGGAGACAGTTTCACCACAAGATGTCCCAGTTTTTCTGACCGTCACCAAGTTTTTGACGGGTTCGTTACTAAGGGCAGACGGTAGGTGTCCATACTGACAACGGTGGCACGACGGTACGTGTCCATACGGACAACAGAGGAGGTCACTGTTGTACAGGAAGGTCAACAACAATCCCAGGGGCGGACATCAAATGGAAGAGATCGACGAGGTGTTTGAAGCTGTCAATGACATTGTGGAAGATCTCTGGTCGTCTCCCCTGATGAACCACAGATCGCCGTTTGAGGATTACAAGGATCTGTACGAGGATATCGACCTGAAAACTCGGATACCTGTTTTAAAACCCTGTGAGTACACCGGTGTTCTTGTGTGTGTGTTGCGCCATATTTTTGGGGAGTAAAAAAGTAAAAAAATAATGTTAGTTAGAATAACCCCACTATTTTCTCATAGTTTAAAATTTAAACATGTTATAAATAAAATTATTTTTGCAAAATTTAGCATTTAAAAAATTGTCTCTTAAAACGTGTTACCTCTAGGGAATTCCCCATGAACTAAAAGGCGCGTCATCCTGACATGCCAAAATCCTATTACTATTGGTATTGTTTCCATCAATCGTTTCCCAGGAAGCCATGTTACAAAATGTGTAGCTGCTGGTTTGGTCGAACATGACATGTCACACAACGTAACAAAGGATTTCTGTCAGCCTAGTGTTCTGTTGGCAGATGGGTTTTCCTTTTCTGAAAGCTTGATACTGGCGCTTTGGTTTTTTGAAGAGGGTAGCATTAAATGTTCAATTCTGGGAGTGATTTCTCATATAGAAATTACACAAACTGCTAACTTTATTATCATCATCGTTTTTATTATTAACTTTATTTATTTATTCATTTAGCTAAGGGAAAGTGACAGCAGCAATAACGTGGCGACGTTTACATGTTTAAAAAAAAAGAAGATATTGCCCACTTATAAAAATAGGGTTTAGCGCTAGAATGCTACCCAAACTAAACAAGTTGAAATGTGGTGTTAGGCCAAGGGGGTGTATAACGTTGAGATTTTTAAAATACCTTGTTGCTTCCCTTGCTTGCATTCGTTATTTGTAGACCAAACCTACTCGTGAATGGTTGTGAGGAGCTGCGCTTCCCGACCACATAGAAGGATTTCAAAGTATTTATATTAATGTCTAGTGAAAGATGTTGTCTATATTTCCAGGGCGCATCATTAGCTACCTCATCCTTTCATTTATCCATATACAAATCAAAGAGTTGAACCTTTCAAACTTCAGCTTGACTGTCATTTATTAAATGTCAATAAAGCAAGTTGTTTAATGCAGTCCTTAAAAAAAATCGAATACAAGGCTTAAATTTAAATAAATAAAATAGCAAAATATACTTTCTCAAGGAAATCTCTATAGTAAAGAGTATAATATATATTTGTCTATACATATTTTGTAAACCCCATCGATTCTTATGCAGCAGCAAGACCAGGGGTGGCCAGACCTGTAGTAACTGACAGCCATTTTAAAGTATAAACAACTTGTTGAGAGCCGCATTAAACCACTGTTTGTTAATAAACCAGGCTCGGAATCCTTGTAATATATCTTTCATAAAGTGTTCGCCAGCCGCAATGTAAACACAGAAGAAACGCAGTTTGACCACCGTTTAGCAAGTTACTAAAAAAATTAAACAAATTGTGGGCGAGGCTGCAATTAGGCTTATAGATTAGTAGACGGATAACATGTAAGCAGCGTTTGAGTAAGCCAGACTGGACATAACAAAACGCTTTTAAAAAAAAAAAAACTATTTGCTTCTCAATTCAAACATCCCTAAGCGGACAACTTTGAAAGAAAAAAATGGGACGTATGTTTCGTTTTAACTTGAAACGGAGGTTGTGGTCAAGCCAGGCCCAGAGATAACACATGTTTTGTGAGATAAGTAACCCCATCGTGTGTCTTTGTGAAGCATATATTAAGAACGTTCGATCTGGAATAACTCTTGTGACCTAACAAACTTACATTTTTACTTGTCCTCTCCCTTAGTTAGTTTAACTGTCAAGGTTGTTCAGGATTTGCCAACTTTGACATGTTTCCTGAAAAAGTAGACAGTAGAATCATTTAAATATTTTTTAAATAAAAAAATATTTCTTTCGTTGCGTGTGTCTGTATTTAGAATGTCTGTCTTCCTCATCATAAACTTCAGCTGGCAGGTCTGGAAACAGACCTCGACAATTATGACTCTCTATTTCTCTCGGTTGTTTGCTGGTTTAAGGGAGACATTACTTACTCTTGTTTGTTATTCAATCGTTATGTCATGTTATTCTCCGTGTACCTATGGCTTTCTCCTACAACATTTCTTTCCACATAAAACTAGTCCTTGTATTCCATTTACCTACAGAGGAGTCCAAGAATTTGATATGTCTATCCCTTACAGTTTTGATGAGTGATCTTGTGGCACAAGCTGTTTTCACCTCAGCATTTGTTTTCTTTTCAGTCCACGATATTATGTCAATCCATGGAGAAAGAAAATGAAGCCGGCGGGATGCAGTTAATTTTTAGTACGTTAAATTATTTGAGAACTTCGACGACGTAGTGCCTGTTTATTTTCACGCCTCTCTATGATTAAAAGTCGCTTAAAATGTGCAAGTAAGAGGATTCTATTTCTCACAAGTCACTCATAGCACCCCGCATTTACTAAATCCACTAAATCCACCGCCCCATCACAGCTGTACCCCACCCCATCCAGCCAACCGTTGCCAGCGATATCTTAAACAACCTGGCGTAGCGTCTCCTTTCATGTGTTTTCTTTTAAACCTGTACTCTTAAGCGGATTAGTGCGCTCTTCAAATTTTTCTTTGGTGATTTCCCATGATCCAAAAATTGTCAGTAAATCTCTATTCCCCCTTCCACTCTTTTCGCTCCGCACACACATACACTTTTTTGGTTGTTTTGTTTTGCATGTTTGTTTTGCGTGTGGCTGTGTGCAGTGAAAGAATGTTTGTTAAAGAAAAGAAAATTCTCCACACTACCTGGGATACGAGACGAAGATGAAGACGTTATGAGCAGGGCAGGAAGAGCTCGGTGCACTGGAAACATCTGGTCATCGTTTTGTTGGGACGGTAGAGGAATAACGTAACAAGCAATTTGTTTCTTGAGCGCCAGTCTTCACCTCGATTCTACCCTTCACATACACTCACAACCCCTCTACCCTTCACATACACACTCAACCCCTCTACCCTTTACACACACTCACACACAACCCCTCTACCCTTCACATACACTCACAACCCTCTACCCTTCACATACACTCACAACCCCTCTACCCTTCACATACACTCACAACCCCTCTACCCTTCACATACCCTCACAACCCCTCTACCCTTCACATACACTCACAACCCTCTACCCTTCACATACCCTCACAACCCCTCTACCCTTCACATACACTCACAACCCCTCTACCCTTCACAAACACTCACAACCCCTCTACCCTTCACATACACTCACAACCCCTCTACCCTTCACATACACTCACAACCCCTCTACCCTTCACATACACTCACAACCCTCTACCCTTCACATACCCTCACAACCCCTCTACCCTTCACATACCCTCACAACCCCTCTACCCTTCACATACCCTCACAACCCCTCTACCCTTCACATACACTCACAACCCCTCTATCCTTCACATACACTCACAACCCCTCTACCGCCCCCATACCTCTTGTTCAGATTGATGAATGGGTCCAGTCAGTCTCTTGTGTTGGAGCAGTAATAGCTCTTGAAATTCGCGGTGTTCGTGTTGCGTCATGAGGTACATCCGGAGTTAGGGTTCCTGGCAATAAGCGGGTTGCTTTAAGCGACAATGGTTTTTGATACAGTTTATGATGAGTAGGCCGCTAACGCCGTCATCTAGTAAATCCAAACCAGTTTAAATTACTAATTTTTACATTTTTATTAAAAAGTTTTAAAAAAAAATATTTTATATAATAATAATTATCAAGTGTTGGGATCACCGAGCTATGATGGTTCTATCCCAGTAACAAAGCAAATATTTATCAATCTTTCTCTCATCTCCGCCGGGCTATAAGCTATAAGGTAAACTTTGTCCTTCATTATGCCTGATCAACAATATTCCACTTTAAGCTGCGCGGCCGCACAGATACTCAGACAGATGCTGCGTAGCAGTTTAGATTTATCGTGCAGCAAATTTTATTAAACATTGCACAGAAAAAAAGATGGTCTGCAACTTTGCACACGGACCAATGAATCTTAGAGGGAACTTGGACTAAATGTTGCCTATAATATTAGATGTCCAAAGTAATACACCTTAGCTACAAGTTACTTCCCTGACACCCCGGTCGGTACCAGCCACAAATCTAATTCCCAGATTGTCAGCTGTTGTTTCATACCTGGGAAGCGCTCACGGCACCCCACCTCCCCATCTCAAACCCATTCCTAACGTACCGTGCACCCCCTCCCCTCCTCATGGTGTGCCTTCCACCTCGTCCACACCCCAGTCGCCATACCCCAGCCCCAAACGGTCTGTGAATTGTTCCAGAAACTATTTTCACCGGAAAAAACCCCCAATGATGATGACTTGGAGAGGACATGTGGGTTGAAGGGTGGGGGGATATATACTAATTTGTCCTTCGCCGGGCACGTCTTTCCGTTTTGTCATTTTATAAGTTGGTGCGTGTGTATGGTTGAGGGATTTGGGAGTGTGTGTGTGTGTGTGTGGTTGGGAGCTCTGGTTCAAATTTCAGGCCATCATATGAGGGTGTGAGGAAATAGTGTCAGACTCTCAGTTTCTGAATTTCGTTTAAGGAAGTAACGATACCAGGACCAGAGTTTACGATTTAAGTTGTCACTGTTTATCAGAGAACAAGGAAGGGGCTCGCCTTTAAAATAACACACAGCATTGAACTATATAAAAACTAGGGCAAAATCTTCTTGTGAGAAATAAATTGTTACTTAACATAACAGTTTCCTTTCTTTGTCAATCGATGTAGCGTTAACACAATAAAAATAGCGATGACAACACGAAATCACAATACGATCACATTAATTCTTTCATGTGAGCAGCGCGGCTGCCAGCCGATAAGCGCCTATGTAAACGGTGCCTTTGTATGAGAACGTGAGAACTAGCTGGTATATACAAAGCATTGGAGATGGTTAAGAGGTTTAGAGATTGTAAGCAGCTTTGTATTTGTATTGTGGGGATATGGAGTTCTAAGAATCTTAGTAAGTAACTATTAGTGGGCTGCTCATTGGAACAAGAAAATCTAGTTATTTTTAAGAGTTTATTTTAAGATTTTGTTTAAATTGGGAAAGTAGACAATCTTTGGGCAAGAACTATGTTAAAAAAAGAAGAGAAAAAATGGGAGGGGATATGGGCAATGTTCCCTTTAAGCTGCGTGGCTGCGCAGATATCTGACTTGATGCCGCGCAGCAGTTTAGAAATGCCGGACAGCAAAATTCGTAAAATGTTGAAAATATAGTTTCTTTGCAACTTTGCACACGATATTTTTTTTTACTTTGGACCAACGAACCTTAGAGGGAATATGGGGGGGGGGTAATTTTCATTTATTGAATTGTAATTTTTTAAGTTAAATATATTAATGTGAAGATTTCTCAAAATATTTCATGTGTGAATTCAAATAAATATTTAATGTAATCAATAACATAGCTGATCAAAGTGTTTTGTCTCAATGTACATTTTGTTTTTCTTCTTTGCATCAAATTCTATTTTTTTTTTTTAAATGAATGTACAATAATATCAGCTGACTGCTAAATGATGAATTAATAAACTCTTGTCGTCTAACTAACTACCAGTGTCTTATTTGTGGTTTGTGTGCTTTGATAAACTCTTGTCGTCTAACTACCAGTGTCTTGTTTGTGGTTTGAATGTGTGTGCTTTGATAAACTCTTGTCGTCTAACTACCAGTGTCTTGTTTGTGGTTTTTGTGTGTGAGATTGTGCTTTGATAAACTCTTGTCGTCTAACTACCAGTGTCCTGTTTGTGGTGTGTGTGCTTTGATAAACTCTTCTCGTCTAACTACCAGTGTCTTGTTTGTGGTTTGTGTGTGTGTGTGCTTTGATAAACTCTTGTCGTCTAACTACCAGTGTCTTGTTTGTGGTTTGTGTGTGTGAGAGTGTGCTTTGATAAACTCTTGTCGTCTAACTACCAGTGTCTTGTTTGTGGTTTGTGTGTTTTGTTAAACTCTTGTCGTCTAACTACCAGTGTCTTGTTTGTGGTTTGTGTGTGTGTGTTTTGATAAACTCTTGTCGTCTAACTACCAGTGTCTTGTTTGTGGTTTGTGTGTGTGTGTGTGTGTGTGTGTGTGTGTGTGTGTGTGTGTGTGTGTGAATATAGCGCTTAGGTGTGTAGCGGTGGGCTGGGCGGGGGGCAGTCACTGCCTTCAGTACTACCCTAGTGATCTGACAGCAATGTCGAAGAACGGAACGTCTTGAACGTGCCTGTCCTTTTTCTTTCTTTGTTTATGTGTGTGCGAGTGTGTGTGTGTGTGTGTGAGAGAGAGAGTGCTCACCACACCTGGGATATCTAACCCCGTCTTACTTTGCATTACTGCCTGGAAGGGGCTGGGATCACCGTGGGTGAATGCGCTAAGGCCAACAGTTTTCTCCACCTACTTGAACTAAACCGAGTGTGTGAACTAATTCGTGTTCTTACATAGTTGGTCGGAGTTTTAGTACCCGGAAGCCTTAGAGTTAGTTGTTTTTGGAAATGTGTTCTGTTATTGTACCAATTATTTAGCCCTATTAAGTGTTGAGTTTACGAATCAGTCAATTGTAGAAATGGTGCACATGGACCTTATTCCCGAGGCTCTTTGTTGTGGTTCGATGGCTTCTGTAATGTGCAGTTCGCATTTCTCTAAATAGCTCAGCTGTCTTAATTTCAACATGCTTCACTGGAGTTCATTCAGGTTATTTCCTAAGCAAGCTCTGTGCATGTTCTTTGTGCGGGACTTAAGCAAGACATTTGTCTTCATTTTTGGCAATAGCTGTCTCTTGAGAGATCAATAATGGACAACCCCCCCCCCCCTTGCCAATTAAAAAAATATGTTTCATCTACTAATGTGTGTTGACAACAAAGCCGCCTCATAATGTGATATAGCACGTGCAATCCAGACAACACAGTGAACATGAGAGTGAGCTCCCTTTGTTACACGTGCCGGCGTCCTGACTGGTAGGGCCGAGCAATTAATTTCACATTGTAAACCTCTTATCACGCGCGGGCCAGGGCTCACACTCCCCTATCTTTACTGGAGTCTTTCATCAAGTCTAATGCCAGGCAAATTTCACCTACTCGTGTGTTGAGATCTGATGCTTACAGAGGAAGGGGTGCACATTGAATTATGCATGTTGAACGGTGGCGAACGCTTGGGTTACAAAGTTGGACGTTCCCTTGCTGTATAACTTGTGTGTGTTATATGATTAACACATTGCTCAAAGCATCAGAGTTTATCGTGAAGCATGTGTGCGGTACGCTATTGCAGCTCTTTTCATATGTGCTCACTATCAAAGGGTGTGTGCATGCACTCTCGGGTAAACCTTGTAGGGTTTCATAAATAGTGTTTAAAGAAGTAAGCATATGTATTTTTAAATCCCTTATATTAACTTCACCGTCTTGTCGTGGTTCCGCCTAGGGAAAAACAAAATTTAAAAAATGACCCACTTCCCAAGATCCTATCGAGCTGAAATTTCGGACAGAGACTTGTGTCACCTAACAATGCATTGTATCAAAATTTTAGATCGATGGAATGTACCGTAATTAAACTAATGAATTTTTAGTTTATCTCTATTTATCTATATATAGCGTGTGTATTAGGCCGCTATAGTTGACCTTCACGGGTCACTGGAGGTTTACCACAGCCCTCGTCAAAGGGGTCTGTCGCGCGATGCATGCGTATTATACTGAACATAATCAATACTTCAAGTTATGTCTCCTATATAAGGGATTTATTTTCAAAACTTTGTTTTCACTGGTTGTTTAATCTATTAATTGAAGGTCCCGCACAAAGCCACACTGTGAGTGAGAAAAGATGACAGCGGCCCAACAATAAGTCATGTTATTAGTAGTAGAGTAACTGACTAAGCTACAGATTTTGGACTTGCACATTGGCTCGTGCTGACCTAGCATAAAGACTGAATATCTTGAAATAATAGCGTATTAAATGTGACCTTTTCTTAATTGAGTTCTAAGGGCCCCAAAATTGTTGTACATTGGTATAACGACCTGGCTTTAATTCGTTTGACTAGTTTTTAAAATACTGCACCTTTCAATGATAGTTACAATATTTAGTGTCACCAATCGTAATTCAATAGTTTGAATCTTGTCATTAATGAGTAAATTGTTTGGGCCCTTTTACTTAATCATTTTTCCTACTAATTATATAAAATTGTATTTACATAAATTACATAAACGGTTTTATGGATATTATTGCTAAAATTAGGTATGTATAGTTATTGGTATGATATCAATGCTAAATTCCTCCTGAAAATATAGCTTTTTGGACATTAATATGTTAAGTTCAATATGTAATGACAGATGTTGGAGTATTACATAACACTTGTGCAATCGATAATATCATTTCCTGGTCACCTCAGATTAATTTGTCGTTATATTAACGACGATAATTTCTTTTTATGAAGTCCCACCCAACAATGGCTGTTACAGACTTCATTTAGATATAGTTCATAACAATTTCAAAGTATAATTCACAATGGATGACTGAGGACAAGACGGTTATAGTACTGCAAGTGTGGACGGGTATGTAGTTATTGGATACACCTGACATTCGATCCTGGATTATAATCATCGCTGGCTACAGTCGCGATCCGCGTGAAGCCCCAAGACTTGAGTTTCATCTCCTGTAATGGGCTCCATCAGGGAAAGAATCTTCCAGAAGTGTCGCTCCTTATTTCCACACAGAAACTCATCAAATGGTAATTATTAACCCTTTCAGCACGCCTGCTCGTTTTCTAAAACATAAGCTATGATGCATGAGATATGCTAAGTTAGCAGGGTAAAGGGGGCAGGCAGTTATGCGCCGATATCTGACCTAACATGAGTTCCCTGTCCATCTCCTTGCTCTTCTTCCTCACCCTATTTCCCACTCTCACGCGGCCCTTGCCTTCTCCCTGCCACACTGACTGGTTTTTGAATTATCATTCCATTCTATTTGTGTTTTAACAAGTGCGAGCCTTTGTATAATTCTCCTGACACATTGCCTGCTGGTGAGAAGTGTATTGTACTGAAAAGTGTTATTTCAACCAGTCCAGCGTGCGAGGGTTTTGTAAGGAGGGCTAGAAATGAATAAATATGTGTTACATTTAGGTATTCTAACCACAGATAGGAATATGTGCATTATCCATCTTTCTGTATGACTATCCTACATAAGGTATAGCGGCCAACGACGTATGGGTCTCACCGAGAAATGCATATGGAAACATTCTGGCACATAACTTCATCAGTACCATAGAAAAAAAAAAGCATTTAAACGGTGATAATCATGGCGAGGTTGTTGGGTTTTTTATTATTATTATTTTTTATTATTATTCTTTTTTTTTAAAATACTGCAGTTATGAACATTTAGATGCGAGTAACACCCCCGATATGATCTATTTATATGGAAAATACATTAATACAACGATTTGTATTTTGACCCCATTTTGTTTGAATCAAATTCACAATTTTACAAAATTGTTTTGTTTTTTAATTGTAACTTTTTGATACTTCCTTGCTCTGCTTCTATCCTGTCTTTTTGTGAAGTACATGTACTTGTGTCAATCTTTCTTCCGATCGCTTTAGCTCTCTCTCTCTCTCTCTCTCTTCCCCTTATTCTATATTACTTTTCCATTGTATAGTTAGTAATAATATAATATTCAGTTTTTTTGCATATCTTGTATTTTGTAAGGCTTTGTGGCAGTCCGATTATGCATAACATATTAATATTTAATCTTGTGTACTAGCATGGTGTTTAATGATTATATGTTCACTGAGAAAAAACACGAGCTGTCAATATTGAAAGTAATTTATTTTGAATGTTTTTGTTGTATTTCTAACTTAACGCATAGGGTTTATAATTAAGTTTGTAAAATGGATTCTGCTTTTTCATACATTGTACAACTGACTTATTAAACATGCAGATTGTTAGGTACCCCTACCCCTCCCCCTGGCGGCACACGGGTCACCGTGATTTATTACTCTGTCCCACCCACCCCCGCTATTCAAGTCTTGACAGGTCAAGGGTCCATCGCCGAAGCTCCACCCATTCGACCCTGCGTTTGTTTATTTGTATTCTCCTCGAATGTTCGAGACCCTGTTAGTTATGAAACAGGCTGCTTTTCTCATTAAAGTTAAATCCAGAACTTTCGGTAAGATTTACTATATAAAGAGAAAGCAGATTAGAACAGGGAGAGGAAGGGAATAAGAGAGAAGACAGAGATCAGACAGAGAGATTTTTGCACTCATCGCAGAAGCTATAAGCTGGCCACTCTTTGTACTATAAACGCCAACGCTATCAACCTTTTTGTGAGTGTTTACCTTTTACTTTAACTTAATTAATATTCGTTATTGTCATAACTTAAGATTTACTAAGTTATTTTTATACTAAGTAATTTTACCACAGGTATCGTGTGGTAATTTGTTAATATATTTCTTTGTATTAAATTCCATTTTTGTAAAGTCAGTTACTGTGTTCATTTTTTTCTTTTTGTGTTACGTGCCGTGTAAACGAGCCATTTATTCATTACTCTAACATTTATTGTAAGTTAGAGAGTTTAATAACACTTGCGGACGTAACATAATTGGTGGCTTCGTCCTGGATTAGGAAATATTTTTTCCTATTTGAGCCATAGTTGTTAACTTTTAAAATTATTTTGTATTACATTATTCGAGTAACTGACTTAGAACCTTATAATAGCACGATACCTATTTATTGACATATTTAGTTATAAGTAATTATTGGAGCTTTAATAACATTATTTTTAGTGTTCATTTGATTTGTAAACTTAGTGTCATAATGGAGTTTGATTTGAATGACCCTTCTGTAGAGGCATTGGACAAATGTACGAGAAAAGAACTGTTTTCCATTGCTAAAAAGTTAGACATAGAAGTTCCTAATTCCGCTCTAAAGAAAACAATAAGAGATCTTATAGTGATACACTTAGTTAACGAAGATCTCTTGTCAGAAGATAACCTTGAAACAGTAGAATCACATAATGACTCTACAACTGAGCTCCAAATTAAGTTAAAACAATTAGAGTTGGAAGCTCAAAGAGAAAGAGAAAAAGAACTTAAGCTGTTAGAATTGAAAAAGGAGGAAGAGCTTAGGTTAAAAGAAATAGAGAAAGAAAAAGAGCTTAAGCTTCTAGAATTAGAAAAAGCAGAAGCTCAAAGAGAAAAAGAAAAGGAGCTAAAATTATTAGAAATAGAAAAAGAAAAAGAGCTTAAGCTTCTAGAATTAGAAAAAGCAGAAGCTCAAAGAGAAAGAGAAATGCAAAGAGAAAGGGAGCTTAAACTGTTAGAATTGGAGGCGAATAAGGAATTGCAGATACGTTTAAAAGAAATGGAAATCGCAAGTAGTAAAATGGCAATGGAAAATAGATCTTCGACTCCTACTTGTCAGGATTTCGATGCACTAAAATATGCACACAATTCCAATCTTTAATGAAAAAGAAGTCGACCAATATTTCGCGCAGTTCGAGATGACTGCAACTAATTTTAAAATTCCCGAAAATCTTTGGCCGACCTTATTGCAGCGAGTCCTGACTGGTCGGGCAGTCGAGGTTTTCTCGTCACTGACAGCTGAACAGCGTAATGATTTTAATTTGATAAAAAATATCATCTTAAAAGCTTACGAATGTGTCCCCGAGGCATATAGAAAAAAGTTTAGGGAGCTCTCGAAACGCAATGGCCAAACCCACGTGGAATTCCTACACGAAAAGGAAAGACTTCTGGAAAAGTGGCTGCACTCGAAGGACATCAACGCTGACTTCGGCAAGTTAAAGAACCTGATCCTCGTGGAAGAGTTCAAGAACTGTGTTCCAATAGACATCCGGACACATCTTGCTGACCGTGGCGAAGATGACGTGCATAAGGCAGCAGTGTTAGCCGATGAATACATCATCTCTCACGAATTAGCGAAAGGTCCATATGACACAAGATCTGATAAACACCATGGAACATCGTCCACGTTTGGAAGTCAACATCAAACAAAGCCAAGCACTTTTAGCGCCAAGCCACAGCTAACACCAAAAGCAGTTTGCTCCTACTGTAAAAAGGATGGTCACTCAAGGGATGATTGTTGGAGGCTGAAAAAGAAAACTGACAAGCCCACTCATCCAACTACCTCACACAAGATAGCGGCGTGTACAAGCACCTACAGTTCTGTTAACAAATCTCTAAAGGCCAAGAAAGTCTGCTCTTCACCAGATTTTGATACAAACTTATCTAAAGTTTGTTCTGGCTCAGCAATGAGTTTAACCAGGAACAGTAAGGCTAGTTCAACCGACTCCAGCCAAGCTTCAACCTCGAATGGCAGTTTTACAACCGATTCACAGAGATCCTTGTGCTCCGAGAAGAGGTCTGCCTCCAGAGAGTGTCATATTGAGGACTCCAGTGAAAGTTTTTACGACTCTACCAAGAGTTTTTACCCTTCTACCCTAGCCGAATGTTCTCAAGACTCAAATAAGAGTTCTTCATCTACCAAGTTCCAATCTTCTACATCAGACCAAACTGATGTTAATCAAGATTTCAAGCCTTTCATATCGGAAGGATTCGTGTCACTACCTGGTGATACTTCAAGTCTACGGCCTATCAAGATCTTAAGAGTTACAGGAGCTTCACAGTCTTTATTACTTGAGGGTGTACTTCCCTTGTCTAAAATTACTGCCACTGGAAGCAGCATCCTGTTGAGAGGCGTAGAATTGGGATTTATTGATGTGCCCCTGCATCAGATAAATCTCCAGTCAGACCTAGTCTCCGGACCTGTGGTTGTGGGTGTCCGATCGACATTACCGTTAGAAGGCATCCATTTGTTGCTAGGCAACGACTTAGCTGGTGGGAAGGTGATCGCCGAACCCATCGTCACTCATGAGCCTCCTCTGACTGAAATTCAAGATGAGGATCCACACAAACATCAATCAAGTGATGTCACTAGCGCCATGAGTTCTTATATATCTCGACGAGAGATTTCAAGTCCAATGAAAGCCAAGAAAGTCAACCCTGAAGTAGATTTGGGAACGACATTCTTCAAGACCCTAAACGAAGAGGCAGTTGAACACAAGACACAAACCAAGATGAATATGACGGAAGAGAAGAGAGTTGATCCACAAATTGTAAAATTTGGAGAGGTTGCAGTTACTAAGAAAGAAACGGAAAAGTTACCTACACGCTACACTATGCTTAACGATATGGCGTTGGAAAATCTAGAAGTAGCGAAACAAAATCAAAAGATCTCAGCAGCACCTCTTAAACCAATTCCAACATTCAAAGAGCCGTGTAGTCCTGTCGTCAAAAATTACATTGGATCACTGCCTTCAAAGAAATTGGGTCAACATTATTTGCTGACCAGCGTGTGTTCTTCAACACGTTTTCCAGCAGCTATAACTATAACTCTCAGGGGCGTTATGACTTTAGACATGAAAGAATCGATGAAGTTCTTCACTTTGTTCGATTTACCCAAGGTGTACAACCAGGGAATCAAGTTAAAAAACAAGACTGTATAAACAAGTCATTGACCAACTGGGCACTAAACACTGCATGTCAAGTACATGTCATTCCGAGTCACTAGGACAGCTTGAACGATTTCTTCAAACGCTGAAGAATATGCTGAGGACCCATTGCCAAGAGCAAGTAAGGAATTGCGGCAAAGGAATGGACGTGTCACTGGTAGAATCCAAGTATAAAGCTCAAGACAGTCCTGTATCCTGCATCAAGCAACTGATGTTTGGCTATGCGTTATCTGGACCCCTAAAACTTATTAAATTAATGTTATTGTCACCTGTGTCACTTAGGAAGACTTTAAATTATGTTTATCACAAATATTGGCCTAGCTAAAGCTTGTAGATTTAATCGATTATGATGACATGCTTTTGTACTGCTATGGTTATTGTTTTCTTAATGATACACATTTTGTAAAAGACAATGTCATGAAATTTATCACATGCAGTGTCCAGATATTAATTTGAATAGGTGATAATTTCTAAAATATTTCATATTCAATAACTTTAATTGTATAACAATATTATTGCTTATTGAATGAAAATTTTTGTTCTCTTTACATTAAAAAGGAAGCTGTTTAGGATGGATGTACGTAGAAACGTTTAAAAACTATGTCTTACATCGGATCTTTGTATCTGTTTGTAAGGACCCGAATGGGAAAATAATTCAATTTTAAGAAATGTAAATTCTTTTTCTTTTAAGGGGGGAAGTGTTAGGTACCCCTACCCCACCCCCGCTATTCAAGTCTTGACATGTCAAGGGTCCATCGCCGAAGCTCCACCCATTCGACCCTGCGTTTGTTTATTTGTATTCTCCTCGAATGTTCGAGACCCTGTTAGTTATGAAACAGGCTGCTTTTCTCATTAAAGTTAAATCCAGAACTTTCGGTAAGATTTACTATATTAAGAGAAAGCAGATTAGAACAGGGAGAGGAAGGGAATAAGAGAGAAGACAGAGATCAGACAGAGAGATTTTTGCACTCATCGCAGAAGCTATAAGCTGGCCACTCTTTGTACTATAAACGCCAACGCTATCAACCTTTTTGTGAGTGTTTACCTTTTACTTTAACTTAATTAATATTCGTTATTGTCATAACTTAAGATTTACTAAGTTATTTTTATACTAAGTAATTTTACCACAGGTATCGTGTGGTAACTTGTTAATATATTTCTTTGTATTAAATTCCATTTTTGTAAAGTCAGTTACTGTGTTCATTTCTTTTCTTTTTGTGTTACGTGCCGTGTAAACGAGCCATTTATTCATTACTCTAACATTTATTGTAAGTTAGAGAGTTTAATAACACTTGCGGACGTAACACAGATATATACGTGACGATGACATCTCGTAAGTGGGCATTTAAATATTTATAACTGTTAGTACCTACATGATCTGTGTGAAATGTAAATGTTGTTTTTTTCAAGTCACCCCAGAGAGGTTTTATATTTAGAAAGTGTGTTTGTGGGGGGCGAGGTGGCTTGACAAAAGGAACACCACAAAAGATAATTTGCTTGTGGGGTTTCTCGGGTTGTGTTACAATTGCCTGGCTAGTGGCGTTCTTGACTTGACCTTTATTGACCAAGGACACATGTAGATTTCTTTCTGGATGTATCCCCCATTAACCAATAGTAATTTGAATAAAACTCATTATTTATATAGGCGACCTTTATTTACCAAGGGCCAGGAGTTAACACAACTCACCCCTCGTAATAAAATAGTGATCGTGGGTATTAAGTCAACCTTTTAAACTCTAATAATGGTATCGACTAGTGTTTCACGGAGATTGGCCTCCGGTACCGTGTACCTCTCCGTCTATGACTCAGTTGTTCTGTTAGATTATTTATATACTTAAGCTCCGCCGCCACATGACCCCCCCCCCCATACTTTTCCGCTCTCTTTTCCTTCTCACTCGTAAACTACCTTTCATTTTTTATTCTAGCAAGGAACTGGTACGCACTATATAGTTTGAACTATACGAGTCTGTATTAGCTCCTTGTCTGTCTTGTTTATAAATAGTTGCTTGGAAACGATCAGCCTTTTTCTTCTCACGTTTTTGATGCATACAGTTCTTGCTCTTTACTCTTTACCTCCTATGTTTTTGCACCTATCAGAAATTTCAGGCCGTCGAGACGGGGGGGGGGGGGGGGATGGGGAAGAATAGAGAACCCAAGTGCGGCTCTCGTGTCATCAAGGTTGAGCTTGCCAACAGTAAGTAACAGCGTTAAATTCACTTTTTGATTCAAACATTCAGCTCCTCTCATAGATAACGCGTACACTCCTTTGCTTAGATGTAAATATAACAGATGAACGTATGAATTCTTTTAAATAACTTTTATATTTTGTATTAACCGTCGTTTATATATACACGTATTGTTTAATACGATGTCAAGGCAAACTCCTTATAATTCACTTTTCATCCTTCAATAGTCATTTATGCCTCCTTTAAAAATTCTTTCTTTTAAAGGTTTTTCCTTTAAAAGGTATATTACTCAAAGGTGTGTAGTGAGTCGATTTAAACAAATAAATGTTGGGGAATATAAGCGTGAACATATATGTAGCGAAATATCGCTAGCCCTTTAGGGCGTGTATGTAATTATGTAGGTAAATATCGCTCCATGATATCAGGGCGGTTATGTAGTAGAATATCCCTGGCCTATGGTATCAGGTCGGTTATGTAGCAGAATATCATTAGCCCATGATATCAGGGCGGTTATGTAGTAGAATATCCCTAGCCCATGATATCAGGGCGGTTATGTAGCAGAATATCACTGGCCCATGATATCAGGGCGGTTTGATGTCGCGGCACAGGAATAGCAGTTTCGGTTTCCAGTTCCTCCTTTCCTTTCATTCACAGGTCTTTCTCTTTCTTTACTTCCACGTGTGTTTACCTGGCGTCTACCAAAATATCCTGTAAACTTACGTCTGCCATGTTATGTAGCTGCTAGCTAGCGGTGGGGGTTGAATCAGGTTAATATGTACAAGGATAATCATGCATACTGGAAGCTGGCCATGTTTTATAACGTAACACAGTCACTTTATTTCAAGTCAAGGACACGTTTTGAGAAGAAGAAAAAAAGATAGTTATTAATGTATAACATTTTAAAGGCACCGTTTGAAAAATGAGTGTCGCGGAATCATGGTTATTTCTTACACGCTTGCATTTATGTAATATATCTACAGCAATCTTTCTTAAATATTTACAAATTTAAGAAGTTTTACAGACCCTTTTCTGCCTCTGAGTCAAGAGTTTGGCGAAATAAGGGATGTGAGAAGACTATGTGTACTGCCATCATCGTACACTTGATATCGCTTATGTATGAAGCAGTCTATAAAGTTCCCACTTTATCTGTGCCTCCGATTAGGTATTTGTCAGTTTATCTTGTTTCGGAAAACCACGGCCCCTTCAAACAAATGCCTTTATCCAGTGCTGGATCATAATTCGACAATACAATGTACTTTAATTGAGCGTTGGACTGGTATGTTTATTATTTGCAACGTGTTTAAAAGCAAGACTTGTTCCTTTCCCTGGGTGAGCGAGTTCAAAGCAATGCCGTCCAACTTAGGCTGGGGTTACACTACACGCGAATTCGCTCATCTAGTCGCGCATCTGAAACCTCTTGAAAAACAAATGCAATAACATATAGTGCGTGGTTACACTGGCAGCGTAAAAACGCCAGTATACGCCCGTATACGCGCGAACAATTTGATTTTTTCTAGCGCATCGCGCGAATTGGCTTTCCAAAGTCAACAAAATGGCGGAAATTTTGTGCCACTTCGTCTCATTTTATGTGTGTAAATACTGATTTAATCAATGAGAATTAGCTTTCATGCATGATTTTCAACATTTAAAACAGTATATTACAATTTGAAACTAAAATCATTTTGATATTTATTATGGATATTGACAAGTTAAGTTCATGAGTCGTGAGCCCACTCTCCTCAACGTCGTCGAAGTGCGACAATACTAGTAATAATACTAGGTAATAGTAATAGGAATTTGGGAAGGAAACTTTGGCGGCTTGAAATTGCAGACTAAAATAATTCTACAAATAAGTAAGCCAAAAATATTATTGTAGATTTTGTTTATTTAATTCAAGCTAGAATGAGTCTAAAAATAATTATAAAAATATTAATTTTAGGACTACATCAAGTCAGAGTGGTTAAAAATTGAATTAGGTCAAGACGATGAAACACTTGTTTCACTATTTAAACAACTTTAGTTCAAATTAATAATTAAAGCTATGCAGTTATTTGAGTTATTTTTCATATTCATAATATATTATTTATACTTAAAATTTACTATTAATATTTAATGTTATAGTTATAATTCAAAATTAATATTTAAATTTAAAATGTTTTAATTTTAATAATATTTTAAAATTTTAAATTTCATTGAAGGAATTTAAATTTAAAGTTAAAGAAAACAACAAGATTGATTTTTTAAA
>MUZC01004515.1:75915-148659 GCA_002072015.1 Radix auricularia | reverse complement strand
ATATATATATATATATAAATATATTTATATATATATATATATTAGGGCTGTTATCGATTAATTAAAATTTAATAGTTAACTTTTGAAAAATTACCGAATAATTAATCGATAATTTTGATTAAAGCAAAAATAAGATGTATGACGTCATTAAACTGAACATTTCAAGGGAAGTAACAAGAACACGCAATTCACATTTTTCTCTTCATATTGATAAAAGTAGTTCAATATAATGTCAATGAATTTGAATTTTGTTATTGTTAATTAAGTAAAAACAACGTTGAATTGTTGATATCATTTTCCTTATAAGACAGCTTATATTAAAGTTTACACTTAACAATTTTTTAATTAAATAGGGAAGTTTGTAAGTAAAAAAGCAACTATTTTTTATTTTTAATAATTGATTAGTTATTGATAAATCGTGTGTTATCATTGAAAAGATCTTCCATAGTTTTAATCGCTATTTTATCGATTAAAATAATTTTAATCGATAAAAATTTTTACCGATTAATCGAGAAATTAATCGATAATTTCCGCAGCCCTAATATATATATAAATATTGATGATACATATATATATATCCATTTTCTTTGACAATAGATAAAGTATGCAGCATGCACTAACACTTAGGTATACCTGTTCCCTAATTTAAATGGATTCAATATTTGATTTAAGAAGCACAGAACAGTATCTATAGAATATTGGCTCTAAGTCATCACTGATAATGGTAAACTCAGTTTTACAAGAAATCTTCCTAGTTTCCCCTATCCCCCACCCCATTGCAATTATTGTTTACATAAATTATTTACCCAATAGCATCTCATCAACAGCAAAAAAATGTGTTATTTGCATATGATTATATAAACTATAGAACAATTAAGTCTGAAGAGTATATTGAAATGTTACAAATGCACCTAGATTAAGATAAATAACAAAAGCAGAAAAGTAATTGTATTAACATACACAGTGTTTACACTAAATTTATGTATTCAAATGATAAAAGTTAAGAGTATAAATTAGAGGAGAAAAATAAATGCTAACTATTGCATTCAGGGCAAATTTCTAACCCAAAATAAAAATGCAAGTACAGTACTTAATAGTAACAATAAACAAACAATTAAGTTGTAATCCACAAGTCAATGAAGTAATTAAAAGCTCAAAAAAAACTCTATTATGCTTTATAAAAATTAAATTTCATTGTTAAATTTTGATTATTTAATACCTATATTTTACTTTTACGAATGTGAATCGTTTATATTGTACCTATAATCCACCATGTAAAACATAAATAGCAAAATAGTTGTTATACATTAAGTATTATATTCCAGGTTAACCTAGTGTGGTAGACACAGAAATAAAAAAAAGTTTCTTGTTCCATATTCAAGAAAAAATATATACAAATGCTCATTCTTCTGTATGGCATTTTTGTCAAGAATTGGATGGCCTTAAAATACATTAATAAAAATTCTACAACATTCAAAACTTGTATAAAATGCAATCTTGAACATAGAATGATTTAATCTACTTAATAGTAATGAGCAATTGCAATTATAAGAAATATGATGGAACAATATTAGCTTTGGATCTTTAAATAACTAGATTAAGTATAAGTTTTTCAGAGCCAACTATACTTGAAGTTGTAAATTTCAACTTCTCTATTTCACCATGTGTATGGATAAATTATATATTCCCATAAAGGATCTTTCATCACCAGTAAAAAAAAATAATATTGAAGTATTGTATTGGTTCCATGTAGCCTATGTAGCTCTGTTGGTTGAGGGTAAGCGAAAGTGAGAAAGCAGCCCTATTTTATTCTACATATTTTATTCTATAAAATTCACACAGTCACTCGGCTTAAATATTACTATAAGCTCCAAAAATGGTGTTAACCAAGTCTTGAAGTTCAACTTGAAGAATAATATAATTACATTGTAATTGTACTGTTTTGATTAAGATTATTTGATGCATGTAAAATTATGTCTCTATTAGGGTAAGGCATGTTCATAAACGGTATGTTCATAAACAAAGCACTGCCAAACAGCATCAGGTCTCATAAATTATTTTTGAAATCGTATAGTAGATATTCTATAAAATGAGAAGTCCTAAAATAGTTGAATGGAATCTGAAAAAAAAAAGTGGAAGTGAATTATTATTTTAACTAATATATTAATACAATGAATGAAAAAAANAAAGTAGTTAAATAATGTTAATTAAATTTACTTTACTTTAATAATTATTAGTCTTATTTAATAATTTAAAATGATCTTTTTTTCAAATTCAAATACAAATTAACTTTCCTCACCTCAGTATTTAGTGCTTTAAGGCAAGGCAGGCCAGTCTTTCTTCGGGAGAAATTAATTTCCAAAATTTGTCGTAGTGTTTTTTTTAAATGGGTGGTCTTATTCTATTTAATTTTTAAACAAATTTTCTAGGTCGCATCCTGAAAAATTAATTAAAATAACGCTACTTGGACGACTAACTAAAACTAACTTCTTCGGTGACTCTATGCTAGGCACTCTTGTCTAGCGCCAGCGGCCTAGGCCTTTAATAACGATTTAATCATAATTAAAATAAGGAAACAATGTTTTATGTTATTATTATCACTATTACTATTACTATTATGTCTATGAGTATGAGTCTATGTAATATTACTAATATGTTGCGATCGAATTTCAAATTAAATGAAATCCAACACTCTAACTCACTATAAATAAAGATTTGGGTTTAACCACATGTCACTCTGATCTTTACCAATCTAATGAAATAATGGGGGAGATTTATTTGATTTTTATATACATGTATTCTAAATGTTATTTGCAAATATTATTTATTAAATAACAACAGTGGTTGTTAAGCTAAACAAATAAAAACGAAAGTAGACAATGTCTATATAAACACACAAAATGTGTGTTTAAATAGCGAAAAGGATAAAGGTTAAAGTTTGTTGTCAAGACAAACAATGTAATTCGCGCGATATCTGCTGAAACAAAAGCTTGCAGTGTAACCACCTTAAAAATTACTTTTCAGATGCGCGTTCGCGCGTATACTAGATGAGCGAATTCGCGTGCAGTGTAACCACAGCCTTAGCCTCTGTGTTTCACTTCTGTTAGCTCACTGTGCGGGCTTCGTTTATGGAGCCTGTGTGAGCATGCTATAGATGGTTTGCACCACGATGGGCAATTCCCGATGACTCACTAATTATAGCTCGCTTGAACAGAGTGAAAAATTCACAAGAAATTTTCCACAATCTTGCCGATGTGACGACGTAAAGATCTACCAGTATTTTTTTTTTGTTGTTGTTGTTTATTTATTAAAATTGTTATTTAACCTTTACCCTTTGCTAGCTTTTAATTCTGCACAAGCGGAAATGAACACCGAAAAATAGCTATTAGGTCCAATGAAACTTTCTGGCAAGACGTCCGCAAGTATCGCACTATTCACGTTACAAAATTGTAGGTTCATTTTTTTTTAAAAGTCAAACTGATTTACGACGTGAAAACAAATCCACGCGTTTCATTTCTCGGGCTACTTCTTACAAAGATTTCTTAAATGGTTGGCATTTCTAAAGCCGGAAAATGTCATAGCTCAGTAAGTAATGTTCTATATTTAGATTAAATTTTAGCGGAACGATGTTTTCAAGTATAAATATAGTCGAATCACTATGTTCTCAAAATTGTAAGAATCGTAAAATTACGGAACTGTTTTTCCCCCTTTCAAGACTAATAAGCTGACTTCAAATAACTAATAATTAACAAATAGCTGTTAAGATTCATTCTTCTCAATATACCTACACTAACACTGGTGTCTTTTATTAAATTTTTATGAAATTTGCCCTTAAAATATATATATTTACAGTCGAACTTGCTTATCTCGACCTTGGTTATCTCACCAACCCTATTATGTAGACGCTTTTGATGTTGAACCGCAAAATTCGTTCTTTGTCTAAGCATTTTTCAAATCGGTTATGTCGCCGAACCCTAATATCTCGAGTACAAATGACGACAAATTTCGCCACTTTACGTCGGTTATCTCGATTATCAATTATTGTCAAGTCATTTTGTTGTTTTTTCGGACCGGTAAATCGTTAGAAGAAAATCCCGTTTTACTGTCCGGTCCGTATTTTCCCTTAAATTTTTTAGAACCAAGAAGGGGAAGGTATAAAATGTCCACCTCACGGTGTCAGCTGGTGACGTCACAGCCCGCTTGTGTTCAGCTCTCTGCGCTGTGTTACTTTTGGTACTATGCTTCGCTTAGTAAGCAATACTTTTTACATTAAAAAATCATTCACTCCAAAAACAAACAAACTCCATCAACAGTGATGACGTGAATTTTAAAATTATTTATAGGTGGGAATATTATTCTTTAAAAAAACGCTTTGATGTCACGGTCGCTCGCGTGTTGGCTCTGGTATTCTGTCGTAACACTACAAAAAATTAACTCCGGGTAATAAACTAATATATGGACTATATGACGTTAAGGGTACCCGGTCCTGATTCAACGGTTGAATATTTGGTGCACATATGCCTTTTGTTGTTAGCAAACAAATAACGGTAACGCTGGGTTTTCTTTTTCTTTTTTATTTATTTTATATTTGTTTATTTTTAATTTAAAAAAAAACAACTCCAAAAACACGTACGTGTTCATTCTCATTTATGAACGCACATGTACATAAAGAAATTTCAAGCACGAGTTAATATTTTGCCGCCATATTGGTTGTCGTTTATCTGGATCCTTGGTTATCTTGACCCTTTTCGGCCAATCCCTAGACAAAATAATAATAATAATAATAATATGATAATTTATATAGTGCTGTATCCCAGCCAGGAGCCGGGCTCACAGCGCTTTACTTGGAGATAACACTACATACACTAACCAAATAGACACCCATATCACACCAACCACAGAAATATAACAGCGCAAACTTGTGGGTACCAGCCAACCAGATTGTGAAACCCCTTTCCAAACCTGCATCTATGGCAGCCTAAAAAGGTTTTAGATCTTTGTAGATTTTGTTAATTTTAAAACCAATCTTTTATGCGCCATACATTGATCTTTAAAAATGTGTGTGTACCAGTGTGGACATTGGTTACATGCAAAGTCTTGCTCCGCCATGACATGAAGAGAGATGTGTTCCTGTCAACAGGCACGCGTCTCAGTCCTATCCCCTCCCTGGCTACCCCCCACTCCCCTACCTCATCTCTCCAAGATGGCCATCTCAGTAATCCTCCTTCTCTAAACAGTTTCCTTTTCACCTGTTATCACACCGGGCCCATCACTTGGCCAGCTGTGCGCTCACACAAATAGTCGCTCGTCTCGTCTACCCGGTTTGTTTACATCTTGTACAGCCATGACGCTCAGTGCCGCCAGTGTTAGAGGCTATTTGTGTGCCTCGGGGTGACGTCCTTGATTTGGCAGTCCCCAAAAAAACCTCAAGAAATCATGTAAACAGCGCAAAGTTACAACGTAATCAATGCAGTTTACCTGCCCCATGGAAAGCTAAAAAATCAACAAGGTGCACATAATTTGTGTATAATGGAAATTGCCAAATAAGCATTCGATTCCTCTCGCCCAACTATAAATTTTATATTTTTTTTAATTTAAAAAAGACAGGTGGCGAACATGCTACTTTTGACACTAGGCACACGAGAGAATTTAGCAAGGCACGTCATGAACATGACTTTATGTTTTACCATATAATAAACCACTACCTTGTTACTCTGTCACATGGTAGGTCTGCTTGACAAGGGAAAGTTCCCCAACGTTATCCTTTGACGTTTACTTCGCCGACATTGTTCCTTACTATTCTTACTGCCAGCACCCACTCACAGATCTGCGCCAGGTCATTAATTGTCGTAAACGTACTACCACCTCTGGATGATGTCGTGCGTATACTGGACTGGTCGTGCCAAATATCGACCCATCATTTTGCAGGCCTGGCCTTTCAGAGTGCGATAGAGATATACCGTATATCCTTCCATAAATATAATAAGAGTAGGTGTGAAAAAGATGGATCCATGTAGGGAAAAAAAGGCACGACTATCTTTTGATAACGCCTGTTTTTATTCTTTATGCGGGTTCTAGCAGTGGCATAGGTAGATCTTTTGCCTCTCGGGCGGTCTCCAATTTGCCGCCCTGTTTAGGGAGCGTTCATAAATGACGTCACACACCTGTGGGAGGTAGGGGAGTCACATAATTGTGACGATGTGTGACGAGGGGAGTTTTTTTTTTTAAAATAGAAATTTGAGGTCAATAAAATTTAAAGTCAAATATTTGATTACTGACACTTTATTTAATGACTTTCATTATTGTCCAAATTTCTAACGGGTACCCGGGTAACCCGTTCGAAACGTCGAATAATATGTTACCGTCATGACAGCTTTAGAATGCAACCTAGCCACCATCATTGCACCTCATTTCACATAATAGCAAACGGGAGGGTTCCAGTTTAAAAAAGCTAGTTACCACAGTATACCCTAAAATATTTGCGGTTCCTTATTCGCAGCCCCGCATAATCGTGGATTGGGCTCTTAACCTTATCGTATCGTACGTAGTGTATTATTATTACCTGAGCGGTGTGTACTGAATTTACTGGCTAAGTTTGCCTTTAAATATCTTACATTTTCTGTCTATTCTAATGCATATGTTGTGCGCATAGAAAATGGCTTTACGGTACAATAATACAGTATGGGGAACTATGCTACGCGTTGTTAATGTCCTCCTATACTTCCGTTTCTTTTGATTACAATGTTTTGCAGTCCAAAAAATTAAAATGTGCTTACATTATCATTTTTATATTAGTGAAATACATATCTGCATGCAAAATTACTACAATATTACTACTTGCAAGTTAAACACAATGTTTGAAACACCATGCTTTGTGGGTACTTGTTCGCGCATCATTCTGCGAATGTCGAAATTCCACGCAAAAACTGTCGTAGCAATATTAATAGCACATATTATTTGAAACGGTGAAGTGTTTTTGTGTAGATCTATGTTGTTGTTGTTTTTTTTTTTTTTAAATAAATAAAATTGCAATTTTTTTTTTTTGCAGTATACCGCTTAACTTTTCAAATAAATCGATACCATTTTGAGCGTTGTTAAATGTTTGAATAATTTTGCGTTAGTTTTAAAATCCACTATGTAATCAACACAATGTGCGAATCCGTTAATTAAGACTAGAAATTACGAATATTTTTGTTTTAACTTGGTTGTCGGAAACGTTTCTAATTTTCAAATGTCCACAAATGCCTCCCTCTATTTGCGTGTCGCCTACATACATGTGTCTAAATTGTGAAGTAGATAGGGTTGCGGGAGTCCTCTTTAACACTTTCTAGTTTTGAACATAAAGAATTTCAAACTATAGCTATTTTAAAAAAAAATAAAATAACAAGGCTCTAAATTACGTTTACTCAGAGAGATGAAATCCGAAAGTTTGGTTGTCATCGGTTTTCACTTTTACTTTGGTTTTTGAATGTTGTTGTTTAAAGTTTAAGTTAAGTACAGTACATGAATTTGCATTAAAAGGGGCATGACTTTTGTGAGACTTTGATTTCCTGGATGTTTTCCCTTTGAATTATAATTTCTACATCGATAAAACTGTGAGTCAACGTTGTGATCTCATAAATGACGTCATAGCTACATTAATGTTCTGTCTGACTGTGTTAGCCAGGGTTCTAGACTGCCCTTTCCTGTCTGACTGTTAGCCAGAGTTTTAGACTGCCCTTTCCTGCTCACAAGTTTGTTTTAAAATGGAAGGGTGCCGATGTTAAACGACAAGGAGGAAAGCAATACGTTACCTCGTTTGAGTTCAATCAACATGAATTGCACTGAGTGAAGGGAGATAGTACTAATAGTATTGGTCAATGTATAGTGTGTGGTAACATGGCAGTGAATTCTGAACGGTACTACTTTTTATTGTACCAGTATTATTACCATGCGTGGATTTTAACGTAAAGCGCTGTGCTGGTTAATTTGGTACTTACAAATAGTCATTTGGCAAAACTGTGCTCTGCAATGATGTGGTGATATTGGGTTCTACTGCTTAGTTTATTATGCAGTTTTAAACTTCTCTTTTACTAACTAGCAGATTGAGTCAAGTCTTATAGGAATTCATGTTAAAGATATTAGTTTCTTTAAATAAATGTTGCTTTTTAAAAATGCTTTTTAAGAGTGAAAATCTGTGGAATTTCCCAAAGTGTTTAAATGATGTATTTAGTATTTTATGCCGTGCTGTAATACAATACCGATACATGATGTGCTGTAATACAATACCAAGACATGATGTGCTGTTATATAATACCAAGACATGCGGTGCTCTACTACAATACAAAGACATGCTGTGCTCTAATACAATGCCAATACATGCTGTGCTCTAATACAATACTAAGACATGCCGGGCTGAATTACAATACTAAGACATGCCGTCCTGTAATACAATACTAAGACATGCCGTCCTGTAATACAATACAAAGACTAATTTAGAAATACAACACAAAGATAATTTAATACAAGCCTCAGATAGACATACGGATAAATACACCTTTCTTATTCCATATGCAAGAACAAACACATACACGTTTTCTTTCTTCCCGTCCGGTTTTCATTTAAAACTAATAAGAATATAGGACTAAAGACAAACCATTGATAAACGTAGGACGCAATAATCTTCTGTATAGAAGGAGCGTCTGTAGCATATAAGCTAAGGTAAGACATGTTGTTCTGTAATACAATACCAAGACATGAGTTGCTGTAATACAATACTAAGACATTGTCTCTACTCCACAGCTCCGTCCAGAAGCAGCGCCAGCTCCCAGCAAGATGAACCAGAGTTTGACTTCCTCAAGCCAACCACCGGCAAACCTGTACAGAGGAAACACAGTTCTGCCTCCAGTGGAGGTCCTAGACGGGCCGCGGCATCATCCACAAGTGAGTGTTTCTAGATGTAGACTCTGATTTTGGTTTACCGTATAGGGGCAGTCGGCTCTTTGTTTCATGGACGCATCTATCTTTTCTCATGGATAAAACCACCTGCCAAGACCCTGTTGAAGTATTGTTGACACATAGATATCTTCTTGTGGATCTTTTGGGTATGACATTTTGGCAATACCCACATGTCATTTAGGTGACATGAAGCTGGAGGTTTCAGCTTTAATCCTTTAAAAGTGGTTGTCCTTGTTTATGGGGTCCATCCAGTAATTTACTTTTGGTTCCATAAAGTAATATTTCCTAATGGGATGTAATTATCAACGTTTTGAAGAAAAAGATTGTCTAATTGTGCCGGTATTAGCTATCATCATTTCATCGTTCCCCCCAAACTCACACATAGACTCACGCACACTTAAACGCTGTGCATGAATTCTGACGATGGCTTGGATTCTTACGAATGTAAACTTCTTTGTGTTCCTTGTTGTTACCTGTGCTGTGTTCCCTCATCCAACGTCGTCTCACTCAACTTTTGCAACATGCAGGATAAATAAAAGAAGTCTACAGCACTCCAGGTAGTAGAAACTCCTGGCTCTGTAGTATTTTGTCTCCGCTCTCTCCCCACCCCTCGGCCCGTCCATTCGAGTGTGGGAACGGAAGCTGTTGAGTGAATAGTGCATAGAGGATAATCGTTATGAGTTGACACAACACACATCCTTATTGTTGAGAGTTTTCGTGCTTCAGTGTTGTGGGTGTATCGAAGAAGTACAGAGATGAATATTGCGAAGAGTGTTGGATAGCAGTGAGGGAATCTGGTTACATACCAGAGCTGATGGAGGACTTTTCAACACTGCCCGCCTCCGAGCCAAGACCAAAACGACGGATGTCCTAATTCGAGAGCTACTATTTGCGGATGATGCGGCACTAACAGCACATACAGAATCTGGTTTGCAACAACTCGTGTCAAGCTTCTCCAATGCCTGCAAAGAATTTGGTCTGCAAATCAGCTTGAAAAAGACAAACATCATGGCCCAAGACACTCGACCTCCTCCTACCATAAATATTGATAATGAAAACTTGGAGGTTGTGGACAGCTTCACCTACTTGGGATCCAAGGTCTCCAATACACTGTCCATTGAAGAAGAAATAAACAGCAGAATTGGCAAGGCAGCCGCAACAATGGCTAAACTAAATAAGCGGGTCTGGCAAAACACCAAGCTAACGGAGAAAACCAAACTGTGCATCTATCGAGCCTGTGTCATCAGTACACTACTATATGGGAGCGAGGCATGGACCACTTATACATCACAAGAGCGTAAGCTTAACAGCTTCCATTTGAGATGTTTGCGCCGCATCCTTGGTATTAAATGGCAAGAAAAAGTGCCTAATAGTGAGGTACTAACGCGTGCCAATACCCAAAGCATGTTCTCAATTCTTAGTGAAAGACGCCTGAGGTGGCTAGGACATGTCAAAAGAATGAGCCCCGGCCGCATCCCGAAGGACCTCCTATATGGTGAACTTGCTTCAGGAAAGAGGAAAACAGGTCGCCCACGCTTGCGATTTAAAGATGTCTGTCAAAGGGACATGAAAGCAGCCAAAATACACACAAGTGACTGGGAGTGTAAGGCAGAAGACCGATCTACGTGGCGCACAGTTGTCAAAGAGGGCGTCATAGTAGCCGAGGAGCGAAGAATGGAGGAGGCTGCAGACAGAAGAGCTAGGAGAAAGGCCAAAACATTTGGAAGCACAGAACTCGTGTGTAAAAACTGTGGCAAAGACTGTCACTCAAGGATAGGACTGCACAGTCACTCGAGGAAATGCAACCCAACCCAACGGTGATGCACCATCGTCTCGCGAGACGGAAGGATGCCGGAGTGTTGTGGGTGTTAAAATGTGACTAGCTGTTCTTGTATAAGATCTTTTTCCTGCTATGGAAAAAAACTTCGTTGTTTTAAGTCCCTGCAATTATCAAGCGTTAGTGTTCGCGTCATCTCCAACTCGAATTGATTGCATTGCAAAATTAGTTATCGCACGTGACCTGTAACTGAAGTGTGACATGCTAGCGCTGACACATTAATACCACTCCCCCTCCCCACCACACACACACGCCTTCTGTAGGGTTTCGTATGTCGTCCCTGTCTTTATCATTCATAACAAGGTAAGGATTCTTAAAACCTGTTACAAAGGTTTATTGTCCTTTGAAATAAATCATGGACTGAAACTTAGTGAAGCCCGCGGGTACATCTTATTTTGATTGATTCAGATTGAATCATAAACATTGAACGTAATAACTACTATAATCACCCACAATTCTCAATCGCCCCCACCCACAGTAAACAAGCCGACAAAATATTTATAAAACAACAACAAATGTTGACTCTTTAAATGTATGAATTTTGAACACATTTTCCCAAGTGGCATTCTAGGAGGAATATAGGACCCTAAAAATGTTTGCTTTATCTAGACTACCAAGGTTTTCCTTTCAAGACTAAAAGGAACAACCTCACCATTTAAATATATTTAGCTATAAAATTAACGGGCAACAAGCATTTTCACAATTGCAGCCCGCGTCGCTCTTTGCATAACATAACTGCGATGTTAGCTCACTGTGTATTAAGTCTAGTTCATATAACATGTGTGTCTTTGGATATTTTGGAATGTAGAGTCTTATGAACAGCAGAAGTCGCCGGTATTCCTAGTTTTGGAAACACTGGTGTGTGACGTCCCATTATTCACCTTTGTCCCCATTGTCATTGGAGTCAGGTGTCGACGTAATAACTGTCAAGGTATGCTGTCAGCTGCACGATGAAGTTATGTAACTCCAGGGAGGAGTCAAGCTTGATACCAGTTTCACGTTTCATTCTTGTCACTATCGGTGTTCAAACTGGATTGACCGTTGCGTGTACTGACACCGGGAAATGTAGATTTGTGTCTAATGTGTAACTAGTCAATATTCATGCCGTAACATCTTAGTTTTATTTAGTATCTCTATATATATAAGACGCATTTGTTGTCCGTCTGTCTGTCTGTCTGTTCCCTAATAACTCAAAATCCAGACAACCCAGTCAAGTGAAATTTGGTAAACGTACACAATGATATGGGGAAGGTTCTTAAAAAGGTTTCGTTCCATACATTCACACTCATGGGCGCCGGGGGCCCAAAAACTTTTTTCCTTATTTGAGCTATATAAAAAATGAAAATCAACAATTTTTCTATTTCCCGAGTAGGCAGAAGCATGAAATTTTAGGATTATTGTTTAGTACATTTCCCAAATTATCGCAGGCGAAAATAAATTTCAATTATCACTTTCTGGGGTCCAGGGCCCAAATTGTTTTTTTTCTACATGAGCTATATAAAAATTTAAAATCACTAATTCTCCTATTTCCCGTGTTGGTAGAAGTAAGAAACTTTGGCAAGTTGTTGTACGCTACCCCGACGATATTTTGCGAGAAATAATTTTAAACTTCCAACTCATGGGGAGCCGGGGGCCCAAATGTATTTTTTAAAAACTAATATACGCTATATAAATACAGAAAATCCCCCATTCGACTATTTTCCGTGTAGGTAGAAGAATGAAACTTTAGGAAATTGTTAAATACACTCTCCTAACGCTAATTCGCAAAAAAGATTTTTAAAATTCCCACTCTTGGGTGCTAGGGGCCCAAATGTAGTTTTTTCTTACATTAAAAACCGTATTATCTCTAATTCTCAAATTTACCGTATACGTAAACACATGAAACTTTTGGAAGTTTTTGAGCACTCTCTCCCAACAAAAATTGATAAAAAGTTTTTTTTTAAAATTCTCACTGAGGGAGGGGCTGGTCTGCCCAAATGTATTTTTTCCTTAAATGAACTGTATTTCACATCTCCAATGGTAACAGTTGAAAACATATTTAAATTATCTTTCTAAGGCGGCCGGGGCCCAATGTAGTTTTCTTCTTTATATGAGCGAAAATTACTAATTCTCCAATTTCCCGTTTAGGTAGAAGCATGATACTTTGGGAAGTTGAGCAATACATATACGCAATGGTAAGAGGAGTAAAAAGAAATCACCCCCCTGGGGGCCGGGGCCCAAATGTATTTGTTCTGATATAAAAAAACAGACTCATCACGTATTCTCTAATTTTCGGTGACGGTAGAAGCATAAAAGTTTGGAAATTTGTTGAGGAGGCACTCACGACGAAAATTAACAAAGAAAAATATTAAAACTCCTGCTCATGTGGGGCCGGCGGCCCAAATACGTTTTTTCCTTACATTGGCTATGTAAAAATTTAAAAACCACTAATGAAATTTTCGAAAGTTGTTGAGTACACTTCTGCGATGGTAACAGGTGAAAAAAAAATTATAACACTTATTGGGAGCCGGGTGCCACAAAATAATGTTGTTTTCTACTCATATAAGCTATATAAAAATAGAAAATATTTAATTCTACTATTTGGAATAATGGGATTTCGGAAAGTTGTTAATTATACTATCACGATAGTGCAGTCTTAACTGGTGTCTTGGGATTGCTGGTATAGAATTGCAGACACTATGCTTTTCGGATAGGCAATTGTATTTGACCTGCTTTAAGATAAATGTACCCTTTTAACTTTTACTTCATGTAAATAAACAGTTTAGTATGCTTCTACAGAAAACCTCATTTAAAACCCGTGCGAAGCCGGGTACTTGCCTCTAGTTCATTATATCCCACAGCGCACATGTTTAGTGAGTCTAATTTCCGCCTTATTTGTGATCCTTATCTGATTTAACCGAATCACGGTTCTCTCACATAATAATGTATCGTCTCCGTACCGAAATGTTAGACAGTGCGACTTCACTGTACCTCACACTTCTAGCAGCAACTGCTGTCAGTGGAGACTTAGTCACCGGGAAATCCCGTTTCTTCTGATAGCACACGGCAGCATGCACGTCTGGATCTACACGTGTGTGTGTTTTCTGGATCTACACGTGTGTGTTTTTGTAAAAAGTTAAATTTTTACAAGACTTTTTTTTAAAAAAAAGTATAGTCGAGTCCGTTTGTCGCGTGAATGATGTGTGAAATGAGTGACTCGTTCACAACAGGCTCCCAGCGAATGGAGAATAAACGAGAAATAGGTTAACAATCTTTACTGCATACACAGATAGAGACAAGGTTGTGTTATCTTGACATCAACATTATATGGATTGTTTAGTGCTGTGTGTAAAGGGGGGGGGGGGGGGCGGTGGGGTATCCGTGAGATAACCAAGGACGAAGCTTATGAAGAAATCCTCAGTTGTCCCCCGCCACTCCACCCTTCCCCTCCAAAAATGTTTAAAAATATATTTTTTAAGTTAAATAAGTGTAAAGCAAATTGTCCGCTTACTATTAAATTTCCTTACAACCATTTGATAATGAGAGGTGCATTATGATAATAAATGTTTAGCCAACACCGGTTTTCCCTAAAAGAGATTTATGATTAATGGAAGCTACAGGCATGCGAAGCATTGTTCAGTTAGATAATTTGATAAATGATACGTGCACATTTCTGGGTGGAATATGTGATATTTGACCACTGAATGGGTTGTGGCAAACACAGTGTGTTATGTCCTAGTGCAGATAGTGTATATTAGCATCAGACGAGCGAATGAGTCAGATATCGAGTTGTTATTGATTACAAACTGTCTGATACCGTAACAGGGGCTGTGTGTAGTTGGGACGGTGGTTCTACGTGCGGATATGTTGATTGCTTCACAACGTGTATGGCTTATTTCTGACTGCAGAAATATGTCTACATCACGTCCATTGACTTTAAGCCTGTGTACATGATTAGAACATTCATCAACATAGCGTGCATATCTGAACATAGCAGTGCATTTTGGTCTATCACACCTAGTGCAACCACCCACATTCCAACACACTGCTCAAGACTGCTACACATAGTTCAACCTAAATTTTAAAAATGGGTTGTAAAACAAAATTTGACCTCGTTTTTATTAAAAAGGCATTTATCTGAATTCGGGATGAAATTATTGTGTTTCCGCAATTAAACTCCAACCGTGACGTCACATGCCCGATACAGGGGCGTAGACCTCAAGCCTTCTCGCCGTAATCTTCAATATCGCAATAAATATTTCATTACAAACCGTTTAGATAAACACAAGGGAGAATCGCTGGTGGGCGTCTCACGGCGGAGTGTGCTCTGTACCTACTGCACAACTCCTAGTTTGGTGGGTTTAGATTTGTTAACGAGTTTATTTTAAAATTAAATGGTACATGGTAGAGTTGATTACCGTAATGTGTTGGGATTTATTGACTTGAAAAATATGTGTGCACTGTTTACTGGTGATAAGCTGGGGTGTGTAACATTTCAAGGAATCGAATTTTGAATCTGTCTGTGAATGCCGGTGTTTGATGGATATAGTTTCAAGTGCTGTTGAGAGTATACGCTATTGTTGTACTTAACTCTGGAGGGTTGGGATTTCTCGGGCTTATTTCTTGTGTGAGTTAAACAGTGGTTATTTTTCCTCCCTTGTTCTAAACTTATGACAGTCAGTAGCGACAAATTGACTTTTATTTATAGCTTTATATTTTTATTTCCTAAAATAACGTCAGTTGTCATTTGAGTTTTTATATTAGGTCGATATAACCTCAGTGATGTCTGCAGATTTTTGTTGTGGCTGCGGTTTAAGGTAATTTCACCCTGTGTCCTTAAAAAAAAAGCAAACATCTTTTGATAAAGGAAACTGCTTTATAACCTGATCTTTTTTTCTTTGATATGATAATGTGGTGTGCAATTTGAGAAATTTCTTCCTCATTCCATTCTTATTAATGATTTGAAATAATCAAGTTATTGATTTATTTTTCAAAGAAAGAATACTAATTATATAATATAATTTCAATGATTAAAGAGACATTTCTTGTAGTAAACTTGTCATTTAAAAGTTACATATCTAGATATTCTGGTTTTATTAAGCATCGACTTGGTCGCTCGCAAGGTAAAGACGAACACGTCCCTCCGTAGGCCAAAATAAACCTTATCAGTACCAACAAACATCTTTGTATCGGCCGTCAAGCGCTGACGGTGGCAAAAACCAGTTCAAATAAAATGGCTCTACTTTGGCCTGCGGTTGAACTTGTTATCTGAGACTTGCAACGACACTGATTCTCAAACGTCGTGCACTGACTTCTGTTTCTAGCGATTCATCTTTCGCTTGCCTTGAATACCCCATTTATCCAAGGTACAAATTTTTGTGCTCGCTCAGTAAACTAAAAATTCTGGATCATCTCTGTAAATGACTAGTTGAATTATCAGCTAATGATAATAAATGACTCGATTAGATGAATTAGCAAACGATAAAAATAGTCATAGCCTAATGTTGATATAGTGAGTCATACGACATAACAGGTTTACAAGTGACATCTCTCTTGTCATTCTTTACAACTTGTTGTTGTTGTTGACAGGGGGGGGCCCTGTTAGTTGTCGCACAAGGGTCCATGTCACTCGTCGGACAGGGAGGGGTTCCTGCTTGATTAGTTGGTTAGAACTAAACTTGGCCTTAGATTCAATAAGGCTGATATTTATACTGTATCAATGCGTCAAGTGTGCGAGTATAGAACTTACGGGGGTCAGGTTTGGTACCGTCATTGACTGCTTGATTGAACTGTCGACTGGCGTTTCTATACAATCAAAGCCGCGGGGACTCTATGGATTGTCAGTTACTATACGTTGGACCGCTCCTTGAAAATTCTCATGAGCCATGCTATTTTTTATATGTATACCCGAATAAGTATTATTTGAAGCTAACCGGACAACTATTTTCGTTTTGTGGAGAAACTGGAAATACTATTCCAGTAGCCAGTTGACGTCATCTTCTGTATGTCAAATTGGCAAAAAAACGCGTTACATTTGTATGTGTTCCCGGTAGTCAGTAGTTTAAACAGATCTAAGTACCAAGTATCAGTTTTAAATATTTTTTGTAGTTGGATTGTTGAATGCATAGCCAATAGTCATTTTCGTATTTATTATTGTGTCTTTCCAATGTTTTCTAATTGTTGAGTGGACTGGCCTGCTAAATGAATTTCTAATACTTGTGGAGGTAATAGTATGAACATACTACCGAGAGGTACCATCACCAAATCTACCAGCTATTGTCGGTCAATGTCGTTTCGTGAGAGGTATATCAACGTTGGCAGTGCTCGACTTGAGTCATTCCTGCTGGGGACACGTATCTGGACATTGAATTTAATCCATGCGTGAGCTGACGATATTGTAAGGATTGTCATTAACATTCCGCCCCCAGCTGTTGTGTGGCTGTAAGTGGGCAAGGTGTAAGACACAGCAGCTGTTTGTGTACGTACATTTCTTGTGGACAGTTTATATTTGAAAACATTTAGGCGTGTATGTGCTGAAGTAAAACTCTATTTGGATCCTTTGTGGGCACGTTTTCATTGTCATATGTCAACGTTTGATAGTGTCATTGTCAGCAGTCAACATTTGACAGTGTCATAGTCAGCAGTCAACATTTGATAGTGTCATTGTCAGCAGTCAACATTTGACAGTGTCATTGTCAGCAGTCAACATTTGATAGTGTCATTGTCAGCAGTCAACATTTGATAGTGTCATTGTCAGCAGTCAACATTTGGTATGGTGTTGATGAAAATATCAGTTGTTGATCTCTAAATGTGTTTTTCCTCCAAGTCATTCAGTATTCATGTAGAAACTTGTAGAAAAGTGTGGACCGTCTTGTGTTCTATGGTATAATGACAGTGCTATGTTTAGGGAGAATAGTGCATTTCCAGCATAAGACCTGGAAATAATACCATCTGCCGTGATAGTAATGTGCTGATATACACAGAGACCAGTTAATGCCAATGTCTATTAAATGCGTGGTGAAATTTAGAGGAATGGCACCACACTCATGGTTATTAACAATTTTGTAGGAGCTTCGCTTCCAGCAATTTATTCCCTGAATGGTGAATTATAATTGTCCGGCTTAGTTCAGAATGACAGGTACAGTACCAACATAATACATAAGCCTTTCTCTCAGTCCTCCTTTTTTTTCTTTTTTTTTTGGGTGCAATTATTTAATGCACTATATGTAACTATTTTTCTTACATGATCTATGTATACATACATCCCTAATGCTGAATAAAATATAACTTCCTACCCCCCCCCCCAAACCCAACTTCATTGGTCCTCTTAATACATTGGTCAATATTTGGGCTTGGACTATTGCCTGTTAGTATTAATGTATTGGTTTAACTTGGTCTAGTTAATTGAAAGCAGTCCCAATGGATTTTTTCAATTGTTTTAAACTGAAACACTCTCTACCAGAAATGTCATCATTGATAGACTGACTGATTTACAAACAGATGTAGGAACTGCTTTTGATTTCAAACTTTCCTCATCATTCAAATGATTGTTTTTAATGATAATAATTTCAATATTTTTATTTTTGCATAATCTCTGCTATAAACATTGTTTTGTCTACCCTAATGCTAACAGTTGAGCCAAAAAGGAAAAGATCTGGTAAATTATAATGTTGACATAACTTAATGGGACTCTAATGTTTGTGGAATAACATTGTGTAGTTTTTATTAAGATCACTGCTTTAGATAATGTGTAGACATTTTTTCCAGCATTGTTTTTCTTTTATTGCTCATGTTTTGTATCTGTGTAAAATTAGTATCTACATGTCTTAGATGTGCTTTTAAAAAAAAGTTATTTAAAGACATAATAAAGCTTTAAAGTTTGAATAATTAACCCAAATAAATAGTACTCTTATCAAAATTTAAAACTTGGAAAATACTTTGCAACAAATATGTTTATCTTAAATGCAATTTTTTTAAAAACAAAAGCTATTTTAAAAAATAATAATTTTAATGTCTTGCAGCCAATGTTCCCTTTAAGTATTGTTAGTTCACATACAAAGTAATAACTGGCATGTAAAATTGTACAGCATCCTTTTTTCCCCACTTTATATATTTTATATCTCACAAACACACTTATTTGACCATTATCAAAATTTGCTGCTTGGTACTAAGCAGCTGTGCTGTGCCTGACAGACAGCTATGCTGCCTAGCAGCTTAGAGGGAACATTGCTTGTGGGTACACTTTGTAGTACCAGTGTAGGATCAATAAGAAATACTCTTCAAGCTATTATGCAAACCTAATGGAATCTTTGACATTTTTTATTTTCATCAGCAAAGGTGTTAACCATAAATTTCTAGTTAGTTATGTTTTTTTGTGTTGATTTTTTAAATAACAATGGCTATAACTTTTTTTTTTAAGACCCTAAATTTTTAGGCTTGTGTAAGAATATTATTACTTGAGCTTATAAATGTTTTATTTCAACTGTAGCCTTTTTTTTTTCAAAGGTTTAGTTTTAATTGTCATCCCTTATTAAAATAACACTATAAAAGCTCATGACTAAAAGAGAATCAGGTCCACATACTCCATATAGAATAGTGTTTTTATTTTATTTTTTTTAAATTTTGATATTGTCTAATTTTTAAACTGTACATTATGGAATGAATACATTCATTGCACCCACCCCCACTCCCAATTTAACAGTTTTATTTTAATGGAGCATTATAAAAATCGTTAACTGAAGTATAAAGTAAAGGACGAAATGCATATTACTATGTATAAGTGTGTTTCCTTTAGAATATTCTGAACATGTTACTTTTTACTTTGTAATAAGTACATGTTATATAAATAGGGTCAAATCCTTTTATGTCTATATAATGATATTCTCATCTCAAGTAAATGTTATAAAAAATAACACTTACAATTTCCTGCAACTAGGTTAGCTCTTAGAATATGCTTGGAAAAGTCCATAGTTGGTCTTACTGTAATCCATGTTGATTTGACCCTTTACAAATTTATTACATTACTTATTTTATCACATTGAATTAAATAGAATTGCAATTTGAAGTTTATATATAATAAATCTGTTGTTGAATATTGTCACTTGTTTGACTTTATTATCAACTTCATTTAATATAATCCTATTCTTAAGACAAAATGTACAATCACCTCCTTTAGTACTAAAAGTTTCTTTTAAAATGTATGCATTGAGGTTGGTTGTCATGAAATGAGAATGTTTAGTTTATTTCTTATATCATTCCAAATGTTTTTAGCTGTTAAAAGCCTGACCTGTGTAGAACTTTTTATAAAGTCTCTTTCTTTTTTGTTGTATTTGTTAATATGCCCAAATATGTTCCATCACTTTAACCGTTTTTTCCTTCATATCCTCCTCTTTTTAGCATCAGCTGGAGGCTCTGGTGCAGTAGATGAAGAACTCTTTATCAAATCCTTTGAGGATGTTCCGACAGTCAAGGTAACTGTAAATGTCTTCAAATGGTCAAATTGCTGGAACATGAGTATGTAAAGTATACTGCATTATACAAAATTTAATGCATTGAGGACTTGTTGAAATTTAAATTTTGTGAAAACCTATTTTTATGAAATATAATATTCACATTTACATCGCTCACACATTTCCCCACAGATCTTTTCCTCAAGAGATGTGCAGGAGCAAATGACAAAGATCAAGGACACCCTGGCTGATACCAACATCACATGGGAGAAACGAATAGACAATGTAGGTTTCTATGTAATATCAAATAGTCATAGTCATTAGGCAATGTCTACTGAGACTTGATGGGCTGTCTTGTGTTGTGGGCTACACCTCACTTCCTCAGGAAGTAAAGGATAGAATAAATAGAGAAGATTTTGTAGACATGTAATTGTATGAATTCAATAACTTACTTGACTGATATTTTTGGTGCAGGTAATACTAACAGATGGACTTTTTATTTTTAACAATTAGCCAAACATAATAAAAATGTTTATGAAAATGCACAATTTTGTTTCAGATAAAAATGGTGCGATCACTGCTGATAGCGGGTGCGGCAGATTACGATGACTTCTTCCAGTCCTTACGCACACTAGAATCAGCTTTCATCTTGGTGGTGAAAGATCTCAGGTCACAGGTGGTCAGGGAAGGTTGTGTTACTATAGCGTGAGTATTTTACAGCAAGGTGGGGGGGGGGGGGTCTTATGTTAAATACAATTTAGATTTATAAATAGGTTTTGTTTGGTGTGTTGTTTTTGTACTGGAAGGATATCAACATGAGATCAATGTTAAATCATTAGGGCTGTTGACAATTGGATTAAACTGGGGGAAATACCCAAATTTAGCATGAGAAATTCCTTATATGGTAGAAACTCTTTAGTTTGAATACTGTTATTATATTATACAGATATCTCTCTTTGTCATTAAAAGTGACATTCTGAGAAAATGTACTTTTGATAAAGTTAATCTCTTAACCAGTGCAAACCAAAGCTGTTGTATAAATCAACACCAATAGTTGTTTATTACTAAACCGAAGATGCCTGTGTTTCCTCTAGATACCTTTCCCAGCAGCTGGGCACCAAATATGATCACTTTGCTGAGTCTGTCCTGCCTTCCCTCATGAACCTCATTCCGAATAGTGCCAAAGTCATGTCCACATCAGGGGTAGTCTGTATCAGATTTATTATGCAGGTGAGAAAATTGCATGCGTCAGTAATAAGCCATAAAAGAATTTAAAATGTTCAAGTGTGACCAATACATGTCAGCCTCATGGTTTATAAAAGTTCTCAAATGCGCAGCTCATTAATGAAAAGTCAGCACAAAGCTCAAATGCAGTCACGCCTAATTCAGTTGGTCAGCCGGCCAAAACTAATTTCACCTGTAAGGCTGCAGGCCTAACAGGATAAACATTCAACAACCAGAAAATTAAACATTTTTAAAAAAAACTTGAGATTAAAAGAAAAAGTTTTAATAATAAAAAAAAATCATTTGCATACTCATTTTCCTTGTTACATTAATTTGTGAGGACTTGAAGTCAGATCTCTTATCTTGGCTACAAGTTTGGTGGTTATGTTGGGAGTGATGTTCTGTATCATTGAGAAGTAAGCTATGTATTTCTGCAAAGTGTGCATTTGGAAACATCACGGCTTTGACTTGAATGATATTGCATGACAATTAAAAAGTTAGAAAATTGTGCATTTGTGTCTTCCTTGAGCTCAGCATCACTGGAAATCACTTGACTGCATAATGTATTTGAGGAATCAAATCCCTGGAGCTGAAGTTACAAGCCTCCTAGTGGCTTTGAAAGGCTCTTATTTTCAGAGTTAAATTTTCTCTTTACCATTTTGATTTAAAAAAGAATGCATTTTTTTTATTGATATCATGTTTGCTGTAGCCATTGAAAGTTATTTGAAAATCCAGGAACTATACTACTTCATTTCTTATATATTAATTAAAAATGAGGAACTGAATATTGACAGGGCTACTAACAGGAAGAGCACCAGCTCGAAGTCACTTCATGCACTGACTTGAATGACAAACAAACACTCCCTACACAGCTTTTATTTTCGCTTGATCTAATAGAATTGAGAACTGTCACTGGTATCCTATCATCACTCAGCAAAGCTGATAATTTGATTCACAGCTTAATTAACTTCATCAAAAATTCTTTGTTGTGCAAGATATTTGTGTACACCAATCAAGACCTCGTTGGCCAGATATAGTTGTTCAGTGGACCAGAAGTGGTCTTTGAACATACCACAATAATTACATTTGTTTATCTTGAAGTTCTTTCCTAACCTAACTAGCAAGGAAATTATTATGGTTTTATCTAGCAAAATACTTTTTATTATTAGTTTGCTTATAATTTTATTATTTAAGACAGCTATCTTCAGTTGCTCAACTGTTTTGTTCATTATTTCCCCAGTTTGTTCATACCAGCCGTCTCATTCCAATCATCACTAGCCATCTGTCATCCAAGTCCAACATCATAAGAAGGTCTGTTTTTCACTAAGTTTAGTTTTTATTTATTTTTCTATTAAACAATATTTTTGTGGACTTTTATAATTTTGGAGTTTAACACAAGAAGACTGCTTAAAAATTTTGTTGGAAAATAAAAAATTCCTTATCCTTAACTTTTGTTTTAAAATGAATTTTCAAAAGTAGAATAGTTCATAAGCTGATCTAAAAATTAAAAAATATAAAAAGAAAGAAAGAAAAACATTTCAACAATATAATTTTTGTTCCAAATTATAATTTATAAATTGTTAACATTAAAAAAAAATAAATACTATATCCTGATTTTGAAACAATAGTTATACATACATCTAATTAAGGATTAATTCTTTTTACCAGATACTCATTGGAGTTTGTCAACCAAATCCTCCACTCATGGCCCACACACTGTCTAGAAAAGCACATAGCAGTGTTACAAGATGCTATCAAGAGAGGTATAAACGATGCTGACTCTGAAGCAAGAGCCCATTCCAGAAAGTAAGTTCATGCATGTTAATAATCAAATTGATTGACTTCTCAAAAGTATCTCATTAAAAAACTTTAATATTTTGGCATCTTTAGTCAATTACACCCGTGGATTCAAGATTTCATAATTAGCAGAGAATAATCTGTATATATATTTAATGGATGTAAAATTAGCACCAATATCAGTAAACTCAGGAGCTCCACAAGGCATTGTCCAGTGCCCTCTACTCATATTAATTGACATAAATTATTGACCCAATAGCTTCACATCAGGAAGAAAAGTTATTTGCTGATGTCAAGTTAGAAAAATAATTGAACAGAAATACCAAAATCTTACTTAAAGACTTAGATGGAAACAAGTAAACTATAATGGCATGCCTTTAGATGAGTCTATGAATAAACTATAGCAAATATGTGTGAATATTTGAACCAGTGGATGAGAGAGCCACTTCATTTGACCTGTGGTGTATGTGAGGTCGTGTAGAACCATTGTTTTATTGTGTGGTCAGGTCCAGAAATATTGGAATGATGTTGGGCCTCAAGTCTCTGTGATATTAGCAAAGCACTTGATGGCTCTTAGACCAACCATTTTTTTAATGAATTATTGCTGCTGAGGAAGAAAGATATATAAGATGGTTGAAATATTTCCCCACTTTTTTTTTCCTTGAATTTTACCTGCTGATTTAGGTGAGTGTCTTAAAAGCCCATGCATCCTATATGCTGTCAAATAAAGTACAATAATTGATTTGATATTTTTATATGAAATGTGACAGCTCAATTAAAGTGACAATTTTAGCTTTGGTATCGACTTTTGTTTGTATCCTTGTTTTCATTCCCATATTACATTAATCTTCTTCCTACAAGCCCAATATGTAATACTATGGTGACTGCGGGGAAGGAGAGATGCCTCCAGCTGGAGTCTGACTAAAGGAAACAAGGGGCTGATACATTTTGTTGAGTTAGATTACAGAAGTATCTGTATCTGGTCTATTAAATTCTGGAGTCTGACTAAAGGAAACAAGGGGCTGATACATTTTGTTGAGTTAGATTACAGCAGTATCTGTATCTGGTCTATTAAATTCTGGAGTCTGACTAAAGGAAACAAGGGGCTGATACATTTTGTTGAGTTAGATTACAGCAGTATCTGTATCTGGTCTATTAAATCCTCATGCAGAACACCTTCATCCATCACAGGGCATTCTGGGGATTTGCTGACCACTTCAAGTCACAAGCAGATGCTCTACTGAACTCTCTTGACCCATCCAAGCAGAAAATGCTTCAGGGAGAAGTGAGCAATTCATCATCAAGCTCAAGCTTAAATGGTGAAGTTGTCAGACCGAGGTCGAGGTCACGGGCAGCTAGCGAGGAACGATCAAATTATGGGCCCAGGTACTTTGAAAATGCCCTATAAAAATTTCATCCATTTAAATTGCTTACTAATTGATCATTTCAGTTTTTAAGATGATAAATTAATTATCACAGGCAGTATCACATTTTATAGTAGCCTTCAATTGAATGATATAAAGGTGATGCTGTGTGTACTTATCCTATTATTTACATGGCTGCATAAAGAACTATTTCACTTTCTCCAACATGGTCATAGGTCTTCTTGCACCTGTTAATAAATTTTTCAGCAATCATGCAACCACAAATTATTTTTCATATGATTAAAAAAAAATTCTGCACCAAAAATTAGAAACTAACTGCATTTAAAAGTGCATTTATATTATAAACTGTAATTTCAAGGTTTGAAAGAGATGCATTCTGATTTTCCCCCATTTTTCTTTGATTAGTTGAAATATTTTCTTTTCAGTCCTGGGACATCCTTGCGTAAAGCACCTATGAGAATCAGTTCATCCAAGAGTGATGCTGGAGGTAAATTTTATTTCATATCAAATTACAATTTTTTATTATTTTTTTTTACTGTACACCATTTTAGAATTATCTTCATCAAAGTGGGTTATTAAAAAACATGAAGGATGACAACATCAAAAAGTATGTTTTAGCCACAGAATAAAGCCTTCTACAGCATTTAAAGACAGACATGGAGTTTTCTCTAATATTTCCTTTTTATCAAAACATCTATGACATTCTTAGTTTCAGCCTATTAGTGGTGTTTTATTGCTTTTGTTAGAAATTTTCTGTTATGTTTTGTCTGCCTTCATGTTATTGAATAGTTGGTAAATATATTTCTTATACCTGAACGCATTCCTTCCTTTTTTTTTCATAATAAATATGCTTTTTAATATTTAAGTTAATTCTACATTACCTTGCAATATTTAAACCCACCCCATTTTTTTGTTATGGAGGTGTATTACTGAATTTATTTTTCTATAATCATTTGTATTTCATGTGTGTTTTGAATTATTAATTTTCACCATTTTGAATATCAGAGTCAAGTAAAATCATCTGAAGTTCAACATAGATTACCCTCACAAATTTATAACAGTAGGCCTTACTAAATGCCAGACAGTTATTAATATAGAATCATGACTGTTTTTTCATTTCAGGAGTTACATTCATAATAGGTTAATTTTTCTGTTATCATAGTCTTAACTTTTTGGAGACACATCACCTTATTGTCAAAATCTGTGAAATAGACTAATTTACTGTTTAACACAAAATTTGAAACTCGTGTGTTTGTGAATATTGTAAATAAAGAATCATCATTTTAAAAGAAAAATACACCAAACACCCCCCCCCCCCTTATAGCCCATTTTAGAATTCCTTATATTTCAACAAGTGGGCAGTTAAGTTTTGCAGGTGACAGACCAAAATAAATGTGTTATTGTTACCCTTCAATTATCTTCTGCCTCACCAAAATCTCAAACTTATATTTCTGCACATGTTTTTATTTGCATTATTATCTCTTTTGACTGGATAATCTTGCTGGAGATAATGATGGAATTTCTTTTTATTCTTTTCTGTGGCCACTTTTGCGATAATTTGAACAGTATTTAAAAAAAAAACACTTCTTCATTATGTTGCAAAAATATAAAAGTCATGACACATTTGTTTGGCAACCTGGATTATGTGATAATTTTTATTTGAATGTCACCATCAGGTTTAGCTGTACTAATTATACCTTGTCGACAAAACTGGGTTTGGTTGTGTTCATAGCCAGTCAACCTGAATATTAAAAACATTTATATAAAGCTACTGCTCATTGCAGATCTGTCTTACTTGCACTTAACGACCAACATGTTATGTTTTTAAAGTTTTTCAGAATCTCTACTTTTTCATTCTATCATTGTCATGAATTACATACACTTCTTCGGTCAAGTGGATACTTTTCTGCTCTAAATTATTTTCCCCTACTTTTTTTTCCCCACCCCCTTTCTCTATACCTTATTCAAGATGCTGATGTGGATAGCGACCTTGATCCTCAGGCTCGCAAAGGTAAGGCGTTATCCACCTTGTGTAGCAGTAGTGAATCAGCTGTGGTCAGCAGATGTTATCATTGCTTCACATAGTTCACTTCAAACCTCTTGTTGAATAACATGGAAATTAATTCTTTCTTCTCATTTGTTTGATGCTCATCATTGTTTTTTTTTTCTTTTTGTTTATCTCAGTGCTGCAACACTACCTCTGGATGAAGTAGTTCAGTTGTTGGCTTATTAATATGTTCAATGTTGATAACCAACTTAAATCTTTTTATATAAAATACACCCTTATAATGGTAACCAAATACAGTAACATTATTTGAAATTTATATTTTATATAAGTAGAAATAACTTTTTAATGAGTACGAAATGTGGGGTGCACATCTATAATTTTATCATAATAACTAACAATCTAAAAATGATAGTTCAGACATTGAAAATAACCGAATTATAAAATGTAATAGAAAGCTTGCCCATCAATTATTTTCTAAACCATTGCATAAGAATTAACATGTCATATTAACAGGTTCACAGACCTTAATTGTTTTTATCTACTAAGGCACAATAAACTCACTATATCCTACATGTACCCAGAGCTCACATTGACCAATATCTACTGCTGGCACTAAGTAATACATTTTTAAAAATTTACTCACAAGATTTTTTATTTGTCTGAAACTGTATCTGAGAATGTTACCATAATTTACTAGACAACTAGAACTCTCAATAATTTACTAGACAACTAGAACTCTCAATAATTTACTAGACAACTAGAACTCTCAATAAGTATTTTATGTATAGCAATAACTTTTGGTCACAGATAATCCTAAGCCTTATTAAAACAAAAAAAGAGTAGATATGAAGAGAGAAAAAGTGATATTTTACATTTGAACTATTGACTTGTCATGCAATACAAATCTAAAACATACATACATTTTTCAGCTATTACCTGTTACCTCTTACAATGCCTTATTTTCAGAAAGATATCTTTTTGAACTAAATTACAGTGGAACCCATTTATTGTCATGACCTTGGTTAATTCCCCAACCCGAAAAAGTTGACTTTTTGAAGGAACTGCCAAATTTTCTCTTTGTCTTAGCATTTTCTCATGTGGGTTCTTTATTTTGCCAAACCCTAATATCAAGAGCATAAAAGAAGGCGTGTTTGCCAATAAACTACAGTTATCTGGATCCCTTTGACCAATGGCCTGTTCAAAATGACTTTTGTCATAAAATTGGGATATTATTTTCACAAGTTCAGTGTGGTAGACATCTTGAACTACATTTCCATTATAGTCAACTAAAACATTTTTGTTAAATTAATATCAAAATCGATATTTTCATATTAATATCATGTCGCATCGTAAACAAATTTATGTGTATTCCATTTTTATTAAGCTAGTATATATGGGTCATATTGTTAATTTTACTAGTGTCAAGAATATAACTTGAATCATCCTGGACGGGGTGAGCATTAATAATTCATTCTAAACTCTATCATGATTTTATTACTATTTGTACTATCTATGTTCCTCGAGTTTCATTTAGAAAAGATGATCATGTGCAAACAAATTTGTAAATTTTGGTCTGAAAAAGCTTTGAATTAATTAATAATGAGCCAAAATAGAAAGTTCAGAAGTAATCCAAATTTTTATTTGTATATTTGATTAGTTGGACACTCGTGATTTCATCACACACATTCATATTCTTTCCATATTGGTTAAGGTTTATTACTATCATCAGTTATCTTTACCCTATTTGGACACCCCCAAGGCTGGCAACATAAACGGATTCCACTGTTGCACCTCTTGTGATTTGTTTCATTTCAACATTTTAGTCATTTGTTTGTAGGTTTTTTCCCCCAGATATTTATTGTTTTCATTGATTTCAAGCATGTCAAGCTTTCTCAAAGTCATTCCTTGTTTAATTTCAGCTGCTGTTATTGAAGGCTTGTACTGTCGCTTATGGCATTGTTACACATTTTTTTTACTCTGCTTGGAAGTGAAGGCTTGGTAGAAACATTGGTTCTCAAATTTGATTTGTGTGCATTAAATTTTTTGTATTGCCTGTTTGGGGGCCAAGTACCATGATAAATATACTAGGTTTTTACGTCAGGTTTCAAGATTACTGTTTCTTTTTAAGAAAGATGGACTTATGGGAGTTATATTTACAATAATATCCTGTGATGCTTGAAACAATTATTGATAACATTCCTAATTTGACACTAAATTTAAATGACACTGGGGAGGACGAACCTTTGTTTCTACTTAATGAGTCTTTACTTCCAATTAATTATATTTAAATCATTTTGTTGGAAACTTTTCCTGCACTGATTTTATTGTAATGTCAACTTGTTGCATCAGAAATAGCAGCAAAGCTGTTGGTCCAACTAATTCCATTCTGCAGCTTTCACTAGTATCTTTTTTTTCCCCCTTTTGTTTTGTTCAAGTGAAGCCTCATTTTCAATCAGCGGCCTATTTATTTTGATTTCAAAAGTTTTTTTTCTTCATTGTTTAAAAATATTTTTTTTATATCCCCCCACCCCCCTCTTTACCTTAGTCATATATTTTTGTTGTATAGAAGCATGGTCATGCTTACAAAAGTGCTTTTTAACTTTAAAAGTAATTTTAAGGATCTACATGCTAACCAGTTATAAAGCAAACACCACTTGTACATAATAAAAAATCATTGAACTTGGATTTACTTTTTTCTATTGTTAGGTCCCTTTTACAAAAAAATTTGAAATCCACTCTAATCACTCTAGGAAACAGTAATGTTGTAAGTTCTATATTTAAAAAAATGAATATTAAAAACTCTCTACATACTCTATATTTTACATCATATATATCAGCCAATCTCTGATATTTGTATGGACCACCACTGGACTTGTTTTGTCCATTGCAAAGTGAAAATGAGGTTTCAGGAGCACAATAACAGAGACATTTTTTGTAAGACAGAGCCCTAAGTTCTAGGGAATGATACATCAAGGATAAAATAAACAACTTTGCCCATTACCTTATCTGCAAAGTCATTGACGGTTTTTTTCTCAGATATCGGCATCATAACGCAGCGCGCGCGCACATATTCCACAACCAGTAACGGGAGCACAGGCAGCTACAGCTACACGAACCACAACCAGCATTACAACACCATTGGTCACAACAGACATAAGACCAGTGGTATGCAAGCTGCCATAGCTGCGCCGACATCTACCCTCAATGCTGCAGCCCTCCTACGGTCTTCCAGTGCCACTGATGTCACCAGTATGCGTACACCCAAACCCCGGCCCACATTATTGTCATCAGCACGTGTAGCCAAAGGATCCACAAACTCACTGCGTAAGGGCTAATGTCTACTTGAATGCTGGTTTTAAGGAATATTTCTCACAAAAATGATGTTTAATTGCAAAGTGTGGCGCCATACAGAGCAGTTAGTTTAGAACAAAGTCAACGTGACTTGAAGGTATCCATATTCACAGAATAATAATGAATATATCTGTAAAACAAGACAAAATATGAATTTAGCCTTTAAAAATCATCACGTCAAAGTATAATTTGAGCCATTAAAATACAGTCTTAACAGTCATCTCTAGCAACTTCTTTCTCACATTTTGGCATGATCACTTTTTCTATAGCTATTATGCACAAAATCTTGATTAGCTTTGGTGACATAAATATCCACAGTTTCACAAAAACACTTTAGCACTCAGCTTAATGTTATATCTCATTATTTCATATTTTCTGTTGGTCATTAAACACTTATTTTATCAAAGAAAATGAAGGGTAAAAAAATTACTTGGAACATTACCAAGTATTTTGCCATTATCTGAAACATTGATCAGTGCTCTATGGTCAGTTATAGAATTCTTAAGGGACAATAGGAAATTAATAATACTACATCACATTATTAAAATTCAGCCGTCATTTTTTAAAATATTAATTAAGTTCTAATATGCAGCCATCCCAGGGATTAGTTGAATCGAACAGCAGCATCAGGATTTCATCTTGCTAGAGAGGAATTTTTACCATTAGTGTTTAATATTGTGTCAAAAAATACAGAGTCAATATCAATTCTTTCATTTAAGGACAAGGGTATCTAGTGGAGTCAGTATTTTATTAACTAGCAGTTATAAATGACTAAGTTGGATATTTCATTATTCAACAGCCAGAATAGATTTTTAAAAAAATTCAGTTTTAAAACAGCTTCCTTTTCTTTTTCTTCTGTTTGGTTAACTCTTATACATTGAAAGTTCTTGAAGCAGAAATGAATGAATGGTGTTTCCAGGCTAGCATAGAATATGTAATATCTCTCCTCCAGTGTGGTGGATACCTTCTTGTTCAAGCAAACTATCATTTAGGTAATGGATCACATACTTGAACTACATAAACCTGTGCTTTTCAATGGATCAGTTGCTTGTGGGAAAAAAAAATTATTCAGCCTCAGTTTTTTTGTGACCAACTTAGATAAAATCTCGAGTCATTTTTGAGGACCTTGGAAGCCCTCCATAGAGCTTTGCATTCAGAAATGGAGTCATGCTGAGTTTAAAGTTTTGATTGTAACGTTTGTAAAGAAATAGGTCAGAAGTTGTTCTTGAAGGCCAAGATAGAAGGCAAGAATGTGTGGAAAGTTTGTGTAGCACAAAAGAAAAAAGTTCATTTTCTTGAATTCATTCATTTTAGTTGGCTTCTGTGTTGATTATTGGATGTCAGCTGTCCACATCTCATCAAATGGTTACAGCAAAATAAAAGTACTGGATTTCATATGCAGCAGAAATGTATAATTGAAGAAAGTGAATTGTTTTTTAAAGTTCAAGAACTATGTGGGATGTCAAGAGAATTCATTCTGTTAAATATAATTTGAATCAGTTCAAAGTTGAGTTAAGCTTATAAACTAGCCTCAGGAGTTCAGCTGTTTTGTTTTAAATTTTAACCAGGTTTAAAAGCACAAATCATTATGTTTCTTTTTAAAATCATCTTCTCACTGGCCCAGGCAAATATAAAAATAAATATAAATATAGGCGCTAATAAAGTAATTACAATGATGTCAAATAACAGTCATAATCAATATTACTGTGATTTTATAAAGGGGCCTCAAGGAAAAGTTTGCTCTGAGAAAAATCATGGAGTTTAACATCATCTTGAAGAATATATAATTTAAGTCACTGCGGACAGACATGCTAACATTATGGCTATGTCAGATTGGATATCCCTTGATTACAATAAACCTTCTAGAAAGTCTGTACATTTTTCTATATTTCCATATGTCAAGATAATTCCAGGTAATTGGGAGTTTTATATAATAAAACAATATTTTAAAAACTAATACAACATCCATAAGAGTGGAAGCATACATAATACAAAATAAATCATAAACCAAAGAAACAAAATAGACTATTAATTACAATAATCATTTTTTTAAAAATCGAAAATGAAAGAAACTATGACGTAAATATCAGTTAGCCATGTAATTTTGGCATCATCACTAAATAATACAAATCACTCTTAATAGGCTGGTGAAACTGAAATATTTAGTTCAATTTTACAAAAAATGCCTTTTTTTTTTAATTTGCAAACCCCCTTAACAGGCCAATAGCTTTAATTTTAATTTATTGAATGGAAGCTCCTTAATGTTGTCAAGTTTTATTTTAGTTTTGTAAAAATATTATTGGATGTTACTTGTGCCATTAAAAATGTTAAAAAATCAATATTCAGCCAAGCTGCTTTTGCTAATATATTTTTAATTTTCGATGTAATTTTTTTGTTTTGTTTTGTGTGTGTCTTACTTGGCAAGTTTTGGTTTTACAGCGAGGCAGAAATCTAGCACATCCTCTGTTAGCTCAGCTTATGACCTGCTGACCCCAGACCGCTGTCAGAGTAGCAAACCTCGGATAGGTGTATCCCAGTCCCAGCGTGAGTAAAACATGAGGAGAAACTTTGGCTTGCTCAGCTTGCTACAAAATGCCCATGTTTTCTGCCGATCAGATTTTAAACCTGATTGGCTTTACAACACAATGGCAAACAAACCTTTTTTTTTTTAAATTGCTTGATTCTGAGTCTTAAAGTCACAGAAGTTTTTTTGGGCATATTTGAAAACAGTTTTTATTTCCCCCTTATTAAATCTTTCATTGCACAAAATGTTTGTAAGTAATACATGAATTAGTAAATAGGACTGTGGCAGTTGTGTATATGCTAGGGGAAAATTGTTCCTATGAGTGCTTTAGGGTTGTTTTAGTACTGTATGAGCCATGGGGTTAACCACTGCTGTTTGATTTGATGCATATCTGTTTGCTAAACGTTGCTTGCTTAATTAATTTTTTTTTTTGGTGTCTTCTGGTTGTTAGAAATTTTTAGCAGCAGTTCAAAGCACTTTTACAATAGGATTTTAACATTCTCTGCTACCACCCATTGAATTCAGAGGACTTGAGTTAACATTAAACTAAATTATAATTTTGTTAAAGTTAAATTTACATATAAATAATCAATCTTAGCTTTTCAACTTCCAACAGTTGGACATCTTATCAGAGAATATTACAGAAGTTTAAAGTATTTCTTACATGGATCTGTTACATTCTTTGTAGTTGTTGGCATTCCACAATGTACAACATAAACAGATAAAACAAACTACATATTGAGAATGCATTTCTTCTGCTTGAAATAATTTGTTGTACATTTTGGTTTTTGGAACTCTACAAAGTTTCTATTTCCCATCCTTTTTATTTTCCTTTTATTTGGTGTTGGTGAAACCAGGTGCTGATATAAATTATATCCTATGTCAATATTTATTTTAAACATGTGTTCTTTAGCCTGCAATGTTCGTATTTTTTTTTTTAATTGGCATCAATCCCCCCCCCCCTCCCCATATTGATCCTTGAATTTCCTGTTTGTGCTACCTTTGAGTTGCATCCCTCCTTGATTGATTCATGTGATAGTATTAAGATATTCCTACCTACTATTTCAGTGCGCTGAATAACAAATTTTTGAATTTCAGAATTATTACCCACCACCCGATGTTATGAATTATAGCAAAATATGTCAGATATTGTTTGCATTAATTGTATGTTTAACACAATAAATTGTTAACCTCTTCTTATCAATTTTTTTTCCTCCCCCCTTATTACCATTATGAAATGACAAATATAACAGGTCGAGTCTCAGCAAATGACATTCTGTTAAGGGTCCAGTTTAATAGCAACGGTTCTTGATTTTTTAAATCTGTTTTGATGTTGTGATCAAATGCCTTAATGTGTAATGATCTAATCACCTATTATTATTTTTTTCTGTATCTTCCATTGTACCATCTCAGATTGTATGTTTTCTCTCTAATACTTGTCATGTTGTAAACTGTGACTAGAATCCAGACAAACAGGACAAACATCTATGTTTCTTCAATCTGCAGTCCTATAAATGTCATCGAAGAGCCACACTTGCATACCTGTTCTGTTCACTGCTACCATCAGTCAACTCTACCTAAATCTCATCAAAGAGCCACACTTGCATACCTGTTCTGTTTACTGCTACCATCAGTCAACGCTACCTAAATCTCATCAAAGAGCCACACTTGCATACCTGTTCTGTTTACTGCTACCTTCAGTCAACTCTACCAACATCATCTGTAGCATCAAATTTCTTAATTTTACTAAGTCTCTCTAATCCATTTGTAAAACTATCCATAGAAAGAAGTGCATGATGCAAAAATAAAAATTTTATTAAAAAAGGACATTAAATGTACATTTTTTTACACTTAAAGAGGATGGATGGGAATAATAGTTCAAATAATGTATACATAATTCCGTTATTAAATTTTAAAAAATAATTCTACACATTTTAAAAATTAAATGCTCTACTCTTCTTCCTCAAAACATTCTTCAATGATGTGTTTATTGTGATTATTATTGAACTTGAATGTTGTTATTTCTAATCCATGCTAAAAATCTTTCTTACTAACTTGTAGCTACTATCTTATCAGCATGACTAACTTTAAACGCATAGGTGGAGGACATTTTATCACTTTTTACATTTTATAATTACTGAAATACCAATCATTAGTATTGGAATTTAAAGTACTTTAGAGATTTATCAGCATTTTAAATAAAAGTATTTTAGTGCAATGATCAGTTAAACCAAAAAATTCTATATAACAATAAAAATTCTTGTTAAACATAAACATATTTGTCAAATTATTAACTTAAAGATTATATTTTATCTTATAGATGTCATAAATTCAAAAAAAGATGAAGCATTTGAAAATAGGCTTTCCTTTTATATGATTATAATCCATTTTGTTTCTAAATATTATTTTTGAAAAAAAAAAAAAAAAAAAAGATTATTTTTTAGTTTAATTGGTTTAAGAAATAACACAGTGCCCTCATATTTTTCTTGATTTTCTGCTTTCTGTCATGGAAAATGTATGTTATTTTAATGTTTTGTTATTTCTTATTTAATTAATTAATTAATTTTAAAATGCTGTAATTGTTATGTCCACAGCCAACAGTAGATCTAACTCACCATCATCAGCACGACGCCAACTTACCTATGCCAAACACACACCAGCACGGGTGGATACGGGGCTTGGACCTAAGAGGACCAGAATACCCCAGTCCCATAGCCAGGGTACAAGCCGGGAAGCTAGTCCTGCTAGAAGCTTTAAAAGTCAGTTATAGTTAGTAAATCAAAGGAAGAAATGGAAAAATCAACAGCATTTTAAATAGCGTTGTTGGGGTGTGGTTTAGAAACTAAGCTTGTTGACGGTTAGCCGGTTAACCGGTCCTCAGATCAGGATCGGTCCTCTTTATTGAGGACCGTAGGACCGCTTAACCAAATACGAAAAAAAATAAAATAAATAAACCAGCGGTAACGTAGTAAAAAAAAAACAACACAAGCGGTAACGCACCTCGTGCCTCTCCCTCTCGCTTAGTCACAGTGAGTAAAAGCGATTCCACAATCCAGCTGACAAGTAGGTTGGCATTCAAGCCTTCAGTCTCCTAGATGTAAGCGTGCATACATGACGCGTTATAGCCTGGCTTCACTGAAGTTCACATCTAATAGTACTAGCGGGATTCAGCTGTAGACTGATGCGTATGTGATGAGCGCATGCACCTTAGTAATAAAAAAAAATACTTGGTACTAATACGATAGAGACTCAACTCACCCCCTCCCCCATAATAATTTCAGAATTAAGCTTGCTAACGGTTAACCGCCTACATGTTTAAAAAAAAAAAATAAAAAAAAAAGAATAATAAATAAAATAAAAAACCTAACGTAGTAAAAAAAAAAAACTAGTGGAAAAAAAACAACACGCGGTAACGCGCCTCGCGGCGCCTCTCCCTCTCGCTTTGTCGCAGTGAGTAAAAGCGATACCAAGATCCAGCTTATTAGCTGTCGAGCGACGGTGACTGTACGAGATTTAACACAGTGGCGTTTGATGTCAACAACGGTCAAGGCCGAAACTGTTTCTATTTTTATTAATTATAGTCTGTTTATTATAAAGACAAAGAAAGCTATAAAAGCATATGACCCCGTGACCTAGTCTGTTTCAGTTCAGGCATTCAAAAACTTATCGGCGCACGCCGCTTAGTGAAGTACATGTCCCTATATTACGAGAGGTATTTGAAAGACGTAGCAAAGATACCCGGGCGATTAATCGGCCCACAAATTCGAGTTCGGTCTTTTAGTGACAGTTTTCCTGCTAGTCAAAGGCATTTTACCACATTAATAGTACGCCGAGTGTAACTCAAACCCTATTTGAACAGAAAAAACGGGGAGGGGGAACGTGTGCGTCGCAAAATTCAATTATTCTGGCGAGTTGACGATTAAAAAATGATGTTTTTTAAAAAAAATTCAATTTTATCATCGTTTACTCCGTAGCTTTATAATTTTATTATATTATTAATTTTAATACACCAGTTGACCGGCATCACACACAAGAGAGGTAAACATGACATCAAAACGGACGGGGCGAGGCGTTGGTTTTTGAAACTAATGAAAAATACCTCGCTAACTTTAACGAACGATTGAACCAGTCCTCTTATTTAGACCCACAACGGACGGGGCGAGGCGTTGGTTTTTGAAACTTATCAAAAATACTTCGCTAATTTTAACGAACGATTGAACCTGTCCTCTTATTTAGACCGGTGAACTACGAGTCCTCAAATTAAAATATAAAAAAGACAATTAACCATCACTGTTTAGTTAATTTTTTGGATTTAAAAAAAATGCTATGAATTGAGGGCAATGCGGAAAGAGCTGAATGCAAGTGGGGGGAAGCGGGCTTTGATGCCATCAGACGACGCGAGGCGACAACATTCTCTTAATAGTTCTCAAAACATTAGGGATATAAGGACGAGCGGTTAACCGGTCTTTTTTTGAATGGTTAGCCGGTCCTCAAAAACGAGCGGTCTTAGCAACCTTAAAAAATACATAGTAAATGTACGGTCGAACTTGCCTAAGTGAAAACCTCCCCATATTGAATTAATTGTTCAGTCCCGGCTAAATTCTGCACCTATTTAGCCATTTTCCCTAATTTGAAAATTCCGTAAGTTGATTTTTTTTCCCTGTCCCTTTGAGTTTGACTTAGCGAGAACCGACTGTGTATTTACATATGATCTTAGCATTTTTTAAAAATCTAGACTGAATTTTTCTATCTAAAATATTTTTGGATTACAAAATTTTTTAAAGCTTATTGAAATCCCTAATTACACTATACTCTCATGCTTGATTTGAGCTTACGCTTTCATAACCCAGCTTTAGATTTCACCTGCAAGTCGCATCTTTGGACAACTCCATAAAGATAAATATCTACATAGATAGATGACCCACCTGTCTTCCACCATTTCACATAATTGGCAGCCAGAGACTCTGCTCTTCAAAGTTCCAGCCTGTGAAAGTAGCTCTATATGAGACAGTAATCATTTCTTACCTGGGTGATGAGGTTCTATTACAAGACAATTTTCACAAAGGTCTCATTATGAAATGGTAGTTTTAGCCATGATTTGAGTCACAGCTGGAACATTGTACAGACTTGTTGGGGCTAGGCTGTACCTTCTCATGCAAAGAATTCAGTTTGTCATTCTGGATCAACTCCCTGTGTCTTGTGATATACTACAACTGTATCTGGTGCCCTTTGCAACTCAGATATTATGAAAGAAATTGTGAAAACCTCTAGTTTGAAGCCTGTCTTTTCTCTCGTGATTCCCATCTTCCTCAGTTGGTCTAATGTAATATCCAGCTTTCTTCAGTTCCTCTAGCATTTTCATTCACTTTGTCTAAATGTTCAATTGTTTGTTCCCAGTAAACTTAGCTTGTCAATGGGTTAAGTTTCCTTGTTTTTTCCATGTGATTCAGGGTTCTAAAATTAAGGCTCTTTTTTTTGTTGCTTTTGGCCTGTGGCTTCAACCTCCACAACAGATTTATTGCTTGTGGTTCCAGGACTTGCTCCAATGAGCTCCTCATAAACAATATCACCCACAACATCCATCTAAGTGAGCCTGATGTTGCTCTTGGCTTCACTTCAATTCTTCTTTTATAATCCTAGCCTAAAATCTACCAGATTTGTTAAGTGGGCTCTGTCAGTTTCAGGGAAGCTTGGTGTCCAATTATTCATTTAACCAGATTTGCTCAAGCCCACTCTCCTTCTGGGATTCTGGTAATTTGGTATTCGTCTTTTGCACTGCTTTCCAGGAACTGTCAATTCCATTTTCTAGCTTTAGAGACTGACCAATTTTAAACTAGGCTAGTTTATATATATTAATATATTCAATAAGTATTAATCTAAGTAATGTATACACCACCAGACCCTTGGTATAAATGTTCTTACTATACATAACATCAGGTCAAGAGAGGAGACTGAGTGGAGGTAGCAAAATCAGCAGTGGTCGTAAAAGTAAGTGACAGCAATAAAATGGTTCTGTCAGTCAAACATCATCAAGTGGTGGGGAACATTTGGGGCTTAGTCCAAGAAAAAGTTTTATTGTGACCATACAGAGGGAAGAGTTGTCTAAATTGGGTTTGTCATGGCTTTAAAGGTTCAATAAAATAAAAACAAGTAATTGCTAAGACCTTTTTTCTCAAAGCAAAGAAATCTTGCTCTTTGAAGATTTTTTTTTAAAAATGGTGTTACTATCCAGCTGATATTGGAAGTCTGCCTTTCCCCAATGTCCCATGAAAAAAATAATTGTTTGATAGATGCTAAAAGCCCATCAAATAAATCGTAAGCACAGTTTACAATATAAAATGCTTGAAGTTTGTTCTTTTTTAATCTCATATTGAGCTGTTGAATACAAGTTTGATTAATATAGAATACCACTTCCCTTCCACCCCACTACAATTTTTGTTTATTTTGATTCCTGATATCATTTTCTTGTGTGCTGCAGCACCAGTTCTGGCTCAAAGGGTTCTTCGTCAAGGCTCTGATGTAGAGGATGCCCTTCAAGATGCATTGGTGAGTAACTCAGATCTCTCAGAATTTTTTCTTATTATGAAAATGAAGTATATTTTCTATGGTCTTTTTTTGTATTTCATATTATAATCATCTTAAGATATGATTGAGAACACATTTATTTTCCATGCAAAGTTTGTAAATTAGAAATTTTAATAGGGCCTTCTAGCCGATCTTATTTTTTTGGAGACCAGTTAATTAATTTTGAGAGGAAAAAATCATTTTTTTAATATTCATTTAAAACAAGACCATATTTACCAAGGGAAATGCTGATATAAAATTAAAGTTTGTTGATCTGCTGAGAAGGAAACCAATGGCAATCATACTTTATAATTAGTTAAAAGTTCCTCATGACTTGCAAAACGCTAATTGATACATCCTAGTAATGGGATTTCTACCAAGGTTTTTGTTAGTTTCAGTGTTTCCCAAAAGAAGAGAATAAGTTAAAAGATGTATAACAAAGGAGAGACATTATCTTTTAACAATGATTTGTATTTAACATTTTATCAACACTGCTTTACTTTCTGTACCAAGTGGCAAGGTTATTTTCAAACAAATTACTCATTTGTATTTGAAAAAGAAATGTGAAGTTTTATTGAATAATAGGCTAATAATTTGTTGTTGAAGCACTTATCTTGATGATCATCTGGCAACTTCTCAACATTTATGATCATATTTAATAATAATAATAAAATAATAATAAAATGATGATTTATATAGCGCTGTATCCCAGCAAGGAGCCAGGCTCACAGCGCTTTACATGGAAACAAAAATACATATATAAATAAAAAGAAACATTCATAGCATATTAACTACATAATAGGGGTGTGCCGGATCCGTTTTTTTCAACCGGATCCGGTTCCGGATTTTCTTATGCGAAATCCGCCGGATCCGGATTATTCCGGATTCCGGCTGTTTCTATTTATATTAATTATAGTCTGTGTCTCATAAAGACAAAGAAAGCTATAAAAGCATATGACCCCGTGACCTATCGGCATTTTCTGATCACCGGTTTATAGTCTGTTTCAGGCATTCAAAAAACTTATCGGCGCATGCCGCTTAGTGAAGTGCATGTACCTATATTACGATAGGTATTTGAAAGACGTAGCAAAGATACCGGGTGATACCGGGCCCACAAATTTGAGTTCGGTCTTTTAGTGACAGTTTTCCTGCTAGTCAAAGGCATTTGATTATCACATTAATAGTACGGCGAGTGTGGCTCAAACCCTATTTGAACAGAAAAAACGGGGAGGGGAAACATGTGCGCCGCAAAATTCAATTATTCTGGCGAGTTAGCGATAGAAAAATAATGTTTTTTAAAAATAAATTCCATTTTATCATCATGGTTTACTCCGTAGCTTTATAATTTTATTATTAATTTTAAAACGCGATTTGACTGAGCTGACCGGCATCACACACAAGAGAGGTAAACATGACGTCACAACGGACGGGGCGAGGCGTTGGTTTTTGAAACTAATGAAAAATGCCTCGCTAACTTTAACGCGCGATTGAACCGGTTCTCATATTTAGACCGGTGAACTACGAGTCCTCAAAATAAAATATTAAAATAGACAATTAACCATCGCTGTTAGCCGGTCCTAAAAAACGAGCGGTCTTAACAACCTTAGTATAAACTCCACTTCAATTTCAAGCATTCAATGTGGCGAAATATTTTGTAACAGCTGAGCGCCGCGGGCCACCGTCGTTTAAACCAAAGAGCGTTAGGTAACCAAGTGGTAACCGACCAGCCAATCAGAGATGGCGCAATGTCCCTAAAAGTATTCATAGATAGGCTAGGTCAGCACAGGCCTGCTGGCTTGACGCAATTTGATGGTCGTTTGCCGTGCTCGGTAAGGTGGCGGGCTGGCGGCCAGGCGCTTGGGCAGTATAGTTGCTTATTATTTCTGTTACAACGTCATTGGTGATTGCGGTTAAGATGACGTCACGAATAATAATTACTCATCCCCGCACTATCATGTATGTGATTGGGCCGATTGGCCCCTATTAGCGGTGCTGACTCTAGCATCTGGTATGTTCGGAATATTAAACAAGCTCAGCGCTCGCGAAACAATCAATTAATGTATCATGATCGTGTGGAATTCGGGAAAGAGAATTACTTTTATTTCAGATTATGATCCGGTGAGTCACAAAATCTGGCAAATTCCGAAATCCGGTATATTCCGGATTCCGATTGTTCCGGATGCATGTAAATCCGGCGGAACTGAATTTCACCGGATAGTGTAAAATCCGGCGGAACTGGATTCCGGCACACCCCTAATATTTAATTTAAACTGTATGGAGAGACTTCAGTTGAAATTATTTTATAAATATCTTTCTTCTACGATCTTAGTAAAAAAAAATTAAAAACCAATGAGTGATATGTTTTAAAAACAATTATGCCAGAAACATTCCCAGTAGTCTCCAAAAAAAGTCCAAGTTTCATAGTAAATGGATAAATAACTTAATAATTCAAAAGCTTACAAAAGAAAAAACCATATTAAGAAGCCCGGCTCCAAAATGAGTGATAATAAAAAATATTTCACACACAAACCGTCCCGGAAGCATACTAAAAAATTTCTTTAAGTTTAATTGTGATCGAATGAATGGTTTAGTCAGCTATATAGGACGAACATACATGCATAAATATATAGTTTGATTTATATATAAATATATAGATAAATACATATTACTCTGAACTTTATTCCATACTTATTTTTAAAAACTAATTTGACAGACCAAAGTTCCTGGAAGAAAACGCTATGACCAATATGACTCAGATGATGCAGCCAGTGAAACCTCCAGTGTTTGTTCAGAACGCTCTCACAGTTCCTATGGAGGTCGCACTTCAGAGGTCAGTGCCTTTATATATTAAAAAAAATTAATTGCTGCCTGTCTTTCATGCCTTGTTTTATTTTCAAGCGCATCATGGTGTACACCCATATGTGTTTTATTTTGGTGACATTTAATTTTGTGATCTACAATGCTGCTGTATATTTATTGAGAGAAATATAATTTTACTTTTGGTTGTTGTTTTCTTTGCAATTACTTTTTTTTTCCACTTTGCATGTCAGTTTGGGCAATCTTTTAACTTTGAATTTTTCAACACAAGATCAAATTGGTTTTCTTTGTTTGGGGATCTGGCCTAAACATCATGAGCTTTATGAATAAAACCATCATGAGACCTTGGGTTCCATTGATGATAGGTGTTGTCTATCTACAAGTTTTAAATCAATTTACTCTTTCTATCAGTCTACTGATTTGGAAAAGAAGTATCAGTCTGGAAGAAAGGTATACTTAGTAATACTTCCCCTTCTTTGATATCTCAATTGTCAGGTTGCTTGTTGTAATGCAGTGCTGTCTATTCCGTTATGTTTGTGTGTGTACTGTACAGTAGCTTCAAACAATAACATCAATTTCATACGCTTGTTTGTCATATTTGTTGAAATTTTGGCTTGTGAGAATTAATTATACAATTGTACACAAAAAGTATTAGATGTTAACTTCTAAAGAATAAAGCAAGACCAAAATTGTTACCACACCAAACTTGGAAAAAGTTTGTGATGTTGAAAATATATGTAATGTTAATACTTTTTTTTTTACATTATCAACATTTTACTGAATCCAATTTGTCACTACTTTATTTTCTAAGATATTACAGTGATTCATTATTCAAATTTTTAAAAGCACCACTGCTTTAGGCACAACTTAATTGTTACATTTACACTGTTAAATTTTTTGTTGGAAACACTGACCTAGATATACTAATTAATATGATCGTAAATATTATATCATTTATTATATTGGTTTGTAAGCCAGTTCCTAATAAACAATCAGTTTGAAAAATAAACTTTATTTAAGTTGAAGTATATGTTTTTTCTGGTTTATCACATATTTCTTTATCACAGCGTACTCTGTATTTGTGGGATTTGTTCTGTGTTCTGCAGGAGAAATTCAAATATAATGTATAAATTTATTAGTTTACAAAAGTTTACCACAGATTTCTCAATAATAACATGTAATAGCTAAATAAAGAATTTAAAAATTTAAGCAAGGAAATGATTGCACATAAATTTCCCACACACCCACAAAACCAGAGTATTTGGGTTTTTGTTTTCTTTGTACCTTGTTGTGAAGTCTACATTTATTTTACATTTAATCACCAAACCCAAAATTAGCTTTTCCATTTGAAAAAACCTTTTTTTAGTCAATTTTTAAAAAAATATAAAATGAATGTAATGCTAATATTTTTTGGACTAAAGAACATTTTTAATTCAAGGTAAGGCCAATAACTCTCAAGTAACCTATTTTTTTATCATTGAGATCTAAGGATTTATTTTTGATTTACAACCTTTTAGGGATCAAAGTATTTTTTAATCCTTTTTCTTAATAAGTTTTATGTTGCTCTTACACTGTGCAGTTCAACTTACATTAGGCATTATGATGATTTTTTTAAAAAATAAAATTATGTAATTCATTTAGAATTTTTCTGTTTTTCATATTGTTTAAGTTAAAATTAAGAAAATAATAAAATTATAATTTTGAACACAAGGGTCTATTTCATACTTCCATTTACATTTTTAAGAAGAATCTGTGATAAAATGTCTCAATTCTGGTATGCTAGTATGTCAAATATAAAAATTAATTTTTTTGTAATTTTTATCAATGATTCTAAAGGTCTTGTTTTAAATTAATTTACACATTATTTTTCATCAGAACATCTCTTGTTTTTTTGGTGTCTTTTTTATTTTTACCTATTACCTAGTTGTAGCTCTAAATCTGCTCTTTCAAAGATGACTAATTGTTTAAGAAGAAACAGCATATTAAATAATACCCTTTATTTTTACTAAGTGAGAAGCATAAATTTTTTTTTTACAACCTTATTTCCTTTTACTTTTTATAATTTTTTTTTTATTATACTACCACTTTCATTTCTGGATGAGTATTTGTGAAGTCATTACACAAATATTATTACATCATTTTTTCAATGGTGTTAATCAACTTTTAAATTTTATTTATTTTACATGAAAGGTTACATTTGAAGTATTTTTTAATTATTTTTTTTACGGATGTGCATGTCATGTTTTAAAATGTAAATAAATCAATGCCTAGGTCATCTGTCTCTATGTGTCTCTTCTTCTGTGTTGTCAGAATGTGTTGCATAGGACAACATATACAGTGCCCTGTGACAAGAGTAATTTAATTTTTAATGTACACTGTATTCTTTTTCCCATTGCAATCAATCTGTTCAGTTTTAATTTATTTGCCACTTTTGGAAAGTACTCACATAATGGTTTTGTTTGTCACAGCTATATCTCAAAACTTTTTCTTCAAATGAAAAAAGTTCTATTTGTTATATTTGTAATTTTTGTAGTGAATGCTTTAAGAAGAAATGCATTGAAGCTGGCATTAAATAATTAATAATACATCGTGTTTTGTAAAATCTGATTATGTGAAAGTTGAAAATTTTGATATCCTTTTCTTAAATATTATAAGATATATACTTAAAGCTAATTGTTTTCAAAAAATTTTTTTTTCAATATTACTGTTACAAAGTCATTTACCAAACCATTCACATGGATTATTCCATCTCTCCTTTTGCTGCATTTTCTCTTCAGTCCCGGGGAAGAACAAGATCATTCTCATCAGGATATGGAGTTACAGAGGTGATTACTCTCCCTTTGTGAAATGAAGTGTTTTAATGACTATGCAATATTCCCACTGTTCCATATCATCCATTTAAATTGTATCTGATGTTTAAAAACAATTCTTGGTTCTCAACAAATGTTTGATAATCACAAACCAATTACTATTTTGGAGAGGCTTAAAGAATAGTTTTTACATGAAATGAGTGACTTTAGTGAATTTAAAATTTTGTTTGTTTCTCATCCCCCAATTAGTTTACAATTTATGAGTCTTCATTAAAAAAAATTCTTTAATAAACTATAATGCAAATAAATTTTTTAATTGAAACTTAATTCAGTAATTATTTTTTTATATACATGCATTAACTCTAAGCATCAATTATGTGTGTCTTCTGTACACATAATTTTAGAGTGAAGTGACCTGTTAATTGTTTTATTAATCCTACTTCTTAAAGCCATCTAAAGTATGTATCTGAGAATATATAATTTTATTTTCAATAAACTAATAAATAATTCCTTACTTAATTTGTACCTGGTACCATCTTTTTTTCCCACCAATTTATTGGATTTTTTTTCACATCAACTTTTTGGGGACACTATCAGCTTTATTTCTTTAAATCAGCTTTTTTAACAGCCATCTGTGTTTTATATTTTGACTCACTCATGCCTTTGCCACAGTGTTGTAAAAATCATCTTTTCACCGTACAGATGTTTGTTATTGTTAAATCAATGGAATTACATGAATTTATGTAACTCTTCAATAGACTTTTGGCCCCAGATGGTGGGAAGCTCATATTCCCAATCAAATGTCCAAAGGTTGTGGGGGAGGGTTTATGCAATTTGTAAGTCAACTCATTTTTCAAAAAGAAAAGTTATCTGATGCTACCCTTTTTTACCTTTTTTACCAACTCCGTATTCACGAATGCAAATAAACAAAAGTTACTGCAAATATGATACATTTAACATGTAATCATTGTAAATCTACCATAAATTTATTTTGCATGAAGAATTCTGGGACATTTATAACTGTTAAAAATAGAGAGTTATTGGTTTACGTTGTAATGCAGTATTTTTAAGGTTCAGCTAACAAGATTGTATTGCAATTACTTTTTCAAGGAGTATTTCTAATTCACGACTATTTCTGGAAGTTAGTATATACAAATATGTATTGAATTTAAAATAATTTCTTCGCCAATTGTTTTTAGCAGTGACATTAAAACTCTTGCCTCTGTGAGTTTGACTATTAAATGGAATTTTATATAACAGTTTGTTTTCTTTCTATCTTCTAGGACATGCATTCAATCATAGCGCAACTTGGCAGCTCTTCACATTTAGATAGGAAAGATGGCCTTTTGTCATTACAGCATTTGCTTCGCAGCAATAGGCCATTGAGGTGAGTAACCATTTCATTTATATGATTCATCTCTCATTTGACAAAGACTTTGTGTATTTACCTATCAGTTAATGAGTGTTTATTGTTTTAAAAAATTAACTAAGTTTAATATCAGAAACTCTCAAAAGTACACATTAAAAAAATAAATTTTTTACAAGAGATAACTGAAGGTAAATAATTGTGTTGTTTGTTTCCCCACCAGCCGAGTAGAACTGAAGAAAGTCTCAGAGATGTTTACTCGAATGTTCCATGATCCACACAGTAAGGTCAGTTCTGGCAATGAATGAGATTATTAGCATTGTGGGGCAATTTGCATAGAACTCTATTAAACAAACAGCATTCTCCAACAACAAATTCAATTGACCCACACAAAATTGGCAAATTTTGAAAGAAATGGGAAAAAATTGTGTTTTTAAACCTGAAATTATGGTCTTGTATTTTATTTCTTAATTTAAAAATTAGCTTAAAAATATAGCATTTACTCAACTTTTAACCAGAAAAATGTTAAAATCATAGGAATTTAATTCATATTTTTAAGTAGTACTTTATATAAATGACTTAACAAACAATATCTCAACAGGAACTAAAGTTAGGTTATTTGCTGATGATTGTATAATCTATAGAACAATCAAGTCAGAACAAGATATCAAAATTTTACAAAAAGACTTAGATGAATTAATAAAATGGGAAACTAACTGGAGTATGTCCTTCCACCCAGAAAAATGTCAACTGCTAAGAGTAACAAAGAAAAAGAAACAAATAAATTCAAAATACTTCATTCATGGAAAAGAACTAACCCAAACTAAAGATGCAAAATACTTAGGAGTCATAATAAATGAGAAACTATCTTGGAATCCCCATGTCAATGAAGTTATTAAAAAATCAAACAAAACCTTAGGCTTTATAAAAAGAAACTTTTACAAATGTAACAAAGATATAAAACTAAAATGCTACCTCACCCTGGTGAGACCTATACTATAATATGCATCTTCTGTATGGGACCCATCCACAAAAGAAAATATTTATAAGTTAGAACAAATCCAAAAAAGAGCTGCCAGATTCATTACTGGAGAATATTCAAAACTGACAAGAGTAACAACATTAATTAAATCATTAAACCTTGAAACACTGGAGGATAGAAGAACCAAGAGTAAATTAGTAATTATACATAAGGCAATTAATTCTAATTTAGAAATACAACACAAAGATAACTTAATACAACCCCTTTCTTATTCCATATGCAAGAACAAACACATACAAGTTTTCTTTCTTCCCGTCCGGTATTCGGGCGTGGAATGGGTTGCCTGAAGAAACCAGGAAAGCCAACACTTTATCATCATTTAAAACTCTAGTAAGAATACAGGACTAAACACAAACCATAGAAATACGTAGGACGCAATAATCTTCTGTACAGAAGGAGCGTCTGTAACATATAAGATAAGAAGATAAGATAGTCTGGATAGTAAATGGGTCTTACAAAGCAGCGGCATTTACAGCTACATGCTTGTTGAAAATTTGTCATATAAAATAATGAACCCTATAAATAACAACTATGTAGATTATGGTGTTTTTCTAAGTTATTTACCAATTTATTTAATTGTTCCTGCCACCCACCTTTTTTTCCCTTGTGTTATCAAATTTTTCTCTTATTTTGGCTCATTGTTCAACGAATGTTGTAACTTGTGATGTGAGAGAAGAATGTTGTGACTGCTACTGCTACAATGTAAGGCCCCGGAAAGATCCTTGCCGTGAACGTATGGCAGCCATGTACAATCTTGTGTTTAATCAAGGTTTTCAAATACCCTGATCCACAGGTCTTCTCCGTGTTCCTGGACACCTTGATTGACCTGGTTTACCTGCAGAGTGCGGACCTTGGGGACTGGTTGCACATTTTGCTGCCGCGGCTACTCACCAAAGCTGGAGGAGAAATGCTGGGTTCTGTGGCTAACAAAGTACAAAAAACTTTAGATGTCATAAGGTAAATTGAAGTGTGACAATGTTTAATATTTTTCTTTTAGATACATTTTTTAACTTGATTTTCTATTATTAACTCTTTAACTGAACATTTCTGGTGAATGTAGAAACATTTTAATCAACTTTAAAATTCATTTCTGAAATGCATGATCAGTTTGTAAGGAAATGTAATGAGCCTTTTAAAACGATTATTGTTTCTCCTCAACTTTTTGAAAAACAGTTCAGGAGAAACAATAATGATCAGATGCAAAGAATTTTTAAAAAACTAAGTAATTTTTTTCTTATGTGTATGTTTAATAAGAAACAACTTCAGTTTTGTGTGTCTCTTATGTTTAAATCAATATTTTATGAGCATTTAACAATTTTTTAAAAATATTGCCCAAACTAAGAAAAGACCTTGAATGATTTATGTCATTTTTAAAAAAATACATTTCAAAGGTTGTTTATTAACTTTGCCTTCCTTTCATCTGAGTCATCAATTTATGTGCACTTTTCCCACAGAGACTGCTTTCCTTATGATCACCAATTCAACACATTATCTAAATTTATCCAAGACCAGGCTAACGGACCAAACTTAAAGGTTGTGACCTTTTGATTATTTTTTTTACTTGTGTAGTCTACAATTGTCAATAGTATTTAGCTTATAATTTTATTGATAATAATTTTTACAGGGACATAATTACCAGGTTTGTCCCTCCACCATTTTACATTTAAAGAAACTTAATTCAGCCAGGGATCAATTATTTATTTTACATAAAGTGGTATATAAACCATCATTTCTTCATTACATAAGATGTTAAATGTTAGGTCTTCTATGCTAAATCAGAAGAATTCGTTAAAGAATTGAACTTTTTAAAATTATCATGCCTCATAATTTAAATGAGGCCACTGGGCTATAGAAAAGTAAGAAAAGGCAACTCTTGTATGTTAACATCCAGATTCGTGTGTCAGTCCTCAACTACTTACACAGTCTCATCAGAAGCATGGACCCATCAGACTTTGTAAACACAATGGACGCCCGCCTGGGAGTAACAAAGGTCATCAGCTGGACAGTTGAGCCCAGGAATGCTGATTTGAGAAAGGTAAGGGGGCACACTGCAAGGTTCTAGGGGGGTCACTGCAAGGTTTTAGGGGGAACACCGTGAGGTTCTAGGGGGGACACTGCATGGTTCTAGGGGGCACACTGCAAGGTTCTGCGGGACACACCACAAGGTGCTAGAGGTGCACACCACAGGGTTCTATGGGACACACAAGGCTCTATGGGACACACCACTAGGTGCTAGAGGTGCACACCGCATGGTTCTAGGGAGCACACCACAAGGTTCTATGGGGCACACCACATGGTTCTAGGGGGCACACCACAAGGTTCTATGGGGCACACCGCATGATTCTAGGGGGCACACCGCATGATTCTAGGGGGCACACCACTAGGTGCTAGAGGTGCACACCGCATGGTTCTAGGGAGCACACCACAAGGTTCTAGGGAGCATGTTCTATGGTTCTACAGGTTCTTATGCATTATCCCAAGCCATAGTTTACTCTGTGTGTAAGTCACATTTTTCAAAACAAGACATCACACTCATTCCTACTGACTCATTTTTATTCTGGCAGTATTCTGCTTTTTTTTCTTCCTTTTTAAAAATATATACATTTTTGAAAATACATGTTACTGAATCTTCAGAAATAGGGTTCCAGTATTCTTAAGCTGTTTTTTTTAATAAAAATAATCTTTTCCCTTTCCAGGCGGCCCAAACAGTTCTGGTAGATTTATTTAACCTGAATCCAGCAGAATTCTCATTATTGTTGTCAGAGCTGCCCAAAACATTCCAGGTGGGTTAAATTATGTAGGTTTTACTAATTATGTATGTGTAAATCATGTAGGTGTTACTAATTATGTATGTGTTACTAATTATGTAGGTGTTACCAATTATTAAGGTGTTAATTATGGAGGTGTTACTAATATGTAGGTAATTATATAGGTCGCTCTGCTTATACTGCCATTCGTCAGATCAGTTCAATCCGTCATTACTTAACAGATAGCGCAACAAAAACTATAGTCTGTGCTCTTAATCTAGCTCTTCTGTCAGGTGCGCCAAAACAATGCATTGAAAAACTACCAAAATTCAGCTGCCAGATTAGTTCTAAAGGCAAAAAAAAACATGACCATGTTACTCCGCTACTTTACTTACTTCATTGGCTACCCATACAAGCAAGCATTGATTACAAACTGGCCGTTCTGTGTCACAACATCTGTTCTGACTCATGCCCTTCCTATCTTGCTGAACTTTTGTCGGTCTACTCACCAAGTCGTCAGCTACGCTCTTCTGCAGACACACGCATTCTGTGTTCCTAAGACAAGCACTAAAACATTTGGCGAAAGGTCATTTTCTTTTTGTGCAGCCAAACAATGGAATTCTCTACAATTACACATCCGTAGTATTTCAACTACTAAGTCCTTCAAGACTGCACTTAAGACACATCTTTTCAAAATTTATTTTCAAAATTTAACGTAGCTGATGTATAACGTATTGTCATTTATGTAGTTAGTATGATATGAATGTTTCTTTAATTAATATATGTATTGTTATCACCAAGTAAAGCGCTGTGAGCCCGGCTCCTAGCTGGGATACAGTGCTATATAAATCATCATGTTATTATTATTATGTTTCTAATTATGTAGGTCTTACTAATAATGTAGATGTTAACAAAAACAATTTGATTTCAGAGTTAAACCCTTCAGTCATGTAGAGAATCACTATGGTAAGTTATGGAGAAAAAACTGTTGATCTTATTCCAATTTCTTGCAGGATGGTGCAACCAGAGTCCTCCACACACACATCAGAGCAGCAAGTGATGGAACCACTGATGTTCTTTCACCTCGTAATGTTACCAGTCCACCTGGTCAAAACAGGTCAAGGCCACCATCAAGGTAGGTCTTGTTTCCTGCTACTGGTTTCATCATTTGGTGCCAATGTTTCATTTTAAAACAGATTTGTCTATTGTAGAGTTGCACAAAATTATCAGATTTCAGTACTAAGAAGAAACATCAAAGATGGATATGAATCTATCAAGTTTTACTTCTTATTAGTCTTATTTGTTTCACAGGATTGCACCTAATTGGATAGAAGAAAGGCTAAAAAGTTGTTATACAAACTACCAACATTAGTTTTCATTGTCACAAACTATCTGTTTCCCTACTCCGTGGGAATGAGTTCACATATTTTTATTTTTTACTTGCACTCAGATTTGGGGCTAGTATATGATTTTGTCTAGAGAAAGTTGTTTGTCAGATCATTGCTAGATATGGGAAAACTTTTTAGTGGTATCATTTTTAGAGTACGGGAGGATTATAGATGTTGCCAAATATAGATCCTTGCTAAATTTGGTAAGTTTGATAGATTCTTTATAAGGTTAGGGGATATCCTTTCACCTAATGGTAAAAATATGAAAATTATCACTTCATAATTGGTTAAATTTTGAAAATCTGTTCTCATATTTTTTAAACTGTATAAAAATTAAATAAGGCGCATATGTGTAAAAAAACAACATTTTAATTCATTTTTAAAAAATGCTCTTTGTAAATACATTTATTGAACCCTTTTAGGCCAACTATTGACTATTACTTTTTATCAGATCAAGCCAAGGTCATCCAGATGACTTTGAGACAGAAAACCTGAATCCAGAGGACATATTTAATTCCATAAAGAAGACTTCAGCAGACATCCAGAGTTTGAGCATCAGCAGCAAGCTGGAGCCCTACGAGGACGTCAAGAAGAAACATGATTTCACATCACAGGACTCGGGCATACAGGATGTCAGGATAGACAGCCCAGATGGCATGGACCACAAGAGGGCATTCTTCAACTACTCCCAGGTATCATCAAATCAGAGTTAACACAGTAGAAATTATGGCTTTTAATGAAGGGATAAGTAGTTAAATGAAGAATGGTAAAACTGATAGGTACATATGACGAGTTCACTAGCAAAACCTACTAAAAGTCACTTTTTACAGTTTTAAAGGAAAGGCACTTGTGTTTGGGGCCACTAAACAGATTTTGCAAGTGTTTCATATTTTTAAGAATAAAATACAGGGTATTTAGTATGTTTTAAATAACCAAACCAAAAGAAAATGTAGAGTTTTACAATTTAAACTAGAAAAGGACAGAACTCATTGTCCCGCCAAATCAACTTAGTATGTTTTGCAAGTGTACTCATATATATCCTCAAATGATTTAAGAAACTGTAATTTTGTATTCAGAATTCTGGAGGTGGCCTTGGTAATGTCAGTGGCAACACATCATCACCTTTCTATGTTAAGAATGAGGCTGACATGTCCAGTGATGAGGTTATGAAGGTACTTGGAGATATTCTCAATGAGTTGTCCAATCACAATGAAAGGTCAGTATCAAAGTTTGGAAAAATGTGCATGTTTATACTCTCCCTTACTTGGCCGCAACAACTCAGTACTCTGTGCTCGGCGAAAAATCATATTCTGTACACCTGGAATATTGTTTGAGTTAAAGTAAAATATTTAATTAAACTAAAACACTAAATCTATATTTAAGATTGTTTTTGTTATTATTAATCAAAACAATTTTATGTGTGTTATTTTATCCCAATTATTACGGTATTAACTTATTTTATCTTTTAAATAAAATATCTGATCCATATTCCTGCATTGTCTACGAGGAAAAGAAAGAATCATGAAGCAAATTGACATAGAAGCATGAACACGAAGACCGTAATCGACACACACTTATAATTGAAATGAAGTTGTACGATTTGTTTCTTAATTTACGTTAGTCTTAATTAAACCAGTATATAAAATATACATATTAATAAGTGATAAATTTAAGAATGAGGTCATCAAATCTGACCGCTGGTATTGGTCCAAAAAATTAAGTGGAAAGGGCGCAAACAAGGTAAAGGTTACCCTGACAGGTAGTAAGAAAACAGCGAACGTTTCGGCAAAGAGACTTTTTCAACAGACATACAATACACAAATAAAACGAATATAAAAAATAAAAACTTAGCTGCAGTGATATCCAAAGAAACGAAGAAAGTGGCTTTCTTCAATTCTTTGGATTTCACCGCAGCTAAGTTCTTATTTTTGATATTCGTTTTATTTGTGTATTGTATTTCCGTTGAAAAGGGCTCTTTCGTCTGTCAGGCTAACCTTTACCTTGTTTGCGTCTTGTCCATTTAATTTTTTATTAGCCTGATTGCAGTCTCACCCCTCATATTATTAGTCCTAAGAAATACTCAGGAAAAAAAAATATTGGTGTTGGTAGTATTGACAAAAATGCACATCAGTAGAAACCTTATCTCAAAGTAGTCTATTTATAAGAACAGGATCAAATCCAAAACATAAATTTCTGTGCTACAATTTTTCCTGACACAAATACACTCAGCAAATCTTCATAATTGACTAATTCCCTTTTCAGTGTGTACATTTTATTTGATTGCCCTCTAAACTTTCTTTCATGGTTCCAGGGTTGAAGAGAGGAAACATGCAATGTTGTGTTTTCAAGGCCTGGTCGATAAAGGGGCAGTCACTCAGGAACATTTAGAAGAGTGTTTTAAACCGCCTTTACTCATTCTACTGGAAACATTACGAGACACAAATGTAAGTCCCAATTAAAGCACACATTAGGTTTTTGTTCATTTCAATTCAAAGGAAAAATTTTATATGATTTATTTTTGGGTCGCAATCAATGCTCACTTTAAGTTTCATTGCTCCATGTGCAAAGTAAAAAAACAACTTGTGTGCTAAGTTGCGCAGCTTCTATTTTGTGCAATCTTTTACAAAATTTTCTGAGCTGTAATTCTAAACTCCAGCTTGGCATCTGTTAGATATGTGCGCAGCCTAACGAGAGTATTGGTTACAATCTCTTAAATAAAATTGTATTTTATTTTTTTAATTATTTTATGACAATTTTTTATTTTGCTTAAAAAAAGTTGAACGTAATATGTTAAGCTTTAAAGTGGGGCATTATCCTTAAGTCATTTATTGTGGCTGCATTTAATGGTTAAGTATCGGTAATATTTGATTTTGTTACACTGTTAGTAGATGGGGAAATGATTAATTTTAACAATGGCATGCAAGTTTAATGGTAGGCCATGTGTATTATTAACGTTTAAAGGCCCATAAGGTTTTTGTTAAACTTCTGCCTCAGTCCCATAAGGATTTCCCGTATAGCGATCAACTGGTTATAAAATTTAAAAAATTGCTGAAAATGTATTTATTATATTATTGTCATACTAACTTCACATTCTAGGATAATAATTTATATTTTATGTATCCAAAAGACCGTCTTGAGTGTAATAACTATTTTTACCTGTAGTTTATTACATTTATTTTTATACTACAATATAGCAAAATCACATCTTAAAAATAATAGAAAAAACTACCAGAGAACTTCGTAAAATGAGCGATAGCAGTACGAGGGAAACGCCGGAAGTCAAATGCATCTTCTTTCATGCGCAGAAGAGTATTTACTTTCTGTCCTTTCGTTTCTAAAGAGAGTTCTATCGATGCGCACTGTACCGCACTTTGGCAAATAGAGGCGAGGCGTGCATTACCGCGCTTTGTCAATTCAAATGTTAACATTGTCTACCTGTACAGGTTTGATTCAGTTAATTATCAGAGTGAAATCATGTAGCTGAACCTCAAGTATAAAAAAAAAAACATGAAATCTCGTACATGGATCTGGATCATAAAAAAGTGCAGCATTTTTTCATGAAAATAACTAACATCTCATCTTACTAAACTTCCAGGAAAAATGTGAAACATGAAATACTGAGTTCTGTTGTGTGTTTGTTATTCATGAATTTCATGCTATCTATCAACAGGGAGATGTAAAGGTTCTGGCTCTGAAATGTTTGCAAAAAATGTTACAGCAGTTCCCCAAATATTTTGTCAACTTTGCTGAGCTCACCATTCTCAGAGTGTTGGAGCTCCATAAGGATGACACCTACCGTGATGTAAGTATCCAATCATCTTATAGAGACCCATGACATATCTATTAGATTACAGCTTGATCTTTTTAATTCAGGCATCTATCTATCTGCCTGTGCCAATAACAGTAACTCATATAGTATGGCTAGAATTTGTTTCTTTGATAGAAAATATTCTATTTGAACTATTTTTAACACCCCAATATGCAGACTTGAATCATTAATTATTTTCAAATAGTTTGTATTTCTGTGTGATCTTGATATGGGTTTTATTTTAAAATGAAAATACATGAATAAAACTTTGAGCCTGATCCACTAAACATTGCATATATAAGAACCCATTTGTAGAGCTTACCCATGTAGTTTTAAAGAAACCGTTTACTTTTCCTTGGCTTGGTTGGACATTTCATTTGCTCTTCTTCATAATCCACTGAAAAGTATGTTTGTGTTTTTAATCTTAAAAGCCTTATGAGAGAAAAAGAAACACACACTGCGTAAGACAGTTGAAAGTTAATCTTGATGAGTTGTATGTTCAAGTTTCGGAATATAACATCAAATTATTTTACTGACATATTTATGCACCTTTCACTTTGCTAACAGATAATTTTGTTGTTTTAAAATTATTTAAATTTCTTTTAGATAGTTCAGTTAGTTAACCCTTCCATTTTACCTACTTAATTATTTTGTTTTAATTATTGACTTCTTTTTGAGACTGGTGCTTTGATTGAGGGGGTGGGGGGTATTTACTGTCATGTCATAATGAAATGAAGACATGAATTTGCCAAAAGTGTTTCATTTTAAGATTCTCTCCCCTTCAGGGTATCTGAAGGACCTAATCTCACATTATTTTCCTTGGTTGCCTTATAAAGGTTGTTTGGTTTACTTGTTCCTCTGTTGCTTTCCTCATTCACAAGCTTAATCGAGTAAAAGACTTCCTCCGTGAGCCCACCACACTCACAGATAATAGAACTCTGAGAGTTGTCTTAAACTAATCAAGAATTGTCAGTTATTCCAATGAAACATAATGAAGCAAATGGTTTCTGCTGGTGCTGTGTAATCCAGCTCATACAATTCTTAGTAGAACACCTTCTGAAACGTTGTAGATTGTAAGCTGTGATTTTAAATCAGGAAATAATTTTTGCTTAATGCAACTAAGATATTATAAATCTATTATATATTTTTATTTTTTAACACTTTTTAAAAGTAAGCTCTCCTATAAATTTGACTTAAATTCCCTAGCCCATTAATAAAAAATTCACTACTTTATATGTTTGGTGAATGTAAGTTTGTATTTTATATGAACTGAAGCAGTTACGATAGTTGGTTCAATACAGTTTTTGTACCACCCCATACACACAGTGTCAGTCACATCTAACTACACTCACTACATAATCTCATCAAGTTTCCAAGGGTATCCACTGAGCTATTGTATATCCCCTCTTTATTCTGCTGCAGCCTTGGCTAAGCATTGCCGTAAGCAAAATGAATCATGACCTCCTAATGGCCTGTCTTTTGTACTACACACATGTGCAGTTCTTTGATATAACCATCTTTATTTTATTCTTTTTTCTTTTGGTTTCATTTCTCCATTTATTTTTTTAATATCAACCTTTTGTCACTTTGAGGCAGTCTGAATAGGGCAAGAGTTGTTTTGCACACTGCTTTATGAGTGCCTGCTTATTTTACTAGTCTTGTTATTGGGCAGGACCCCCACAAAATATTAATAACAAACACACCCGATCTGCCTCAATGATTGACAATGAACACTTATTCAACTTTTACTTTTTCAACTTAGCTAGTAGTCTTTTCTTTCAATACCGAACCAGTTAACATAACCAAGTTGTATAAGTGTTCAATCTTTTGTTTACTTTTTAGTTAAAGTCCATTCCTTGTTATTTGCTATTTATATTTTTTTTAAATCCAATTTTAAATTTGGACATCCTTTATTTTTTTTGTCATGTCGTTGTTTGCCTCAGAAGCGCAAGAAGAAGGTAAAGCAACTAATTCTTCTACAGTCTTTCTACCAGGAAAAAAACAATTTAAATTTAATTATTATAGTTTGACCTTTTATTTTTTCCTCAACATCTTTTAATTATGTTTTTGGTTTAATTTTTTTGTACAATTTTTTTTTAATTAAAAAAATGTTCAAGTAATTTTTTTTTTAAATAACAGTGTTCATTGTCAGCAACCAAATTTTTTTTCCCCCAAGAATTCCAATGCAGCCAATTATTTTCCAAATAGCACACTCTGTTGTCATTGTGAATGTACAGGGCAGAGATAAGAGGTCACAGAAGATGTCATATATTTGATATCACTGTTAGTCACTTTTGTTTGGAAAGAAGGGGAAAAAATGCTTCCAGCCTTAGCTTTTACTCAGTTCATATTCTCTAGCACTTGCATGAAATTATTTTCAGATTCTCAAATTTTACTGCTGAAATGGTTTCTTTTTAAAAAATAATCAATATACTTTTATATACATTTCTGTTTACTTCATTAGCTATATTTTTCAAATACCTTGCTTTGTTGTAGTTCTTACAAAAATGGTATTTCTTGTAACCTCTGATCTCAATATAAAGAAACAAATAAATGAATATTATTAAAGAATTTTTTTTTAAAGTTAAAGGCAAATTCCTTATCTGTGCTTCTGAGAACTGTTTGTGTGTGTGTATTAGATAGCCTCTTTATAATTTGTATGTGTAAACTTTGTGCTGGTGTGAAATTAGTCTTCATTAGTGCTATTTTCTTATTGTTTCATTCTAGAAGACCTTTTCAAAACCAACACTATTATGTTAGTCTTTTATGTGCTCATTATTTAAGGTCATTACAGTTACTGTTATTTTAAGGCAAACTATAGAATGCACCTCGAGGTTTAATATTCATTCTCACCCATGTTACTCATTTTTTCATCTGTATGGGTATTTTAGATCAGCTTCACATAGCTACTGAGTTTTTTTCTTAAATTGAATTCTTTTTTTCTGACATAAATTTGCATGCCCATGGTTCATATATTTTAAAATATAAATCTCTATATAAGTACTCTTACATTACATCACTTGCTTATCTGATCTTATTCAAATGCTAATACAGGCCACTCTAAGAGCCACATTGGTCACCAATAATATTACCTTTAGATTAATTTGTGTTACCAACTTATGGGCTTTTTCCCCCTAAGTCTTGTTTGTTGGGTTTCTATTTCTATAGCTACTGATTTTTTAAATAATGAATTAGGCTCCTCTTCTCTTCTTTAGAGGAGGGTTAGGGTATAATATTTAGTAGGGGATGGCCGGATATTGGGATTTTCACCACTATCCAGATTCGGCAAATACTTATGGCACATCTGGATAAACAAATTAACAAGCGTTGATCATGAAATCATGCAAAATATATTTTTAAAATCAATTTTAATGCAAGAAAAAATTTTAAGTTAAAAAGTTATAAGTATAGATATTTCTTTACTACATTAGAAAAATTTGTATGTTTTATTTGTTAATGTTTCTGATTATCTACAACATTTATATTCCCATTTTGTTTGTTTAGGACACGGGTGCGAAACTTTTGGGCCATTTTACAACTGCATAGAAAAAAATTACTTTTGCTACGGCTGCCAAAAAATTTTCACTAAAATGTACCTCACTTAATAGTCAACGTGACATAATAATGACATCATCATCATGTATTGTAGGGAAACACAGGGCTTCATTACAAATAAAATCATTTCAATAGATATTTTCGCCCTAAAAGGACATAGCCGAATTTCATCTTTTCTTATTTCATGGCTCTCATTTAGACTGGTGAGTTGTGGGAAATGATAGAGATTGAACTGTTGGATATGACTTTGTAGCCGACGACATTTGTCATAGAGATCCTATACTCCTCTGTGATGAGGCAACTTGTTGTTCCTTTGCCTTGCAGAGACACTTTGAGGAAATAGATATATATAACAAATCTACAAGGAAGGCCAGAGATATTAAGAAGACCTGGCTCTGCAGTGGGCAGTCTTTGTTTTTCGTGGCATCAAATCAATTATTTCTTTTCGTAGCAGCAGAACACGGCGAGATGTTTCTCCCTGAGACAACCAACGAACGCTGGAGTGGTATAAAATATCTTCAGTTAATGAGTCATTTGTGTGAATAATTTGTATGAATTGGCGGTGGTGAAGAGCATTCGTGTGAATGTAAATGATAATGTGATTCACATCCTTCAGAATGTTAACCAAATCAACAGATTTAGAGCACAGTGCTTCCTGGTGAAATATGCAGTTCAGATTTATGAGCTGGTCATTACCCTGATCACATAATAGGAAAATCTAGCCACAAAACCATTTTGCTTACCAACGATGGCAGGCGCGCCGTTGTGCAGATGCCTCGCAGGTTCATCAGATCAACGTGCGAGTCGATGCAAGTTTTTGTCAAAAATATGTCTTCTCCTCAAGTTTGAGTAACGAGTGTCTCCATGGAGAGCAGATCCTCGCACAATTTGAATGTTAGGGATAGAGATAGAATAAATATGATATCGGCGTGCTTCAATATTAGGCTTGCTAAAATTCATGGCCTGCCCTCATTAGCTGCAATGTTTATGAGCGCCAAACACTGCAGCTAACGCAACAGCTGCTAGAGTGGTAATTTTTTTTTCACAAATAACACTTGCTGAAGAGTGTGAATGAATATTCAAAATTTCTTTTACAAGTCTACATATATATATTGCCAAATTGCAAATATTTGATGGCCGCACGTTATTATAATTTAAATAGATTTCCACGGCTGCACTTTTCGTACGGCCTCAGGTTGCACACCCCTGGTTTAGGATATGTCATTAGTTTTTTTTTTTTAGAGTCAAATGTTAAATAGTAAGGAAAAAAAATAATTTGTTTCTTCAGCTTTCATGAAGTATTGCGGATTTATTGCAGGAAATAAATGAACTAAAATAACAGCATAAATGACACAACTTGGTCATAATGAGCCTACTTCCTTGTTCAACAAATAATCATAACAAAGCTTAATAGTTGTTTACAGGGCTATGAGTGAAACATTTTATTGAAATATTTGTTTATTTGAACAAAATTAGAGAGCTGGCGTAGGGGTATTTTTTAAACAGGATTGGTTAAGACAGTTCAACAAGGCATTAAAAAAAATGATGAGTACAAATTAGATATTCTGTGTACAAGATCACATCAACTTTGTACACATGATTGACTTTAAGCAGGTTAAAGGACTGTTTTATAATTTGTTACAACAAACAAATATACAGAGGAGAGGAATACTTAGCTTATTGTTCTATTTGACTGTGAATAAAAGGTTGAATCTCCTCTAGGTACTAACTAGAAATGCATGCAAACATACTAAAGGTTGGTTTAAAAGTTTCTCTGAAACTATGATGAAGCAATAGCTTTTCATCAAGCTGTTGTATGCTGCTGGAATTGTCTGGAGTTTTAGTGAATGGGTTGTCACACTGTAATATGTTTCTGGGGTTGTTAGTGAATGGGTTGTCACACTGTAATATGTTTCTGGGGTTGTTAGTGAATGGGTTTTCACGCTGCAGTATGTTTCTGGGGTTGTTAGTGAATGGGTTGTCACACTGCAGTATGTTTCTGGGGTTGTTAGTGAATGAGTTGTCACACTGCTGTATGGTATGTTTCTGGGGTTGTTAGTGAATGGGTTTTCACGCTGCAGTTTGTTTCTAGGGTTGTTAGTGAATGGGTTGTCACGCTGCAGTATGTTATGTTTCTGGGGTTGTTAGTGAATGGGTTGTCACGCTGCAGTATGTTATGTTTCTGGGGTTGTTAGTGAATGGGTTGTCACACTGCAATATGTTTCTAGGGTTGTTAGTGAATGGGTTGTCACGCTGCAGTTTGTTTCTTTGTGGTTTCAGTACACAACCAGGACAGACATCAAAGTAAATAACAAACAGATTTCTCTCCCCTTCCCCTTAACAGGACTTATATGTTTTTCTTTGGTGCATTTGGTGGAGGCCTTTTGCTCGTTTTTATCAGATTTTTGTTTCATTCTGATTGCTATTGCAGGGAAAATGAAATAAATATGATCTCTTAGAAAGGTCTATGAATTTCCAGTAACCAAAGTCTTATTTCTCTACATACACAATCACTATTTTAGAACATCCCCATGATTAAGGTGCTACAGAGGATGTTAAAATAAAACTAGTCAGTTAACAGAACAAGGTAATCTCAGTTGATGCTTATCATTACTATGACAACTTGTGATTGTTGGCTGTGATAAAGAAGACTTGAAGATCCTCGAGTGAGCATATTTTTCATTAAAAAAAACTAGAAGTATATAGACTTACTGTGCTGGCATGACATTATTATTTTCAACAGAATTTGAACGAATTATTGACTTACCCATGTACCCCACCAAGAATCAGTTATTAAGTTCAAAAACCCTTTTCCCAAGTAGATCTTTTACTTTTTGAAAACCATGGTTTAAAAAGAAATAGTGATAAAATGTATTGGAAACTACCTGTTTTGTTTTAACAAAATATCTCAATAAAATAGAAGTAAATAAGTCTCACTTATGTGAATATATTCAGCAGTGGTGCGGCTACCTCTTAAATCTTTTTATTTTGTTGAAATGAAGTACTTATTGCAATCACACCCAATTATACTGTACACAAGTTTTACTTTACAATGTTCCACTAATGTTCTCTTGCTATTATTTTTCTCAAGCATGGAAATATACACAATATTATCCCTTGTGTTTAAAATTTACAGGCTATGCCTCGTGTGAGTATAAAAAGGCAACCATTACCATATTCTCAAAGTCCAACTACCTTCATGCCACTCACCCGAGTCAAGGACACATTGCTTCTCTTCCCTGCTGTCAATTATCCTTTCTCTTCCAATGCTGTGTAGAGAGATAAAGACTGAACAGCATTGAGATATGCTTGTGCTAAGTGCTAGGGTTTATTTCCCTTACCATTGGGTTTGGTATTTAATGGCATTGATTGGTTTTGGGAGGAATAATTCCTGGTTGAAGATGTGGCTGGCTGAGCAATTGTTGTTCTTAGATACCCTCAGATTACTAGGGAAGCTTAGACCAAATAACATACACATTTTAAAAGTTATAATTTAAAACAATGAAAGTTATAAGTTATACAGTCTTTGTAACTGTTATCAACAACCCTAGACAGACCTTTCATAAGTTGATAATACAAATCCTACTCAAGACCAACTTCCTTTTTTTGTAGACAATATTCACATCAATTTATTAAATCTGTTATTTTAGCCTAAACCAAAAAATATAAATTATAGAGGGTTTTTAAAATATTTTTTAAATACATTTTTTTTTAATTAATGATTAATTAATAATTAATTTTAAGAAAATACTTTGACAATGACTTTCATTCTGCTTTTAAAAAAGAAGGGAAAATATTCAATCTATAATAATGATTGTTTTCAGTATTAATCACATCAAAAAATATTATTTAGAGAGTTATTGTTAATGATGTTTTAGTGTGGGCACCTATTCTTTTTAAAATTACATTCCATCAATCTCTTTAGAAAATGTTATTTAATATCGTTTTCATCTCATTCCCCTTGTTTATGTTCCTAAATATAAGAAAACTTGAAATGTTCATATCACTGCTTTTGTTCCAGTAGCTAGCTGGCTATATGTACCATTTGGTCAATGTTTTATTTTTCTATACCTGCCTGACAAACCTTTCACAAGTGTTGACATTTTCAACTTGTGCTCTTCATTGTTGATGTTAAAATTGTTTTTAGCCTTCAGGCTTCATTCAATTAACAATTACATAATTACAATAAAGTAACTGCTTACTTTTTAAAGTTTATTTAAATTCTCTGCATTTTATTCCTCATTTCCTTTATTTCTAGCTTAACTTGAAACAAACAAAAATCAAAACTTTAAAATTAGCGCAAATTCGGATTAGCAAACATAATAATATATTTATTTATATATATTTAGGTTATTTTAACAAAAATTCATAAATAAAAAATGGTAACAATGATTAATTATCTAGTATATAAATATTATGTGCTCTTTTTCAAGCATGAATGGGGCATTGTATTTGAACTGATCTTATTTTCAATGAATATTACCATAAGATCTTGTCATGTTACACAAACTTTATCTGTACCATGATCTTATTTCATCTCCAGGTGCCCTATGCTGCCTCTGAAGTAGAAGACACTTTGGTTCAAGCCCTACCTCCTGAACAGAACTTCCGTATCCTTACGCCAATCATTCAGACAATGGAATACCACATGGCCTGCGGGGCTATTCAGATGATGACAAAGGTAGGACATGTCTAGCCGTAACTGAGGATCTTAATGACTTTTTGTGAAAAACATGGACCCATCAGTTGGATAACCTATTCACAGCCAGTGACGTCAAGGAATATGCCATAAATTTAGCCTAGAATTTTTCAAGTCAAATTATGAGCCATGAAATACAGGTTTTTAATTATACCATGAATATGTTTTGAATCATAGTTTTGGTTGCCATTTCGGCACACTGAGCAATTTTCTTTGGTAAAATTAAAAAATAGTTAGAATTCATTTTTTTTAATGTTCTAAAATCGTAGAAATCTTAGTAGTGTAGCACTGAATTAGCAGACTTACATTGTTGGTAAGCTATTATCAAGAATTTGCCAATCCCTTTTGTTTATCATTCTATTTAAATCATTTTTAAGTTACTTGGAGGCAAAGATTATGTTAATTGTTTTTATGTTTTTGGGAGTAATGAAACCTCAGGCTTGACAAAAATGCTTTGTGTTATAACGAATGGCTACAATGACTTTTCTAGACTGTTGTATCATCTTGTACAATGAAAACTCCATCAATCAATCTAATCTAGATTGATAGATTTTGTAGATCATATTAACCATGGCAAAGCTGTTGTTCCTAAGCATAACTTAAAAGACTTTTATTGTGGAATTTGCTGGGGGTTTGTTTGTTTTTTCCTTTAAGAAAGTGTCCATATGTCATCAGTAAAGAACTATTAATCAAACTAAATTTTGTCTTTATTTGCTATTTAGGTTGTAGAGAAGATGCCTAAAGATTTATTGGAGGCTTCACTACCAAACTTGATACCAGGATTGTTTAAGGTAATGGAATGGGGTAGAGGGGGATGGCATTGTTATGAAACTTTACTGTTGCTATTCATCTACTTAAAAATTAAAAATGAACAAAGAATGTGTAACCCACAGTAAATAAAGTAAAGTAAGGCATAGCAACAGAATATCCAAACCCAGCTAGAGCTATCCCAAAAGATCTGCCAACATCATGAATATTAATGATCTATGATGGCAAATAAAGCAGTTTGTAGCATCAAAAACAACAATAAAAGAGCGTTTTAACAGACAGTGAAAAGAAATGGAATGTTGTGACAGAGTAATCAGAGAACTCAATGAAGGCAAGAAAGACCTGACAAATATACAATGTAACAAGAAGAATGACTAACAAAATTTCCAGAATTAAAAAATGTGATTGGAAAATGTCAAAACAAATGACAAAGGATAAGTTTAAAAACCATCGAAACATGAGGGGAATATAGCTAACGATATATAGCATGACATAAATCGTGGATAAGAATAAGACGCCAAAATGTTTGAGTCAGTAATATAATGTTAACTTTATTGATTTAGAATTTTTCTCATCTAGACATGAACAGTGTTTAAGAATAGTCATACTTTCACAAATATATATCATATAGTCAATCCTATTTGTTGATTCACTTAGTCATAGTTTCACAAGTATATCCTGTAATCTATGTTATTTGTTGATCCACCTAGTCATACTTTCACAAGCATATTCTATAGTCAATACTATTTGTTGATCCACCTAGCCATACTTTCACAAGTATATTCTATAGCCAATACTAATTGTTGATCCACCTAGCCATTCTTTCACAAGTATATTCTATAGTCAATACTAATTGTTGATCCACCTAGCCATACTTTCACAAGTATATTCTATAGCCAATACTATTTGTTGATCCACCTAGCCATACTTTCACAAGTATATTCTATAGTCAATACTATTTGTTGATCCACCTAGTCATACTTTCACAAGTATATTCTATAGCCAATACTATTTGTTGATCCACTTAGTCAAACTTTCACAAGTATATTATATAGTTAATACTATTTGTTGATCCACCTAGCCATACTTTCACAAGTATATTGTATAGTCAATACTATTTGTTGATCCCCAGAATTTTGAACACAAAGAGTCACCAGTTAGGAAAGCCAGTTGTTTCTGTTTAGTGGCAATCTACTTGAGAGTGGAAGAAGCAATGCGTCCTTTCATGGAAACTTTAAATAGTCATAGGGTAAGGTTTTTTTTTAAATAAAAATATATATTATTTATGTTTCCAAATATTTTATAGTAGAATGATTCTTTTTTTTTATTAAGTTACTTTTTTGTAAAAAAAATAATTGTAGTTAATGTCTCCTCTAATTTTTCTTCCTTTAGTTTAGTTGACTGTTATTAAACTATTGGATGAGATGAGGGTAACAAATAATCTAGATCATATTTCTATGTGAAAATGATTCCATGAACATTAAAACTAAATAAATTGTAATCTTTGAAAAAAAAAAAAAAATTTTAAAACTGAAATGCTTTTTCAATGAGCTGATTGACTTTGAGTTAAATCCTGTCTTTCTCTTTCACAGATGAAACTCTTAAATTTGTACATAAAGAAACGGAAGCAAGAAGATTAAAGATGGAAATATTCAGCTTTATCAAACTGTAGCTTTTTTTGTTGTTTTTTAATTAGGCAATTGTTTATTGATACTATTGTACAAAGTAATTCCTGTTTGGCTGAATGTTAGGTCTTTTTAGACAGAGTCTCTAGTGGTAACGTGATGTGGTCGATCAAGTGATTAGGTGAAACTATGATCAATTTCATCATTCACATGTCCTGATATTAGTGTCAACTTTGATCAGACTCATGAATGAATCACGGAGACGTTGTACATCTCTGATTGTAGATATTAGATGACAGATCTGAGCTGGGTAAACTTGCCAGTTGTTGCTGTGGCTCTTGGTGTATGTTTCAAACTGATGGTATTGTGTTGTACTCAACTGGCTACTTCCCTCCCTTTGGTGTGGATCTCTTTCTACTAATCCCTAGCAAAGTGGTTTCAGGCTGCATATGAGTTTTAATTATTTTTTTTATAGGAAACAATCTTGTACACATTTGACATGGAATATACAGAGTGTTTGTCTCTTTTTTAAACAAGATTTTGAGAACTAAAAAAACATTTTATTGTCAGAAAAAAATAATGTTTTTAAATTAAAAATTTTTAAGGTCAAATTAATTGTTTTAGCAGCTAGAAAGTCTGGACAGGGAACTGTAGCACATTTTAATGTCAGAATCTAACATGAAATGTGTCGGTTTCTGAGACAATGTCAGACGTGAGCTTATTTACACAATTTTAATAGACGATGGTCTGAATAGTGTCTGCTGCCACACATCAACCCTTCAGTCATTCCACGCCATCTGTTCATTCATTCGTCTCAGTGGGCCCCCCCCCCATAGCTTGCCTCCAACAAAACCAATCCATGGTCTGTGTGGGGCATGCAGCAGAGCACATACTCTCTGTGCTTACTGGATCTTTGCATGAAACCCCAATCTGAAGTATTTAGACCACAAACTACACCAAGCAACCGTATGACGAACATCTCACAAGACTCTCTCTCTAGACCTTTTCTTTAGTTTGAGCTGCTATTTAGGCATAGGAAGAAAAAATGACTGACTGTATCATGAGTGCCAGCTCTGCTATTATAAACCATGACGATAAAAGTATGGCTCAGTATACGGTTGTTTCAGAAGTCCTAGTGGTGTAAGAAAAGAAAGATTTATTCATCAAGTTTCACTGTTGTTACATGGGAGACAATGAAGCCATTTTTAGAGCTACAAAATGAATCAAGGACAGATATTTTCAGTTTTAAATGTGAGGGGAAAAAACTGGTCACCTCATAATGCTAAGATTTCTTTTTACTTGTCACTAATTGGACTTGGCAAGACATTATTACCTGTTATACCCTTAGAGACCTTGGTCTTCTTCTTGTCACTAATGTTGTACAGGAGCTGCTCAACACCTGATTGGTTCAGTTCTGGTCCTTAGTTTATTTAGAGTAGTTGAATATATCATTCAAAGCTGGTCCTCACCCGATTGGCCTTGTCTTGTATTTTTTTTTTTTGCTATTGTGAAAAATGTAGGTGTGTGTGTGTGTGAGTTGTTAAATGTTCCATAGGTCTGCACAGACTTGTGAAACTTGATTCCATCAAAGCACAGATGTGAGAATTGATTCATTTTCTGTTGAAATGTGCCTGCTCCTTGTTTGGTCTGATGATGAGTTGCCGAGTGCCTATATTTTCCACAATTTGTCTCTGGGTTTGTGCTATTAGTCCTCAGTCAGTCGTACTATTTTTCTGTTGTACATTATCTTATTTGTATAAATATAAATAATAACTTTTTGATAATTTGTTCACTTAATTTATTTCAATGCCATCACTCAAAGCCATGCATTTATCTGTTTTTTCTTATCCATCCATTCACTTTTTGTTTATCCACTAGAATCTGTTGCATATGCCACGACCAATTATGAGTTCTTCTAATTTATTCAAAGAAATTCACATTCTTGATGAACTTATCAACTTTTGTTGTTATCATGCCCTCTGGATAGTACTAAGAAGTCAGTTAAGCCTATTGTTTCAAATACTATTTTTGTTTCTTGCTGTTTGATATTTGAAGTGTTTGAGAGTAATGTTTCATCCCCCTAACTGAGTAATGTGTTGCTTATAAGCAGTGTCTTTCCTGTCTCTCTCAACTATTAAAATATTTCTATGTATATCATTCAATTTACTTAATTATGTCTCTATTAGTTGTAGTATGGTCTGGCCCTCCTCCATGCATAATTAATTGCTACTACATATTTTGACATCGCTCATCCCATGAAGGGAGAAGGGAGGTAGAGAGAAGAAATTTCATGACTTTTGTCAAAGTAGGCCATCAAATATTTGTGTAAAGATGATCTGAAATGATTGACACTTAAGCTAGTCATAATTACATAGCCTAAACTGTGCAAGTGTTGTAAGGTTTGAATGGTGCTCAGTGAATGAGTCCAGCTTTAGATATTGCTTGAGGCTTGTGAAAGTCTTTTCAAACTAAATGTGGCCTCTGATTGATGTGTCTATTTCACTATACATTTCGCTGGCATGGTCTCTTGAACAACTATCTTCATTCACAGTTATATGCAGAACTCCTAAGCAATAGACCCTGACTAGTGAGTGTTGTGGTGTTTACATGTATGACCTTTGATACTTTTATGTGTAAAACCTTTGAGATTGCAGACACAGATTGCTGTTGATCTAAATGACATTTTTTTTTTGTATGCCATAGGATATATTTTATTTTTCAATTCAAATTTTCTTATTTGTTACTAGTTTTTTTTTTTTATATAAAAAGGTCATAGTTTCTTTTTTATTATGATTATCAGATGCAATTTATCTGAATTGCATGATTGTAGACTTTTTAAAAATTTAGTACATTTTAGTGCAATTTTGATATAAGATTGAACAAAAAACGAAGAATGTTTTAAACCAATCTCTTACTTAGGTTGTATGGCTTATCATTAATTCAAACTGCAAATAAAGTCTGCCAATGTCATACCAAATATTTCCATGAATATTCATTAAAACATGTGACCTGATTATTAATATATATATATACCTTCACATACAATGTTATTTACACAAAAATGGATGAAACTTGTATCATTTATTTGATCTGCTCTTGGTATATAGCACCATAAGATCCTTCAGTTACCTGTAGTTCTAAATTAGAATCAACTGACATGTTTTTTAAATATATATAAGTATTAAGGATTTGAATGAATATGAACAGGTTTGATGTATATTAGACATTTTTTCATTGATGTTATACACTAGGGAAGAAGGGAGATTACTCTTTCAGTTGGCACAAGTTTTATTGAAATCAATGGTAGAAACATTTTATTGTTTATAGTTCATGCATTTTGAGAAAATTATATAAAGTCATTTATATCCTTTGACATACCAATTATTTTTTTTTTTAAACTATAAGCCCTGCAACTACTAAGAGATACCAATATGCTTTGGAATTTATTAGCCTCAAGTTACTTTAGTTTTGAGAAAAAGTCATTAGACATTTTGAATACAGAAATTAGAGAAATGTCTGGTTATTTTCTGCCATGGTCAGACCTTATTTTCTACAAGAATTCTACTTGAAGCTTCAGTCTAACAGTTATTTTTGTGCATAGAAACAACAGAATGTGTGTGTTGGTGGAATCTGATGTACTTTTAATCTGTGTGTCTATGGATGTTATCATTATGTCCTTGACTTAACTTTTTTAAAAATAAAATTTGCATGAACATTTTGTAAATAATAAATGCTGTAACTTTAAGAAACTGATCTTGCTAATTCTTATATTCATTTGTCTCAAGTTTTGAAAGTGTTACAATCGTGGTTCCTTTTTTTTAAAACTCTTTGTTTTATGGAGAGTATCCTGCTTATTTGTCAGTGAGATCAACAAAATTCACAACAATTATTGTCCACAGTTCATTCTGCTATTGAATGTGATACAGTGAGCATCTTTACAGTTACAGCTGTGCTAAGGGAAATGTGAAACAATTGCCTGCCACATTATCATCAATATAAGTCATGCCCAATTATAAGACGTACACAATCTAGACATTTGTTTTCTCTCAAGTGGTTTCCTATCCTTAATCATAAATGAAAATTAGTCTGTTTGATCACATGTGTATGTAAACAAGGCTTGATAACATTTTAGTCAATATTTATGTCAAAGAATTTTCTGAGGGAGACCACAATAATTATTGTTTATTCCTCTCTGCCCCCAGCCCAATAGCAGATCTGCTAGGTGGTCTGCAAGTAAGATAATAACCATACATAGAGCATGCAGTTAGCTGGGTTAGACGATTAGTGCCAAAAATATTTATATTAGACCTGAGTGAGCCGGGTATGTAAAACTTTGTATACAGTGAATCATGTTCAGGGTAAAATACCGTCGAGGACAGTGCTACTCAAAGTGGTGGTCTGAGGACCATCAGTTGCCAGTCTGCGGAAATTATCTTATAGGAAACAACAAAAATCTTCCATTTGCAGCCATTAATATTAACCCTAAAATTATGTCAATTTCAACTCTAAGCACAATAAAAATAATGATATTAATTTCAATAACAATTAATTAATTTTGTGTGTATTAATTAGAAATAGATGCGAGTTTTGAAATGGCCCATACATTAAAAATAGATCTTCAAGAGATTTCTTGCAACAGCATTCAGAACTTGCCATCTGCTGATGCAAAGGAACAAAATATCCGACTGAATATAACAAACTTTATTTAAATGAACAGATTAATAATTTATATTGATGACAATGAAATATTTGGTAAATTTTAGTGAATAGCACATGTTTTTTGTTGTTGTTTTTTTGTAGAAAAATAAATTTAGTTTGACCATGTCACTTTTTTATTATTATTATTTTTTTACAAACTGCTTAAATTGATTTATTTAAAGTATTCATTAAAAGTAGATCTAGTAAGCATTTATTTCAATACGTAGTCATAATCACAGATCATGGGATTATAAAGACATGCCCTAAATTTTGGTGATTAGCTCACTTCAAACTACTCAAAAAAGCAGAGGAAAAAATAGCACAGAACTATTATAGAGATGCCCCCCCCCCCCACAACTCAAACAATAAATTAGCACACCTGAGTGTTGGAAATTTTAAATTTTCATTTATTAATTTGTCTAAAATAATAGAGTCGGACCTCGGTAAGTCGAACTTCTGTAAGTCGAAAACCTCCCTTTATTGAATTAATTGTTAGGTCCCGGCCGAATGCCATAAGATTAGTGTATTTTAGATCTTAACTCTAAGATTTTTGGCTTCCAACCTCTGTAAGTCTTTTTTCCAAGACGTTTGTTTAAAAATAGTAAAAAGGAAAAATCTTACTCCCTCATCCCACTGTGTATGGAGTCAAGTATGGGGGGGGGGGGCTTTCTCAGTGGTATCGTTGTTTCAAAGCTAAGTCGGCTTCCTTTCATATGAAACATCAGACACCGCCTCTCCTTCCTGTCTAGTCTTCTCTCTTGTATGGCTTTTCCCCCCTCCCTGTTACGTTACGCTCTAGAGGCGGGAGGGGGTGTAAGAATGTGTGACAAGAATGTCCGGCCATGTGTGACGTCAGGGTGTTTAATGTTACATTTGAATTATTTTGTTAATTAATAAAATATTTTTGTACGAAAGTGTGACGTACTTTAGGGGGGGGGGTCCCGAGATTTGTGACAGGGGGGAGGGTTAAAATTGTCAAAAATAGCGTGACGTACTTTATGGACGGCCCCTAAGAGAGGTGCGACGGTAAAAGAGAGAAGGAAGTTGATAGTTGATACCGAAAAGATTTATTATGTTAAACCCAATTTACATATGAAAAAGAGAGGAGCAATGGATATGTTAAAAAAGAGAATAAACAAATTCTGACTTTTCTTCACAATTAGATAAGGAAAACAAATGAAACTGAAGCTAATTTAGCGAAACGAATTCTCACTAGCCCCACTTGAAAATACCACTCTTCGTATGTTCAATTCGGTTTGTAAGTGTGGATGATGCTGGTATCCCAACACCTCACGGTGTTAGTTGCAGCGATTTTCTATCGAATTTTTTCAACATATTCTAATACGAAATGAAGACGTTAGCAAATGAACAATAAGCAATCAATGCTTAAAATTATTCTTTTTAAAATTTTTGGATGACATAGCGTACTTTGTAACCAAATATACACAAATAATACAATAGTAGTTGTAAATCGGGAAAAATTTAATCGATTAATTTCTATTTATTATATTTTTAATAAGCACATATAGATCCCGTTAAGCTGCGACTAATTATTTTTGCGAAATCTGTTAAGTCGCGGTAATTTCATAACTCCCAAATTGTGTGACGTAAAACAGCAAATTCGTTCTGCTATGCTTGAAATAAGGAAGAGAAACCTTTTTGCGGGGTCGACTTACGAGCGGGTCATAGGCGATTTCTGCTTATACATTTCAAATCTGTATTTTTGGGGGAAGGAAGGTGTCTCCTCTCACGGGCGCGTGTCGGTATGTCAAAGCAAGTCTGCTTCCTTTCACAGGAGGAGTGCATACTCGAAGTTACTTCAGCAATGCTTTACTTGGTGCTTCCGTTCATACAACACATCATCATCGCCTCTCTCTTCTTTCAAGCCGGTATTGCTGCCCCCCCCCGGCCATGTGTCATGTCACCATCTATTTTTTTTACTAACTTTTTTTGTAGTAAAATTCAAATAGCTTTAAAAATAATTTTCAAAAAAAAAAATGAAACATTGTAATTAGTTTTATGTCAAAATAGCATGAAATGCTTATCTCCTGATTTGAATCTGTTAATAAATCTTAATTGGATGCAGCAGGACTGATAAAGAAGGATCAGGAACAGAGGCGTCACTAGGGTTGTTGACACTCGGGGCGGTAGCTCATGATGTCACCCCCTCACGATTTAACTCATAGAACTCTTCCGAGTTTTCAAGTGCCAAATAACGGGAATATATAGAATTTTACAGTCTGGTATCATCACCCTGATGTTTGGTCCCACCCCCACCGTATCCCCACAGTGACGCCACTGATTAGGAATGAGTAGACAATCATTTTCGCACCAGCCAATATTTCACTCAAATTAGAATATATATA